>JANPWX010000317.1:413862-486490 GCA_024734555.1 Trochalopteron elliotii
AGCCTAAGTGATATGAGCCCGTTGCTGCCGCCGCCATGGTGCCGTCCCCGCTCGCCCTGCTCCTGGCGCTGGGCGCCGCCGCCACCGCCCTGGCCGAGCCCCTCCGCTTCGTTGACTGCGGTGAGTGGCTCCGGCCCGCCGGGCAGCGGGAGGAGTGCAGCAGCAGGCGGAGATGGCCCGGTGATCCCGACTCTTCCTTGCAGGTTCCATAGACGGCAGCATCCAGGAGGTGAACGTGAGCCCCTGCCCCACTCAGCCCTGCCTGCTCCACAAGGGAACATCCTACAGCATCAACGTCACCTTCGCCAGCAGTAAGGAGCACATCCCCAGCGGGAGTGGGCAGGGGCGGGTGATCCCCTCTGTGTCCCCCTGCTGGGAGGGAAGAAAGGTGGCTGGAGAAGAATCTGGGTGGGAGGAAGAGTGTCCCTTAGTTGCGTTCTTGCAGCCTCTGGCGTATGTGAAGGGTACGTGTTGTATACGTGTGTTCTCCGTGTTTTGCAGAGATCGAGAGCCAGGGCAGTAAAGCACGGGTGTACGGGGAGATGCTGCACGTGGACATACCCTTCCCTATTCCTGAGCCTGATGGATGCAAGTCCGGGATCCAGTGCCCTATTCAGAAGGGTCATTCCTACAGCTACCTGAACAAACTCCCTGTGAAGAGCGAGTACCCCAGTGTAAGTATGCAGGCAGCTGGTCAGCTTCTCAGGTACTGCCTATACTGGGGTAGTCTCACCACCTGCCTTTAAGGGAGGACACCTTGTAATGTTCTGGTGAGAGAGAGTAGACTTCATAGACAGTCTGGTGTTCTTTCTGCTGCATGACTCTAGTTTCAAGTTCCCACTTTGGGACAGAGCCAACGAAGAAAGCAGCTCCAGCTGCTGAGAAATGGCTTCAGCTGCTCCAGTATCTTCCTGTGCTGTACTTCCCACCAGAGCCTGCTGCATGCAGCTGAATGCTCCCACACTGGACGTGCTCAACAATGGAGGGCAGTTCAGCTTGGGATGCTGCAGGATGTCTCCACTCTGCTTTCTCAGGGAGTGGGAATATGAGTGCAGTGTGTGTAGGTCTCCTGCATCATGTAACTGAGCCCTCTCCATCCACAGATGGGACTCCAGGCATCAGTGCATGAGTATGGCCCACCTACTGCATGCAAAGGCAAGGCCCCAGCTCTGTTCTCTTTGTGCAGAGCTCCAGGACCTCCTTGTTCCACACAACTGATAACTTTTCTCCCCGTGCCCTTGCCTTAAGATTTCCTAAACGTTCTTATTTTCCTCTGCTCCTCTCTCTTTCAGATTAAACTGATTGTGAAGTGGGAGCTGGTAGATGACCAGGACCAGATGTTGTTCTGCTGGAAGATACCAGTGCAGATTACCAGCTGAGGAGCCCTGCCATTAGTAGGGCTTGGGGAGGGGAAACCCAGAAACAACACAGGCCAAATTCTTTTATATAATAAACATTTCTTACTGCTTCCTTCAGAGCTCTGCAGCCTCTGAGCAGCCAGCACTGTGTTCCTTGCAACATCAGCCCCTGGCAGAGTGCTCTTACTGTGTTTAGGTGACACCCCTGGGGTGTTCTAGCAGCTCAGAGGGCAGCAGTTTCTGCTTCAGCAGTGACTGAGCATCATCCTCCAGCTGCTCTGCAGAGGCACTTTAGCTATTAGACATGGAGCTGTCTGTCCTCACAAAGGAATTTCTCAGCGATGAACCTGGCTGTTGTCTGAGCTGCTACCTGGTAACCCTTCAGTGCCTCTTCTAGAATGCCAGCTGCATCCACCCTCCTGTGTTTCTCCTGCTCTGTTGTGATCAGGATGCCCCTGGGAGCTGCATTTGCTGTCCATGCAGCTGAAGCAGAGGGAAGGAGAGGAGTCTTTCCATGAGCTGACAGCCTGCTATGTCCTGGGCCTCTGCTCAAGCCAGCAGGACTCCAGCTGGGAAAACTTCCTTTTTGTGGATGCAAAGCCAAATGGTGTTCAATGTCTCTGCAGGGATGATTCTTTCTCTAACCAATGGTTTGCACTACTACTAACTTGGAGCTGCTGCAAGCTCCTGAATCTCTTTTTATAACTTTCCTTTTAATAAAGGCTAGACAAAATCTGCCTGTGTTGTGTTCTCTGAGTGAAGAGGATCAGGAGAAAAAGCAGAGGGGCCTGGCATCTTCTAGCTGGGGTTCAGCTGGCCTTTTTAGTTGAAGGCATGAATAGAGATGGTATGCTGGCCTAAGTGTGGGTGACATGGAAGCAGCCAAACACCTCTGTTGCCAGTATCCAGCTGGCAATGTCTGGCTATGCTCCTGCCTTACTAGTCCTATGCAGGTTTGAAATTGTGCAAAGGCTCCCTGAAGAGGTAGTGGCATAGAACATAGCCTTGCTTGCTGCAGCATAGGTCACGGTCTTTATACTGAGGGCTCTGGGGCTGGAAAATCAACTCCCAGACCTGCCAGAGAGCTCTTACCAACTGCAGTAACTACACTTTCTCATATGGGAACTGCAGCCCCTTTGTGTGAGAACAAGGGAGGGTGTGAAGAGCTACAACTTCTGTGCTGTCTTGCAGTGACTGGAGTTGGCTCCTGCTGCTGGGCTGGGGATCTGGCCTGGCAAAGCCCTCTACTCTGGCTTGGGAGCAGAAGAATCTATGTGCCAGCTGTGAGGGCTAAGAATTGGCTTACAAGTGGGATGGCTCTGCCCTTGGCAGAAGCAAGACAAGCACAGTTCTGACAAGCCCCAGTGTCTTGAGCCACAGGGGCCCAAAATAAATGTTTTATTTAACAACATGAGAGAAGTTTCCAGCAAACTTGGTTAAAAAAAAAATAACCACCAACAACTTTACAGAAAGGAAGCTGGACCTCCCCCCCCTCCCCCCCTGCCCAGCCAGCATGGGGCACAAAGTGTGGGGCTAAAGGCCACAGGGAGAGCTGGCCCTGGGGCCCCTCAGGCCTCTCTCCCATGCCCCAAGGTCAGGCAGCAGCTTTAGAAAGCTGGGGTGGAACCCCCATCTTAAAGCTCTGGCCTGGGGGTTGGACGCTTCACAAGGAGTGGGGCCAGCACCCGCGGTGTGGGTAAGGCTTGTCACTAGGTCAGTGCAGCAGTGGCAGGGAGATGAACCCCCTTTCCTGGCAGGGTGAGGGGGACAGGCTGGGGCTGTGTGGCAAGGGAAGATGTCTTGTGAGCCTCCATGACACAGGGCAATGTGACATGTGCTGAGGGCTGGGGTGGGCTCTGCTGCAGGAAGAGCAGGGGCTAGCAGGGCCAAGAGGGGTGCAGAGGCTGGGAGCTCAGCCCTGACCTATAGAGAGAGGTGGTGGGGAAGCTGTGCACTTCAAAAGGGAAGGAACAAAGAGCCTCAAAGCACCCACAGCCCCGGGAGGCCTTTCTCTGTGCACCCAGGTCCCAGAGCCATGCGCAGGGGAGGACCCTCACCTTGCTCTCCTAGAGCTACGCGGCTGCAGGGTTCTGGGCTGTCTGGGGCACGCAGTGGTGTGACCGGGCCAGGGCCACATAGCCCGGCAAGCACTGGCAGCGGTAGGAGCCCTCTGTGTTCTCGCAGGTGCCACCTCGGCACAGGGGTTCAGGGCTGCCCATCTCCTCACACTCGTTGATGTCTGCAAGGAGAAGGAGTGGGCTGAGCTGGTGGCACAGTGAGTAGTCCCTGTCCACAGCCATCTCCTTGTGGCCCTGCTGTCTCCCCTGCCCCTCCCACACAGGTTCTGTCTGCCCTGTCTCCCAGTCAGTACCTTCAGGATGTCCACAGCGATCCCACCAGCCTCCCATTCCCTCAGCATATCTGCAGAGCATCCGTAGTGTCCAAGGGTGGCATCCCCAGTATCCTCCAACACAGTACTGAACCCTGCCCCATGTACACCAGATAAGAGCTCCTCCATGCTCTGCAGCTGGTAACACCCCTTGGTTAGCAGCTTTTGGGGGGTGTAATAGCCTAAGATATAGGGAAAAGGCCACTTCTAGACTTGGAAAATGCATTTTTCTGATCCAGCAAGGTCAACCAGGCAAATCATGGTGGCCCTGAGAGGCCGATTATCATCTCTAGAACCAAAACACAGAGGGACTTCATGCTGCACAAACAACGGCTTATTTTGTTAACCTGCAAACTGTGCCAAAGGGCTCAGTTCACCAGCTCATCACGCTGGAGTGTGCACGTGAGCCCTACAGCAGCTGCCCTATTGTGACAGGCCTGCTCTGCTACATGTACTCACCCAGACACCCTGGCTGAGATACGCCAACTTGTGGTGGTGCCACGAGCTGGACAGACCACCCACGTACACCACCAGTACTGCTGTTTGCACCCACAGGACCTCCAGAGCCCAAATCCTCACCTACCAAGGCAGGCCCAACCCCCCTCACCATAAACTCCAGACTCAACCCCCACTGACCAGCAGGGAGTGGGGAGCAGCTGACGGATTCAGCTGGCCACTCAAGGGAGAGAAAAGGCCCCAGCAGAAGCCAATGGACCCTGGGAGGACCAAAGTTCTCTGCCACCCCAGGCACCTTGGATTCTCTCTAGCATAGGTGGAGGGGGCCATCTGACAAAGAAAGAGAAGTACAACCCCAGGGAAGAATGCTGGAAGCAAAACTTTCAGGTAGGTAAGAGAAAGCGTAGCAGTCACAGGAGGAAGATGGAGGGGGAAAACATGGTAAGGGAGAGCCTGAGGAACAAGGCAGTCTTCACACACAGCCAAACCAATTGCTGAACTGACACTGTGGACTCACACTAAACCTCAGGATCAGACATTGCCATGAACAGGATGGCTTGCTCGGAAGCACAAGGAGAAACTAGGCACACCAAGGGAGATGTGCTTTGCAGCCTCAGAAGCAAGGGAAAGTAAAAGCTGAAAGAGCAGGCAGGCTGGTCTGGCCACCAAATTGAGAGGAGAAATGAAACAAGGACATTTTAGCCCAGAGAGACCCAAAAGCCAGAAGTAACAGAGTAGTGTTGCTAGCAGTCTGCACCAAGTCCTGGAGTTTGCCCACTTGGGCAGGGGTGGGGACACACAGCCCACCTTACAGGGCATGGGTAAGCTGTTGCCATAGGTAAGTGAGAGGGGAAGTGCTGCAGCAGCTGCAGAAGTATTCTAAAGGCCAGAAGTCAGCAAGGTAAAAACATGGTGATAACTAAGAACCAAGCAGGAGAACTGAAAGGAAAAGAAAACAGGCTCCAGTGTAAAATGAGGGCTAGTTGGTTCAAGATAGAAAAGGCAACAAGCAAAGGCTCCATAATTATGTTAGCAGGAAACAATGGGGAATGTCAGTCTATTTCTTATCAACAGAGGAAACAAAAGCCAGTCGAGTTGGCTGGAGCAGCTAACACAGGCTTTGTTCCAGCCATCATAAAAACACTCGTGGTGATCAGACAGGGCACAGACCATGTTTGAACTGTTTAAACAAGGGTGCAGGAGCACAGGGAGGGAAAAGCCACACCGTGATGGAGAGGTTCAACGATCAGATATAAAGCAGTTACATCCATAAGGGTTTGCAGCAATGCAAGTTCACATGCTTAATGCTGGCTGCAGTCCCTGAAAAGTTGACAGTTCTCTCTAAGATGGGAGCATAAAGGAGGCCTCAGAAAAGCAACAAACAATAAATCTCATAACCATCTTCAAAAACAGAGAAGGGAAAATCCAGAATTACAGTCTGCTCACCCCTAAGCAGTTCAGGTTTGTGAGTGATTGGGTCATAACCCTCTAAAGGATAACAGGATCATTAAATAGCTGGTGCAGATCAGTTAAGGCCTGATTACGCTAAGCCAATCTGGTTCTCTTTCCTGACCTGATAACTGGCCTGTCAGATAAGGGAGAAGTGGTGGATATGATGTGCCTTGGCCATGGTGAGGATTTCAACACACTCTCACATGACACACTCAAACAGATTGAGAAAATTCCCTGTAGATTAAACTGTGGCAATTGCACAATGGACTGCACAGCTGCACTCCAAAGACAATTAGCAATACCTGGCTGTTACAATAAAAACCCTTTAAAGCACAGACTGCAGTGGTCTGTCCTTAACCCTACTCCATGTAAATGTTGTCATTAAGGTGGACAAAGAAAGAATCCCCATGCTTATAAAATATATGTGTGTGATGCCAGACTTCAGGCACTTTGCAGAGTTCAGACTTACTCTGATAGAGCAGTGGTCCAAATCCAAACAGACAAAACTCACTGAAGGCGAATACAAAGCACTATGGCCAAGGAAAGGAAAACAGTGCACAAATGCAGAAGAGGGAGTAACATCTCAGGCAGCCATTTGGCACAGCTACATTTGGGGTGGTATAGACCATGGGTTCTGTATGAAGAAGTTGCACCATTGTATTGTACAATAAGGATGCCCAGAGTTGGATTAAGTGCCGTGCCTAAGGAAACAAGGAGGGTCTTCATCTGCTCTGTTGAGTGCCTGAGGTCTCAGCTGCCTTGGAGACATGTAATGTGAAAAGGATGGAGACATGGCATAGGGATGTAGAGGAAATACAGAGAAATTTAGAAACCGTGTCTCATAGGGCAGGGTGGAAAGTGAGGAATTTCACCAGGGCAGTGGCAAATGTAGAGGACATTAATCACAGTAACAATGGTTTGTGATGTACAAGAGTGGTAGGAGAAGACAGGAGGCATAGCCGCTCTCGGTGACGCCCAGAGCTGCTTTTACCTAGCTGCCAGCAGAAAGTGGCCGGCTGAACCTCCACGAGGGCCCTCCCATCCGTATGGGAAGGAATCGGAAGAAGAGGGGGGCTGCTCTTGCTGCCGTCCCGGCTGGCACCGGCAGGGAGCAGCCGCGGCCAGGGCACGCGGGGCCTCACTCACCCACGCAGGCCATGCGGGTCATGTCCAGCTGGAAGCCGTCGAAGCAGTCGCAGGTGTATCCCTCCAGGACGCGCACGCAGCGTCCGTTCTCGCAGCCGTTGAGGATCCCGCACTCCTCCGCCTGCAGCCCCTCGAAACCCTCGTAGAGACCTGGAGGGCGGCAAGGTGGGGTCAGAGCAGGGTGAGCCTCAGCCCAACCACAAAGGGAATATCGGGCATGCAGCAAGACAGTGGTGACGCCAAGGCTGACTCACAAGAGCCAGGAACAGAGCTTGCTCCAAGCCTGGAGCAGCCTGGCCAGGGTGGGAGCTGGGAGACAGTCCCCATGGACACAGTCTGGGTGGGGAGGCACTTCTCTGTGTCTCCAATACTCACCAGTTTGGCCAGGCACGTAGCGGGGTGGAGTCCGCGCCGAGCCATGGTGGAGAGGGCTGCCACGAAACTCACTGCTGGGTTCCCTCCGAGGGAAACCAGTGTCGGGGCTTCCGTACTCAGACTCCAGGTAGTTGTAGTAGGGGCTGGGAAGGCCATAGTGGGGGTCTTCCAAGCCTGGTCCGTACTCATACCTAGGTCTTTCTCGGAGCTCACCCCCTCTCTCACTGTCTTCACTGGCTCCGTTACACAGGAAAGCAAAATCAGCTGCAGGTGAAGAAAAGGAAAGGTCAGTGCAGCATGGCTCAAGGTGTGCTATATGGCCAGAGGGTGTGCACCCACACTGGGTCAGCTGAGCCAGGCCTGCATTCAGTGCCCTCCAAAGCTGCAGCTCTGTAGTTTGTTGATTGTCAAGAAGACTAGCTCCTGTCTGAGACCAGTAGGTTCTTGAGCAGCAAGAACCCCAGTTCCCAAGGTGCGCCCATCCCCGACAGCCACTACCTCCTAACGTGTGCAGAAGCAGTGGGATGCACGAGACAATTCTCCCCTCAAATACCTTGGACTTCCTGCAAACCAGTTTCAGGTATATTCTACCCACTGGTGCAGCTCAGCCCTGGAGAAGTGTGTGTGGGGTTACCTACTCCCTGGGCTGGCTCCAGTAATGCAGAGAGACCTTATGCAGTGGACCTGCATGACATGACAAGTGGCAACCCAAGCCCATTCCCACCTCTGCTTGCCCATGCTGCCCAACTTACCGGAGGACCTGTGGGGACAAAGTGCACAGTTCTGGCCCCAGGCTTCGCCAAGCCGGCAGCAGCACTCAGTGTATGTGGTCTGCTGGCCATGCAGCAGGTCTTGGCAGATGTAGTCAGCAACAGTCTGCCAGCAGACGTCCAGGTGGATTTCATACTCCTCCAAAGCATCTGTGAGTGACACAAGCAAAGGATGCCATGCAAATCATCCAGAAGAGTGCCTGTCCATCTTGTCCCAAGAAGGATGACCATGTGTCCCAGCTCCTGCCCCTCCCTGCCCTGACTGCAGCCTGTGCTGGTGCTGAGCACCTTAGCCAGACACCAAGTCTCCACCCACTGCTCCCTTCTAGAGGACCCAGCCATGGGGCAGGATGTGTGGGGCAAAGGAGTGCTGCAGTGGGGGATCAGGCTCACCTGCCCTGCTGGAGAAATTCACACACCGGTTGCCAGTGGCATCCAGCACAAGAGGAAGGCTGCAGAAGCAGTGGTAGGAGCCTTCTGTGTTCAGACACTCGCCGTTGATGCAGTACACTTCATTCTGACACTCATCCTGATCTGCCCGCACATAAGGACAGCGCAATGTTTCAGGCTGGCAGACATGAGCAATGTGACCCTTTCCCTGCCCAAACAGGGGCCTCATGGGCCTCAGGCCCTCCTCTCTTTTTCCCCAGGAGGGTCCTAGGAAGCCTGTTACCTAGACATGGCCCAGCAGGGGCAAGTCTGGGTGCAGCAGCATGGCTGTCATCCCATGTACAGTGGGGTGCCCACTGCTCTTTGAGGCCATCTTACCAACACACTCAAGCCTGCTGGAGTCATAGAAGTATCCTGTACGGCAGAAGCACTTGTAGCCCGGCACTGTGTTCAAACACTGTCCATTGCGGCAGAACTCTGAGCCAAATATCTCACACTCATCCATGTCTGAAAGAGGGATGGAGGGAGGGCAAGTGTCTCAGGAAGCAGAGCCATGGAAGCAAGGTGGGCTGGGTGCTATACCTGCAGAAAGCTGTCACAATATCTTGCCTGGATCGCTGACAGGTCCCTGAGTGAGCCCCCCACCTCTCCCACAGGACTCATGCTTGGGAGCAGAGGGAGAAGCATCCCCAGGCAGAGCAGGAGGAGGGATGCTGTGAGCAGGAGACTTTCACAAACAGGAAATTCATGTGTATCTTAACAACACTACCCCCATGGATGTGGAGTGCCAAAGACTGAGCTGGCCACTGGGAGATCTGATCAGTAACTGGAAGAGCTATGTCTTAATGGTCCCCATCTCTGGTTCATAATGAGAGAATTGCACCAAGAAAGAATCACTGCCAGCAGCAAGGCAGGGCTGGAGAGAGGGGCACTTCCAGCTCAACAATACTGGCAATCTGGGATTTCTCTGGGAATGGGGAGAACAGTAGCAGGATGTTAGCATCCCCCATGACAGGCCTGGGGACATAGTTTTGTCAGTGCATTTTCATACAGGGTTTTACATCGTGCTCTCCCTCTTCCCCCTGGAAGAAATTAAAGAAAATGGTGCTAGTACCTGTGAAAGAGACTTTTCCTGAGAGCAGATCTTCCTGGGGAATATAGCCCTTCCCAAGAGGGCAGATCTCTTGGTACTCCACTGACCAAGATACAGATGCCAAGAAGAGATGGAAAGAAAAGAAGGAATTCATTAGCGCAATCAAGGTGGAGCTGGCAGGCAGACCAGAGCACTGGCCCTGCCTGGTGTGGTGAGGCCACAGTCCTACCTGTGCCTGGGATGGGGCACGGGTAAGTCTCACAGTTGTCACCCCAGGCTGCCCCCACAGTACAGCAGCACTCCTCCTTGGTGATGTTCTTGGCCAGGACGCTGTCACACAGGCGAGCGTCACTGATGTGGTAATAACACTGCTTGCGCTCTGCGCTGTCAGAGAGGTGGGCTGCACGTGTGTCGGATCCCTCTAGAAGACAGCAGGGCAGGGACAGGATGGGGTCTTGGGCACCACAACACAGCATCCCATACCTAGGAGTTAGGTCCCAGAGCACACCCATCCCCAGCAGTGTGGCCTTCCCAGGTCCTCACTTTCAGGCTTCTGAACCCTCACCAGACAAAAACTTGCCCATTATCCATAGAGGCCATACAGCCCTGTCAGCCTGTCATCTTTATCTCACCCCAGCCAGGGCTACTATGCTCCTGCTCTAGCTGCCACCCATCCTCTGTTGCAGTTGCCTACTCACCCACAGCAGCTCGAGGTTTGCACTGCCCTGCCTCTGTGTCGTACTCCTCGTGGTCACTGGGGCAGAGGCACAGGAAGGATCCCTCCACATTCTCACACAGAGCAGTTCCGCACACGGCGACCATCAGTTCGCACTCATTCACATCTGCAAAGCAAGGGGCAGCAGTGGGCAGCAGGAGCCTTCCTCTGCATGGGCAGCCTGTGCACTGTCTGCAGCATGAAGCTGCCCTGCAGTAGGGAGACAAAAGCTGCTAGGAACAAGCTGAGAACTGTGTTCACCCTGTGGCTCAACAGAAGTCTGGCAGGAGCCTCATGCCCTGCTCTTAGCAGATTCAGAGCCTGAACTCCAGCTTGCTGAAATCCAGTGGGTTGATGGATCACAGAATCATCTAGATTTGGAGGACTCAAGTCCAACCCCCTACTCAGTTACAGGATCCCTCCAGGCTGCTCAGAGGTTTTTTTTGTTGGGTCTTTAAAATCTCCAGGGATGACAACTGCACAGCCATCACAGGCAACCATTCCACTGCCTGCCTGTCTTCACAATGAAAATTTTCTTCCTTATAATACACCCTGCCTGTTCTCTACAGGCACCCATTAAAGTACCTTTCTAGCACCTTCAGTGCCTCCACCCCCCATGGACCACCCTCCCACTTGGACAGAAAAGGGCTCCATGTTCACTGTTAAACACTCACTTTTTCAGAGCCTCATCCTTTGTAATCCCAAAGATCTGCTATGATAAGGGAAGGGGTTTTGACTCCATGAGCTGCCCTGTCCATGTGTGTGATTCTCAATGTGTGAGTGCAGTCCCTGTCTGTGGTCTAGGAGCCATCACACAGCAGGGACACCAGCCTGACATCTACCAGTGGCTCTCCTTTACTGACTGGCAGAGTGATCCTGGCAGACTCACCAATGCAGTAGTGCCCAGAAGGAGAGCTCTCATAGCCACGGTCACAGAGGCAGCGGAAGGAGCCATCTGAGTTCTCACAGAAGCCGTGGCTCCCGCACAGCGTCTCATTGGCACATTCATCAATGTCTGCAACAAGGCCAAAAACAAGACTTGTCCTAGACCCCACTTCTCCCCGTGCCTACTCAGGCCCTTCAGCTCTGACCCCAGGATCTGGAACTGGGGCAGGCATTCCTTTGATGTGAAGGACTGGTTCTGGCTGCTTCAGTTACTCACCTTGCTATGAGTGTGAATGTTAAGAGAAGCTTCTTGCAACACTGAGAGACACAAAGAAGCCATGTGAATAGAGCAATAGGGGCAGGGCAGGAATGGGAAACTGATAGGAAGCATGGGATGTGACTGGCAGGGCTCACTGAGGGTAGCAGTTTCCTGCAGAGGGGTAAAGGGACACAGAGCCTAAAAGCTCCAGCTGCTGCATGGAAGTTTTCTTGGAGCAGTCAGAGCAGTTATGTGTTCACAGCCCATGGTTCCCAAGGCCAGGAGCAGCTTCACGTGCTAAGGCTGAGTCTTAGTGCAGCTCAGAGCCCAGTGGCTGGCAGCAGTTCCTCCCTGCTGCAACCTTCCCTGAGACAGGGGGCCTCGAAAACTACAAAAACCCCTTTGCTCTTTTTTCTTTGCTGGAGCCTGGGCTTCAAACCCAGACTCACCAGCCTAGCATGCACTCTTACCAGCAGCCTTTCCCCTCACCCAGGCCTGCCAGGCAGGTGACTGGCACTGGCCCCAGCAAGCACAGCTTACAGGGAACTGCGGTCCAGCCCCAAGCCTGGAATGACTGTAACCTGCCCAGGACTCTCCCCAGGCGGAAAGCAGCACAATGCAGTGTCTGTTCCAGATGCCAGGAAGAGAGAAGTCTAGACGCAAGCAGGCAGCACAGCCAAGAAAACAAACTCTCAGCATTATCTGCCTCTCCACCAGCCACACATTTCCTCCTCCTTCTCCCCAGTGCCTTTGGCAGAGATGTCCCACAACCACCCTGTTCCTGGCAGGGTGAGGGACAGGGAGACCTAGGGCTGTACTCACCAATGCAGTCACCCAAGGGGGTCCAGTGGAAGCCAGGCTGGCAGCCCATGATACAACGGTAGGAGCCCAGGCTGTTCTGGCACCGCCATGTGCCGCAGATGGCATCCCCATATTCTTTACACTCATCCACATCTGCAGGGAGGAGACCAAGGGGATGAGGATGGTCAGATGGGGACCCTGCTTGTTCAATGCAGCAACTGGGTCCACTTTAGCTGGCCAGAGGCCTTTGAACCAGTGCTAGTCCTCCTAACAGGTCACCAGCAACTTTGAGTGCTGGGAGCAGAGCTGCCCTACCCCCTGCATTGGCTTCATTCGTCCCCTCAGATTCTGGAAGGCTGATCTCCCCAGCAATGAGCTCTCACCCACGCAATCATCAGTCTCCTGGGAGTGTTTGAATCCATTTTCACACAGACATCTGTAGGAGCCTTCCGTGTTCAGACACTGGCCTTGCGAGCACAGGGACTTGTCTGCACATTCATCCACATCTGTGAAATCAAGACAAAAACATCAGCCTGGATCTCACAGCAGGGCAGGACCTAAGATATGTCCCTGCCACCCTCCAACTCACCTTGGCAGCTGACTCCACCAGCCACATTTGAGAAGCCAGGAGCACAAATGCAAAAGTAGGATCCATGACTGTTGAGACATTCGCCATTGGGACTACAGATCTCACTGTTCAGGCACTCATTCACATCTGCAGAGAGAGCAGAATCAGAACCATGCACCCAGCCCTTGGGTACATCCTTCATCAAAGCCACATGGATTCCCTGTTCCCAGTCTCTTACAGGCAGCCCTCAAAGGGCTTCTGCCCCCTTGTTTTCTCATCATGGAAACAGAGATCTTCCCTGTCCATGGTGAGCCTGCATTTGACTACAGCCTTATGGACGTGGCATGCATGGTGGCATCACTTGCCTTGGCACCAGCATCCTCCCTGCTGAGAAAGAAGGGGGATCCAGTATGTACTGGATGCATAGGGCTGCATGGGTGGGGTTCATACCTTCACATACGGTGCCATTGATGAGCTCAAAGCCAGTCTGGCAGTGGCACTCATAGGAGCCTGGTGTGTTTCTGCACTCTCCTCCCAGACACTGAACAGCAGGGTCCTCACACTCATCCAGATCTGCCAAGAAGGGCACAGCACAGAGTGAGGTGCCAGCTCCTCCACCACTGGGGAGGGATCCCCATCCACAAAAGTATCACCCATATGTTGGCCTGCAAAGTGGGTTTGAGCTGTCCTCCCAGACCATCCCATCACAATGAGAAGAGGGTAGAGACTCTCTGTTACCAGGGTGTTCAGATTCGCCCAGACTCTTCACTCCCTTCCATCATAGGGACCAGCAAAACACTATCCCAGCACCAAGTCAGTGGTGCCCAGTGACAGGACCAAAGGCAAGGGGCACACACTGAAATACAGGAGGGCCTGCCTGACCACTCCCTTTCTGTGACAGTGGCAGAGCACTGGCCTAGGTTGCCCAAAGACACCGTGGAGTTTCCCTTCTTGGAGATACTGAAAAATTATCTGGATGTAGTCCTAGGTAGACAACTCTTAGTGGCTCTGCTTGAGCAGTGTGTTGGATGAGATGACCTCCAGAGGTCCCCTCCAGCCTTAGACATTCAGCAATTCTGTGAGCACAGGGATACTGCTAACCCCAGTGTCCATCTCCAGCAGAACTCTGCTCTGCATATGACAACCACCGAGAGGCCAGTGCAGAGTCACAGTTATTGACAAATCCTCTCTTCAGCCAACTACACAAGAGCAAACATCAGTAGAGCAATGCAGCACCAGCCCTACCTTCCAAGGCTCTGCTTTCTCACTTGCCAGACTTGCTTACAATGTCCTTATCGTGGAAGAGCTGTCCAGGGGCCTACAACTCCAACCCAACAGCAGAGCTCTCCACAAACCCTCTCACCCAACTTTCCCAGGCCTTGGCCAGAATCTGCTTGGCATCCTCAGGATTTTGCTCACAGCAGAGGACAGAGGGATATCTTCCCTTACACAGAGGGCTGCAAGATGCCAGCAGACTGCCTGCAGCCCTTGAGGTAGGGGCAAGCATGGGAGAACACTGCACTGACAGGAGGTAAAGCCCTGAGACTGGCAGCTCCTGAGAGTAGGGAGAAACACTTCCCACTTTGCAGAGCACTGAGCATGCCACAGGCACAAAGAGCATTGCTCCCTACCACCTCAGGGCAGGATTCCCAGCTTTTTAGTCTCAAAAGTATTACTGAATCCTTCTGGAGAGGAACCAAAACCTAGTTTATTTACAAAAAAACTATCACAAAACCCTTATCATTTTTCAAATATGAAACCTAAATCCACAGACAAGGCCACCAGCCACGGCAGGGAGGAACATGCCATCCTGCCATCAGGTCAGTGTGACCCAAACAATATCAAACCCTGATAAGATGCCCTCTTGAAATGGCTGGGACAAGGTGGCTGAGATGGGGCAGCTCACATGGAGTCTTGGGAAAAGGGGAGGGCAGATGTAAGGCATCAAACCATGGCTCTTCCATCACACCCAAAAATCAAACGCAAAATAAGTTCATTTCACACTGGCTTTCTCAGACATCAAAACAGAGGAGAATTAAGGGAGGAAAACTTCCCTCTCCTCCCCTCCTGGAGGCCCCCATACAGGGGGATCCTTCTGAGAGTCACATCAAAGGCAAGATCTTCCATCTGCCAGCTACGTGCAGGCTGCAGAGCTCTGCAGTGCTCCAGAGATAAATTCTCAGCACGTGGCCATTCTTTAAACAAATACCTTTGCCAGCTCTGCCCTTTTCCTTCCCTTGCTCCAAACAGGGAATTTGCATCAAGCCATCTCAAGCCCAGATATCCCCCACAGTCAGCCATCAGAGTGGAGGTTTTCCTGCTTGTGCTGGGGCAGTTGAGCTGTAAAGCTGCGACTGAGCACTCTCATGTCTTAGCACTGCAACCAACACAAATCAGTGCTGCTGTTAAGTCTCCACCAGCATACCTGGCACAGCAGAGACCTTGATCTAAGCTTTTCCTTTGAAACATGTCCAAGTTATGCCAAGGGCTGGGGAAAAAGGATGAAACCTGGGTGCCCACAGTCTTTCCATGGGCTGTGGACCCAAGGTTTCTCCTTCTGTTGAAGACCTATATTTGAAGTGTATGCTCCCAGGTACACAGTTCTGAACTATAAGACACACCACTGTGCCAATGTTTCCAGGCCTCCTGTACTCCTCTGGCCTTTGTCAGCATCTTCTAGATCATCATTAGTCCATGAGTCCTTCCCCCCATCCCTTTCCTGTGTGAGCAAAATCACCTTCCTGCTGCCCCAAGTGACATCTGCTCGCAGCCTTCCATGCCCTCTGCTGAAAGGAAGCTAAAGAGCTGGAAAAGGATCCTGAGGCTAAAGAAGTCCTCCTGCCCCACCAGTAACCCAGCTATGGCAATGTCTCTTCTCTCACTTCCTCCAGCACCCACTCCTCTGTTCCTGGGGAAGGGATACCTTCACAAATGCTGCCATCTCTGGAGACAGTATAGCCAGTGTCACAAGACATGCAGGAATAGGAGCCCTCAGTATTGAGGCAGAGTCCAGAGGGACAGGTAGCCCGGGCTGAGCATTCATCGATGTCTGCATAAACACATGAGGGAGAGTGGGATAAGAGGAAAAAATGCAGAGCCAACCATGACCAGGGGCATGTGTGCTGGGGGAAGCAGCCAGCATGGTGGTCAGGATTCAGGCAGAGCCAAGTGCTCAGGGAACCCTCTGGACTGTATGTGTGACACTTCAGAGTGTCTGGACACATGGCTCCCTAGTACCTTGGCAGCTCTTCCCATCAGGTGCCACCTCGTAGCCCCGGTAGCAGGAACAGTGGAAGGAGCCATCCAGGTTGACACACCGTCCATGAGCGCAAGTCCCCTCCACAAGACACTCATCCACATCTGTGTGATACAGCAGAAGGCAACATGCCATGGGAGGGTGCTCAGGGTAGTCCCTCCACACAAGCTGTGACTGCAGTGTGCCCTGGCCAAACAGGCTGGCTGACTGCAGGACAAGGATGCTGCCTGTGCCCTGCCCCTGCTCCTTTTGAGGCTTACAGGGAGCACTGCCAGGGGGGCAAGGGTGCTGCCCAGAGGCAGCCCAAATTTCTCACCAAGACATCTTCCGTTGCTGGGCTGGTAGCCAACCCCACAGCTGACACACTTGTAGGATCCTAGTGTATTGACACATCTCCCACTGGGGCAAGAGCTGGGATCCATGCACTCATTGACATCTGCCAAGAAACACAGTTCTTTCAGGCTCCCAAAGGTAAACAGTGCAGCAGTCTCCAATGTATCCTCTCCAGCTGGTTCCTCAGAGTTTCCCTCCAGGGCACAGTGATACCAAATAGGAGTTGAGATGAGTTTGCCAGGGCTTAGACAAAACTTCTTATGGCCCCACCTATTCCTCAGGATCCTACACCCACATCTGAGGGCTGACATAAGTCAGCAGCTAAACTCACTGCTGCAGGGTGTTGCCAAGGCCAGGAATGTGCAGGGGCAGAGAAAGGGATCAGGGAACATCTGTGTGGGGCTGTCTCATCAGGGCGTTTCATAACTATGATTAGGATGCAACCTCCAGCTCAGTTGTCCTTAAGGCAAGTGCTTTCTGGAGGCTGTGTGGGGGAAAGAGCATTCTGTGCATGCCCTGTTTCCTGTACTGCCTCCTAAAATAACCTCCCACTCTATGATGGAGATGAGCTACTGAGAAAGTGGAATCTTTGATCAAGCACATCATATGTTGACAAGGGTGAAAGCTTTGAAGGGCCCAGGTCATGTGAATGGGATGCGGTGGGGATGGGTGGCCTGAGTCTCTGCAGCCTGCTCTCCCTGCAATCCACCTGCCAGCATGACAGTTTTGTGACAAAGTCAAAGTGGCATGAAAATATATAGGCATGTCATTCCATAATGGGAAGCTGGAATGGGCTGGTCATTGGAGAACTCCACGGAGAGATGGGAGAGAATCTTGGAAGAACTCCATTCCCTCTGCCCTGTTCCTCCTGCAGTCAAAGGAGAGGACAGGCAGTCCTTGGGGAGGGCACAGGGCAGACAAATATGGGGGTATCCTAGCTCCCTTACAGGAGGAGACTCAGAGTGTTGAGAAAAGGAAGTGTTCGGCCATGCATAGGGTAGGTTGGAGAGGCAGGGAAACTGGGAGCAGCAAGTGTTACCTTCACACTGTCCTCTGGGGCCCATGGCAAAGCCCTCCTTGCACTGGCAGTGGTAGGAGCCGGGTGTGTTGATGCATTGCTGTCCTCGGCAGATAAAAGGCTGCTCACATTCATCTCGGTCTGGCAACACACAGAGAGACAGTCCTGAATCTTCCCCCACCCGTGTCAGGAAGACTGAGTGCAGGAGAGGACCTCCTCCCGCTGCAGCTGGTTCTACCCAAGGGATCTGTTCTGGGGCACTCCTCTATCCCCCATCTGCCCTAGCATCCCCCTAGCCATGAAGCAGTGATCAGGGCTGGCATCATAGACTCCTGCCTAGATCATCATGGGCAAGGTCGTATCTCTGAGCAAGCAGGAGAGAGTGAGTCCCGTGGATCAAGCTGTTGATGGGCAGGCCTGTGGGAAGGGAGGATGTGCAGCTGTGCATGTGTGTGCATGAGTGCATGTGTATGTGTACATTCATGAGAGAGCATGAGAGTGAGAGAACAAAGAGTCCTAGGAGAGATGGCAGTCCTGTGCCAGGTGAACACCACTTACCCTCACAGCTTTGCTTGCCCACTGAGACAGCCAGGGTGTACCCAGAGTAGCAGAGGCAGAAATAGGAGCCCACACTATTTATGCAGCGACCTTTTCCAGCACAAGGGTCTTTCAGACACTCATCTTCATCTACGACCAGGCAGGGAAGGAAGACCAGCAGTCAGCACCTGCAGCTGCTTGCAGGCCCCTGCCAGCCCCACAGGGCAGCAGGTGAGCAGGGCCTCAGCTGAGCTGCCAGAAGACCTTCCCCCTGCGGCCAGAAGCACTGAATTGGCTGTTGAGGCCCAAAAGGCCGAGCAGTCGAACCATCAATTGCCAACTTACCAATGCAGTGGAGGCGGCTGGGGTCCAAGGTGTAACCAGGGTGGCACAAGCACCTGTAGCCCTCTGGGGTCAGAACACAAGCACCAGCTCCGCAGGAAAGGGGTGAGGAGGCACAGCCACTGACCCCTGTGAGGAGAGAGCACAGGGTTGGGAGCAGCACCAAAAGGGTGCATGGAATCTAGCATCTGCTTTGTGTCCCCAGCACCATACCAGGAGGCTGCTTTTTCCTTTCTTGGAGAGTGATGCTGAGCCTGCTCCTCTCTTTTTTCAGGCAGCCTGCACCCACAGGGCAGCAGGGAGGACACAGCAGACCCTGCCATCTCCCTGGGCTCCTGTGGCCTGAGCTGGGATGCCCCAGTGTCGTATATTGCTTACCTGCACTGCAGCCCCATGCCTTGAACTAAAACTGGCAGCAGAGCCTGACACCTGTGATGGTGTTCCTTTTGGGGTGACAGCAGGGCCCCTCCACCTCACACCATCCTGCTGAGCCCAGCACAGGCAGCAGTGAAGGGGCAGTGAGGCACCACACATCCCTCGGCATAAAGCCAGCCGGGGCGAGTGAGGGGGCAGTCCAGCCCCAGACAAAAGGCTATTGAGGAAGACGCATTCCTCAGCAAGGTGCCTCAGCCAGGCCTGCTCCCCAAGGTGCTCCAGCCCCCGGCACAGGGCAGGGACCACACTCCCAGACTCTTAAGCAACCCTGGAACAACAGTACTCTTGTTTCCGGCGCAGTAAACAAGCCGCCCCGGGAGCCACATGCCTCCCCCTGCGCTCCCCCTTCCCGATGAGTCAGCTCTCGCCGCGGGAGGGGCACGGGGCCAAAGCCACCGGAGCGGGTGCAGCCCCTGCTCAGCAGCCACTGCTGCGCCGGGCAAGGGAGCTGCAGGCAGGGAAGGGCTCAGAGATACAAGCACTTTGTTCCCCATAGAGGTTTGCTCTTGTGCTGGCCAGGTTTCCCTGGCTGGCAGCAGCTGGGTCCAGGCTGGGGACAAGAGTGGCAGGTCAGAGATTTTTCTTTGGGAAGTCAGGGGAGGCGTGTGGGCAGATAAACAGAGTGGTTAAGGGAGAGAGCCCCTGACCAGAGCTTAGGACATAATTTCGGTGTAGCACCGGGCAAAGAGAGGCGGCAAATCCCCAAGACTGGTGGACATACACACACACACACACACACCCACACACACACACACCTGCTGGCACCTGTGTTGGAGCAGCAGCATCCCAGGCAGTAGTAGGGCCAGGCTGGCGAGGACCATGCCAGAACTCCTCTTCCTCTGATGAGGAAGAAGAAGAGACGTAAGTCAAGCTACCTGATCCCAGGCAGAGAGAACTACCCAAGGTTAACATGGGCTGGCTGTCCTGGCAAACACAGCACCAAAAGAGAACAAAAGAGGCTTCAAGGTGGTTGCACCAGCTCTATCATCTTATTACTTAACACAGCCTCCTTCACCTTGCAGGATGTTCATCACCTCCCCACATTCCTATAGCCTCACAGTGTGATAGGGGTCCTCCCTGCTGCCCACAGCCAGCCCAGCCAGGAGCCTGTCCTGCCCAGCACTGGGGGCTACCATGCAGAGAAGGCAGCTCCCAGTCTCCCCACTTTCTTCACTGTCCCATTCTCTTCCCCACAAGCACCTTGCCCTCCCACCAGTCTGGCACTCACCTCTGTGCATGGCAGGCTCTGCAGTGGCATCAGCAGTTCCCTGAGGGACAGAAACATAGGATTCTTCTGCATGGAACTAGGATGCAGCACCCCTGTGACATTTTCCCATCCACCTCCTGGCTCCTGTTTCTCCCTAAGACTTCCATCCCAGGAGAAGCTGCCCCAGCTGGGTGCATTTGGCAGGGCCACTCTGTCCTGAGCACAGTCGTCCTGGGCAAAACACAGCTTCAGGCTATGCCCTGAGGGCCACCCACATAGGGGTCATGCCAGCACACTGTGCAGGTGAGACCAGGGCACTGCTGCCAGGCAGGTACCTCCTCAAGGTGGCCAGGAAGGTCATCCAGGCACAGTAAATATTGCCACTGTCACCAGCAGCTCTGGAGGGCTGAGGACAGCTGCTGCTTTGACCTGCCTCAACAGTGCTCCCTTACCAGAAGCATGCTTTGTGCTAGAAGCTCTTTCTCAGCATCCCCTCCAGGCAAACCTATGGCTGCCAAAGGAAATCCTGGAGCACAACCTGATTCCCAAGTCTCTGCTCCGTGGAGCTTTCCACAATGGATGAAGAAAACAGGCAGCTGAACAATGGAAGTTCCAGACTTCACATTTGGAAGCTCCAGACTTCACATTTGGAAGCTCCAGACTTCACATTTGGAAGCCTTGGTTCAAATTTCTGCCCTGTCTTGAGATTTTTCTCATGTACTTGAGCCAAGTCACTTCATATTTATGAAGCAGTGACAATGGCAGTTCTGTCCCTTCCCTCAGAGGTGCTGCATTTGTCTGAGGGATGAGCTGATACAGCAAGAGGGCACAGACAGATATGCTCAGGAGAGATATGGCCAAACCTCTACTGACAGTACAGATCAAGAGGCACACATTTTTCAAGCGAGACTCAAACAAAGACACAACCCTAGGAAAGCCTAGGAGAGAATCAGTCCCCAGGCTGCTTCCATCAGACGGGGTGATTTGACACAGCCAGTGTTGGAGACTCCTGCCCTGACTGCTCCAGTGGTGTTTCTGCTGCACCCACCTCAACACAGGGAGAGCTGGCTGTGAGCTGGGCTTGAGCAGGACACTGGACTCCATGAGAGAAGCAGAGCCAAACTTGACTACAGCAGTTCCTCTTATCCTGGTGCCCATCAGCCCTACAGCCAGGCCAGGCTGGCAGTGAGTGCCCACACCTCAGCTGTGTAAGTACAGCTGATATTAAATGAAGTTAAGAAGTTTGAAGTTTGAAGAGCAAACTTGAATATACAGCATAGACCACAATTTCAAAGCAAAATTCTCCTTGATGTCCTTTAATAGTGGGATAGATCCTTGCTGTAATTCACCCTTTTGCTCTTTAGGACTGAGTTCATCATGGATAATTCCTCCATGTCTAGAGCTTCAGTCCCTGTGAGATGCAGTGTATACACAGCTGGGGCCACAACTCACATACCTGCCTGGCTGAACAGTATAAAAGTGTAAGCAGGAACAAAATTATAGAATGTTTTGGATTGGAAAGGACCTTAAAGTTCCAGCCCCCTGGCATGGGCAGGAACACCCACTAGACCAGGTTGATCAAAGGCCCACCCAATTTGGTCTTGAAAACTTCCAGGGCTGGGGCATCTGTTCCAGTGTCTCACTCCCCTCACAGTAAATACCTTCTTCCTAATATCTAATCTAAATCTCCACTCTTTTAGGTAATTCCTATGATAGCCACCTTCCAGCCCCTACTGCTGGCACGGATGCACTGAGCTGTAGCAAGAAAAACCTTACTCACCTGCACAGCAGGAGAAATTTCACCTGGAAAAGGAAACAGTGTATGATGAGTAGAGAGAAAACTGATAGGCATCCTCCTCAAACCCTGACTGCCCTAACTTCACCCCACCTCTAAGACACTGCCATTAAGTCCCTCACACTTGTCTGCAAGAGCTTGTTCCCAAAGCCAACACACCTGGACTCCTGGCAGTGTGCAGACCCCAGGAACTTCTGCTCCAGCAAATACTGGCACAAGCAGTTGGTCACACTGCCCTCCAGCCGGGCTGGACAGAAGCCCAAGGACTGGAGTGCTAGGCTTGCCACGCAGACCTGAGGTCCTGGTGGAGGCAGCCTGGCCAGTCATCACCAACTGCAAAGATGCAGTTGCAGGAGCCTGAAACACTCAACCTTCTCTCCAAAGACTTGAAGACCTAGTGTCTCATGCCTCAGGAACATTACAGTCATACAGATGTAGGGAGCCCTTTTCAGCCAGAGGTCCATCCATGAATATGGCAGGACCTGAGAAATTTTCCACCCTTGCTAGGGGCCCAGATGGAGCAGCTTTAAGCAGTAGACCCAACACTACCCTGTCTTGCTGTGGTGCCAGGGTAGAGGGATGTCTCCAGGATGCTGCCATGCAGGTTGTCCTGCAGTTGCTGTCTCCTTGCTGTCCAGTCCAAAGTCCAGTTTCTGTTCTGCCCTTGCTCTTCTAAGCTGAGGGGCAGCTCTTCTGTCTCTGCCTTCCTCATTGACAGTCGGATATCAGAGCTGGAGTAGGTGTAGCCATGTCCTGCTGGGCAAATTTCCTTGAAGGCCTCTGTGAAGGAAAAGCAAATCAAAACTTTAGAAAGCAGATGTTGGAGGCTTCTGGAGGGATCATCTGGCTTATCACACCCAGACATGATAGCGGGACAGTGGAATAAAGGAGTGAAGATGGACAGGCATGTATGTGAATGTAAGTGCCAGTTTCCCCAATCCTATAATTTTCTGTAATTTCTAAGGGTTAAATTCTTACAGAAACACATCTGGACTGCAGTGGGTGGATGCTTCAAGCAGAAGGAATGCGCTCAAAAAGCAGGGTGGGTTTCTCACAGGCATTCCCAGACCCCCAAAATGAGATCCTTTCCCATGGTCAGTAATGCTAGAAAGAGATCATGCCACAGGAAGGTCCAAGCTGAGCAAGGGAGCAGATAAAAGCAAACTCAAGTGTACCTCGGCACTGAGCACTCTGCACATCACTCAAGATACTCTGCACAAACCACCTGTACATTTTTCTGGTCCCTGAGGATTTTTGTGCTTTCCCGTCCACCCAATCCCATGCTGAGATACTCAAACTCATTCTCACCTGTCTTTCTTCCCAGCAAAAGATGTAGGAGAAAAAAGGGCTGTTGAATAAAGCCAGGCACAGACATGGCTGTGTTCTCCCTCTGGTACAGAGTAGTTTCCCATCAGGGAATTCTCCATCTTCCCAGTATTATCCAGGTCTGCTTCCTGGGTTCTGTACCCATCTCACAAGACAGCATTTGCACTGCTCAGCTCTGGGTCCTGCAGCTGTCTGTGTTCAGGCAAACCCAACTCCCAGTCTAAGCAGAACAAAGCTGAAGCAGGCACATCTCACCTGAGCCGGGCGTGGGGCACTCCTCGCAGTTGTCGCCCCAGCCCTTGCCGACGCGGCTGCAGCAGCAGATCTGCTGGGTGATGCGGTGCGAGAGGGGGAAGGTGCACACGCCCCCGGAGGCCGAGCGGTAACACAGCCCCTGCTCCATCGACACCGCTTTGTCCGCTGCAACACAACAGCCCTGTCAGTGCCGGAGGTGCCCTGGGCTCTCCAAAGAGAGAACGGGGGACACTCAGCTCCTGCCCTTAGCTCTTTCTCTGCCTGTGCCTCCCAGCCTTGCCCGAGGGCTGCAGGACACCCCCTGGCCATCAACCATTAGGCCTTTCCCTCAACAGGGTCATCCCCAAGAAAATCCAGCTCATGTGGGAGTTCTCTCATACCAGAGGCTGTATCCTCTACTGCCCACCACATGCACATTCCCTTCAGCCTCTGCAGGGACCATGCAATGTCCATGGAGAATGATAATGCATGATTGGGTCCCATTCTGTACACAAGTGCAGAGCAATACAACTCAGGTACACCCAAAGGAGATGTGAAGCACGCTGTAGCTTCCACTCAGCCATGGGGTTCTGCTCAGGTCCCTCTCCAGGCTGAGGGGTTCCCTGGAGCACTTACAGATGCAATGGCTACGGGATGGGTCTAGCATGGTTCCAGGCTTGCAGGTACAACGGAAGCTGCCACGGGTGTTCAAACACTCGGCATCTTTGCAGAGGCCCTGCATCAAGCACTCATTAATATCTGTGGAGAGAAGGGAACCTTGTGAGATGTGAAGAAGCTGAGAGTAAACTAAAGTCCCTACCCAGTGCCTCCCATTCAGGTGCTGCGAACCAAAGGGGTCTCAGCTGGGCTGGTGTCCAAGGCAGCCTCTACACCAAGCAGCACAGTGGGGACCTCTGTGGTGACAGTAGCTTGCTTGCTGCAGCTGCAGGATGGCTTGTGGATGACTGCTCTGCTTTTTGGTCCTCGTGGAAAACAGATGTGGCCCCTATGGGGAGCCACTCTGTCAGGGTCACTATTATCATGGTTGTTTGCAAGCCAGGAATGGTGAATCCTGTCCTTTCTCCTGATTCCTGGTACTGTTTGCATTGAGCTATCATCCATGGAGGATCCTTGTTGAGAAACTCAGTGCCAGCATGCAGGGAGGGCATTGACAGATCCCATCCAGAGGCAGAGGGGTTCTGGGCCAGGCTGAGGGTCACTGCACCTTCTTCTAAGAGCAGGATAGGCAAGTGGGAAGTCACCATGTTCAAGCCCTGCCTCAAGTTCTGCCTCTGCCCCTGACTCAGCACTCATCAGACCCAGTCTTTGGGAAGGAAGGTGGGTTTATCTTAGGAAAACACCACTGGGCTCATCCATTTGATGGATGAGATGAGCAATAAAGGCCTTCCTACAGCACCATGTAAGAATGCATGAGCTAAGCCAGAGAAGACAGGGATTGGCAAAAAGTGCATTAAGGGGAGCTGAGGGCAATTTTCAAATGGAGAGTTAGGAAGAAGGTGTCCTCATGGAATAATGTAGCTTTCTATCTTCACTAAAGAGCTTGTCTCAGAAATGTTAGAATGCTGATGAAATGTTCTGTGTCAGGAGGCACAAGCAGTGCAGGAAGAACTGGACGAGACACAGAGCAGCAGAACTGGGAGCAACCTCAGCGCTACCCTGAGACAAACCACGGGAACATACACTGCAAGCTAAGAGGTAGAAGCCATCAGTGAGAGGGTTCTGGGTCCACTCACTGCTCACAGGACAGCTCTGAGCTGCCAAGACCAAGAAATGCCAACGTGATGCTAGGCCAAAGACACAGGGCAGTCTCAATGCCAGTGTCCATGGCCTTGGTGAGACCTCAAGTGCCCTCAGAGCACCCAGTGGTGCTCCAGGGACTGTTTCAAGATGGATGGGGTCAAAGACTCAGAAACAGCTTTCCCAGCACTACCTTATTCCTCAGAGCCAAAGCAGTACTGCTTGGTGGAAGGGGCTGTCTTGTGAGACACACAGCCAGGAATGACAGCTGAAGTTCAGACTTAATGATCTAGAGTTTGCCCCCAGTCCTGTGCTCGTAAACTCCCCTATTCATCCCACCAGCTGCTCCATACACAGTTGAGACATACAAGGGCCATGAAGACCAGGCCAGAAGTTAAGTCAGTCAGGGGTACCAATTCTCCAGAGATTTGCAGAAGGCCAGGGAGGAGTAGGATTTGGCTGCACAATATACTGTTTCCTGCTCTGTACCATGCACAGGACAGAATTCATAAGAGCAACCAGTGACCAACCCCAAATATGCTAGGAACCCCACTTAGCAAAGACATTAGGGCTCTCTGGAGGAGCCTTGTGGCTCACCCCTGTCATTCCACAGCATGGTCAGAGTGTTATGTTGTTCTGACAGACCAGACTGGACAAAGTGTTTGACTGCATATGAACAAAGGGATTGAAGGGATTAGAGTAATGAGAGCACAAAACAAACAAGCACCAAAGGCTGGGCTTTATACACTTAGTTTAAAACAGGGCCACATCCAGGCCTCATCCCAACCCCCTCTATTCTGCTGTCAGCCACAGTGGAAGTCCCCACTGGAAACAGAAGCAGGCAGGCACACTCAGAGCTGCACACTCCTACCCCCTGGAGCATGCCAGGGCCAGGGCTAGCTCACAATAAGAGGCCTCAGGGACCACAAACTGAGATCCATATGCTGCCTCAGCTGCTTTTTCCCACCCCACACAAGCCTGCCAGTGCTCCTCAGAAACAGCCACACTGAGTCAGGAAGGCTGGGGGGGAAAGGTGCAGGCTGGTTTTACCCCAGTGCTTGGTCAGCAGAAAGGACTCAGGTCAGCAACAGACACCAAACATGCATATGGTCTCCTAGGACTTATGGACACCAAGGTGCCAGTGTGTGTCATGTGCAGTGACTGCTCTGCATGCACACCTCCCTATCCCTGAGCCTCCAAGACCTCTTTTCCTCATACCTAGCAACCTAACTATCTCTTCCAGTACCATCCTTCCTGCTAGTCCCAGCAGCACTGGGAGATCCCTGGCAGGGTCTGACAGGCACTCTGAACTCAAGACTCCTTGCAGCCTTGTTCTGCTCAATAGGATGCAGCAAGGAAAGGAAAGGAGACCCTGCAAAGGGGAACTGTTTGTTCCTCTGCTGGAAGGCACTAGAGACAGCCCTTTCTGTCCTGAACAGAGGAAAGTGGGCTTCTGTCAGGGACCTCCTCCAGTCACAGTTCTTTAATAATGGCCTGCAAAGCCAGGTAGTCTCCCCTCCTACCTGGGCTGGCAAAAGATGGCCTCATGTCGTCTCTCCTGCATCTGTCCACCAAATTGCTCACTCTGGGCCCTAAAGTCTGGTGCTAAGGCTTCTTGACACACATTCTGCTGCAACAGTGGAGATGGGAATAGCACCTTGAAGCAGTAGTGTCTGAAGAACAGAACTTCTCCAGTCCAGCTTATAAAGGAGCATCCAGAGGCGCAAATCTCTGGTTCATGCTTTTTTCCTGTGCAAAAACATCTTCTTAGCCAAATCCACACTGTCCATCTTTCTCTGCTCCTCCCTGATCCACAGGGGACAGAAATCCAGAGCAGGCATTGCAGATCTCTTTTTTGCTTTCTGACATGAGTCCCTCCAGCTGCTTTGTTCCTCCAACTCGTATTTGATGTCTCTGGGTAGCTCCTCATAATCACAGCACTGTCTGTGGCCACATAAGGGACAAGATCTGAGCACCAAGCTGAATAGTTATTGTGTTATTAAAAGTTCTCCCTCAGGACAAAATGGGGAGGTTGAATCATTAATTAAGTAAGCATGGTGGAAAGTCCCAGCTAAAGGAGATGAGTCATTGGATTGCCAGCCCTGCATTTCCTCCCTGCTGCATCTCTGAGATGACACTTCTCAGTTTATCAGGGATCACAAGAAGGGAACAATAAAATTCCTCTTTAGTCACAGCACAGAAAAGCACAAGCAGTGTAGGTCCAAGAAATGCTAAATAAACATAAACCAGAGAGAAAAGGGGAGAGATGGTGTCTTCCTCATATGGAACTGAGGGACCACAGAAGTGAGAAATGGATCAATCCTTCCAGCATGGGGCAGGCAGGGGAGCCTAGCAGCATGAACAAGTGACACAGAACAGAAGGCATCACTTTTATAGCACTCTCCCACTTGTAAATGTTCAAATTGGTACTCTCCTCCTTGTAAATGAACAAATGAACAAGCTGATAACCTTCACAAATATTTTTAGGCAATAGAATTTCTGTTGCTTCAGACCATGGAAGAAGTGTTTTTACACTCACACTTAACAGAGCATAAACACAGGTCTTTAACAGGGGAGTTTTCTTGTACTGGCCCAACTATGTTCTCACTGTGCTTGTCAGCTGAGTCATGTAGTCCTGTGTTACCTGTTTTCTTTCATTCTTGATGAAAACATGGAGATTTTTGTAAGTCACATTCTTTGCAGAGCTATACCATTTAGATAAATGTATTTAGATAAATGTATTTTGTGTCGATAATTTCAGCTCTGACAGTGTATGTGAGGAGAGAGACAGATGAAAGCAGCATCCTTACCTTGGCAGTGGCTCCGGTTCAGCCTTTTGTATCCCTGGGGACACTCCACTTGTCCATTCTCAATCACAGGGTGTGCTGGGAAAAAAAGCAAACAGTGTGGGACACAAGCAGTAGAGCCAGCCACCAGTGTCCTCCCTTCTCTGCTTTCCTTCCAGAGGGGAAAGGGTCCCTAGGCCTGCCTTGGATGGGGCTGATGACTCCCAGGGCCAAGAGAAAGGTAAGAGCACGTTATCCATGCAGTGTCTTCTGCTTCTTGGCAAGTGCCAAACTGGTGACCCAGAGGTGCTGCCTGTGCCTTGTATTTACCACTGTGTCACTTAGTCTCCTTCTAGGTCAGTTTGGATAGTCAGGTGGCACATGACGAGGGGGATCAGAGTGAAAGGAATGGCTGAGGTCCTTGACAAGCTGCTGAAATAACAGCTCAGGCCCTGTTTATTACATTTGTTTTTATACTGCATGTGATTTCCTGCCCCAATCCCTCTCATCTAAGAAAAATTCAGATTTCTGCTTAAAATAGTTTTGTGGGTTTCAAAATGTTCTATAACACGCATGATTAAACCTCTCCAAATTTTTTAAAGGCAAGTAAAATGTGGCCCATAAATTCCTAGGAAGTCAAATTTAGACACTGAATTTTGGAGCAAGGAAAAGGGAATCTGAGTGGATGGGTTGGGAAGTGAGTAAGCATGGGGTGGGGTAGGAAGAAGGGTACTTTGCCTAAGGTTGGGATTTTCCCAGGGTGGAATTTCTTCTTAATTTTCTGGATCTTTTGTTTGGGAACAAAGAGTGTATGCAACATCTAAGTGACTACCCAGCCATATTCCAACTACTCTTAATCTCTCCTGCCTGGCATCAGTAGCTCAGTCCTTGGTGTCATATGTAGAAAGCCCTCCATGGCAATAGTCATATCAAGGGTCTGGCAGATTTCTTACACATGGCAGCTTTCAAGAACCAGGAACAAATTGACACCGTCCTTACAGCAGGAGATACTTGGCAAGAGCCTGCAAAGGTTAAGACCACAAAGAAAACCTGCAAAGTTTAAGAACACATTCTGATGGCAGAGACCAAGCATGTCCATAACTCTTTGTCCTGAACACTTGAACCCTATAAAGCAATTTAAGGCCATTCTAGGACAGTTCTTGAATGGCAAAAGTAGAGACCAGCTTCCTAAGATAAAGGTGCTTAGGAAGAAAAAGACAGGAGAACACATCATTACCAGCCTGTACCAGAAAGGAGAATAGAAAACCTGTTTTTCTCCGGTATACTAAATGAAGCTACAAGGTTTTCCATGTGTATATTGATCCTCAGCAGCTGAGTGAATGACAAAAGCAAAAAAAATCTATTTATGCCCTTCAACAGTTTAGTCACAAATTGTAGGCAGCAGGTGCTAACAAATATCTGGATGTTAGGGACGAGGGAGCTCCTGGTAATACTGGGAATCCCTGGGTACCTTTCCAAACTTCTGGGAAGGTAAAAAACCCTCTGGTTTATGGGCTCCAGGCTCAGAACCTCAGTGGGATTTCAGGTCCTCCCACACCATAGCTTGTGGGTTTGGGGCTGCCGACAGGCATCAGCTGTGCTTGGAAGCATCTGTCAAGCTCAGCACAGTGTGATAACAGACACTCAAATGAAGCACCATTGTTATGTGCAAGCCCTCTGAGTGGAAGCCAAGAATGCTGGAGATCAAAAAGTAATGACGTGTCAAAGTCATACTCCCACTCTGAAAATCCTTTGCAGAGAAACAGATTCTCCAGCATCCCTACAACAGATGCTGCTGGGGAGAGGTCAAGGCAGACAATGCCAGTGGTGGGCAGATGAGTTGGAGGTCTGTGCCACCTTAGCACTTAAAAAATTCCAGTTTGCAGAAACCTCACTACTTCAGCAAATCACTCGTGATGTTATGGACAAATGTCTTAACTCTGCGAAGAAACCCCATGTTCCCTGAAAAGAATAACTGTAACGTAATGTGAGCAGATCTCTCTGTACCAAGGGGGGAACCAGGAGAGTTTTGAAGTATTGGATGGAGGCTACTCTCTCTGTGCCAGGACCTGTCCACAAGGGAAGACAATGTGTGGTTGCAGGAGGATATAAGCTATTAACTCTCAGCTTTGTGCTTGCTTTCTTGAGTAGAGGACTGTTTCCTTCCACAAGCTCAGATGTTGCTGAACGACAACAGAGATAGCCAAAACCTCCTGAAAAAAACCAGTCTAGGACATTTGGGTTTCCTGCAAAGGGGATCAGCATTCAACCTCTTCTCATGCAGCTGGTAGGAGTCTGTTCCTCTGGAACCCACCAAAAGGAAAAAGCTAATCTGATGATCAGAGAGGGCAGAAATCTGTCACATCCAGAGATGAAGAGGCCTCAGTCTCCTGTGTCTGCTTGTCTACACTCTCTCCAAGAGGGGTTCTCCCAGAGCCTGAGGCTAAGGATGGAGCAGCTGAGTTGCATTTGTCAGGCAGACAGACTTCAGGCTTGCTGAGGGCAGGGAGCCCTGGTTTCTGATTCAAGAGTGTGATTTCAGAACCTTGCCTCGTGGGCATTTCAGCCCTGACAGCACTGTGCCAAACCAATGTGGTCACAATGTGGCACATTAGGAGTCCCTCTTGGCTCTCCTCATTGCTTCCTCTAGCTCTCTGCAAGCTCTGCAGGCACTGGGCATCCCTGTCAGGGCTGGGCTCATACAAAGGAGCATGCATGCAATATGCTCACAGGCTCAGAAAGGAAGTGAGTGCAAAGCAGCCACAGCCCAGGATTCCCACCAGCATCTTTGTTCCCAGCTAGAAAAATACTCAGGTAGATCATAATATGAAAGGAAATGAATACACAGAAATTGGGCAGAGGGATTTTGTTGCCTAGCAGGATGATCTTTAAGCAATTAGGCTAATTTTTCATCACTTCCCAGGAGAAGAGATTTCACCCCGTGGCCCTGGCTCCCCAGACACTGTCTGGACAAGCTCAGGGTGGTGGTGGTGAAGTGGAAAACTTCTCCTAGTGGTGGTAGCCAGAAGGGTGTGAAGTGAGACAAAGTTTGTTGGATGAGATATTACATTACATTAGTCCATAAAATATCACTCTGTTAAAAGGGGAAGAAGCAAGCCTGTGGTCAGATGAGAAGTGAGGAAATGCCCATTTCCTGAAAGCTAGACCATTTATTTTGACTCTTTCCATCTACCATACTAAAGACATCAACTTACTGAGAAACCTTGGGCGTATCTGTGGTGCCTCTGCTACTCCTAGGTTTTCCAGCACCTGGGAGGTGAAAAGAGTCAGAGTGAATGGTCTCATGACACCTGGAGAAACGGGGGTGGTGGACTCAGTCAAGCCTCAGCCTGGTTTGGTGTGAAGTAGAGAAGATCAGCCTCCACTGCAGAGAAGAGCTGAGCTTCTGAGCTCACTGGCAGATGAGCAGAACAGCTTGGACCCCACAGCAGCCTCCAGAAGTGTATTAGAGGTGCTGCATCAAGAAGTAGGTTGTGGCTACGTGGATCAGCTGCGTTCTAAGGCAGAATGGACTTCACTCGTGGGAAAGAGACAAATCCTTCTGTCCAGGTCTGTTATGACTGCTCTCCTCTGGATGGTCTGTTGTAAGGAGGCTCCAGTAAGACTTTCTCCCATGCCCCAACAAGGTCTGTGGTAGTAGTGGTGGGGAGTGCATACACCAGTTCTACATGTGCAGTACAAAACTAAGTCCTCTGGCTCTACTCATGATCAGTAAAGATCTTGAAGGTGCAAAAGATGCTTGAAGGAAAAAGATTCTGGTAATTCCTTTTTGCCGTTTGGTGTTTCAACAGAGAGATCCTCATTCTGCTCCCAAGGTGGCTTCCAACTCCAACAAAATACCTTGTACCTAAAAACTCCCACTTTTGTTAACACTGTGCTGCTGTGTGCTGCTACGACAATGCTGTATGTGAGTGATGAGCAAAACAAGCACTATGCAGAACAAAGCAGTCCTGAAAATGCTGTGCTTTCCCTGGTTAAGCATTGCTTTCTGTGGTACTGGTACAACCCTGCAGAGGTTTCAGCTTCTTTCCCTACTTCCAGCCTTTTCTTACTGTTCTGCACAGACTCCCTGTGGCACATGGTAACAGTGGCCTCCACAACCTCCTTCCCACATATCCAGGGATTTTTTCCTGTATCCTACCACATCTGTTCACAGGAGCAGACCAGGGGTTTGATTTTCAAGGGGCTTCCTGTGGCTGTTTCAATGCCTGCAGGCACAGCGCAGGGGAGTGTGAGGCTTGCAGAGCCACTTGGCGTTTCTGACGATGATGACGGCTCCGTGGGTGAGCTGCCACCTCTCTCACAGTGGGAGGTCTGTTAGGGGAGTGCTGCGGATGCCAAGCCAGACATTACAAGATCCAATTTTCCAGTGAAATTCAGACTTTTCTCTAGGACAAAAAACTTGAAAAAACACGTGGAGTGGGAATAAAAACAAAACAATAGCCTTCAAAGACTTGTTTCTTAATGCAGTTAAAACCCACAGGAGGAGAGAAAGCAGCCTAGGAAGATCTGCAGTGAGCACAGTGAGTGGGTGCACAGCCCAGCCCATGCTCAGGCTGACTGTAACTGGAAATAAGGGACAGGGAGCACTGAAAAAATCAGGACGTAGAAAATGCAGGTTTATTCCTGCACCCAGAAAGTCCACCATTTGCACAGAAGGGTGAGACATGTAGCTTCTGGCAGTACTGGAGATGGTGTCCACTGATACGAGTGTTCTCCTGGAATGCTGCTGGTTCCAGAGGTGTGTGGCCTCATGGACGGGGACGAGGTAGAAGAGCAGGACTGCGATCCCCTCTGGACAGAACTCTCTTCTACCAGTTTCCTTTATCTCTACGTGCCTGAGAAGGGCCAAGGCTTTGGGAAAACAAGTATCCAAATCCACACCTGCCATGGGGTATGTGTCTACCTGTAGCTCCAGTCTCGTCAGGTTTAACATCCACAGACCATCTCCTAATACTGTTCCAACAGGTTTTTTCCACCGACCACTGTATCCCCCAAAATAACACATGGTCTGGCAGGTAAGCAGGAGTAGCTTTTCCCAGCAGTGTACCTGCTACTGGCCCCACATCCGGAGCCTGCTGCAGGACAGAACATTGCTTCAATGCAAGTTTCTCACCAGCACTGCTCAACTACCGTGCTGTTTCCTGAGCTCCCTTTCAGCCACATCCTAGTGTCTCTACTTCAGCTGCTTCATCAGCCTCTAATTCCCTTTTCCTAGTATCAGTCTTCTCCAGTTTTTACTTTCCAGCTCCTGTTTGCCCCTACCTTTCTGTTCTAGCCTTTCACTGTGTGCTCCATTGCTTTCTCCAAGTACTAAAGAGCCAGGAGGGTCACTGAATGTCTCCACCTGATTTATCCTATCTTGCAACACAACACATTTCATCCACCAAATTCTGACCAGAGCAGAAGGACTGCAGCCACATGGCAGCGTGCAGGTGTTCTGTCTCCCTCCAGGGTCCTGCTTCTGGCTCATCTCTTTCTTTCATGGATCAGGCAACAACCAGCCTTTGCTCCAGCAGCTCATGGAGCAAGCTCTTGGCTCTCGCCCTTCTCCCAGGCCTGTCTCTGATATATCATGGGGGCCCTATCTTTAATTCTCACTTGCATGAGCAACAGCAGCTCCCAGGAACTTCTACTATAGCCTGCTGGAATACCCATTTCTGCACCCACTTCTCTGAAGACACTTAACAATGTACAGCCCACCAGCAGCAAACCACACAGCTCGAGCATGGCCTAAGGAAATATTTAAGACTAAAGTAACACTCACTACAGAGACCCCTGGCCAGGTCAACCCTTAATTTTGAACTCAGCTTTTCACATGGTCTCATTAGGATGCAGACAAAGCATTTGAGTGCCTTGGCTTTTGTGATGCTGAGCAAAACATAAAAAATAGCGAGGATTGGTCATGGTAAGTTTGCTCGGACAGATGCCTGCCTCCTATTCTTCTTCTCTGATGTCTTTCTGCACACAAACACGTACCAAACATGAAAGCTGCAGACGATGGAGACATCCAGACGTATCCAGACTCTACTAACAATCAGTGTCTCGGGCAGACAGTCAATCCAAACAAGTTCCCCATTTGTCTAGCTCTTGCCTGGCTGCACTTCTGTACGTTTGTAAGTGTTTACACTGAACTAGCTTCTGCCATTTCTGTCTCTAGTTGCTGGAATTAAATTCCCAGTGCTGTCAAGTCTGCTCTGGTGCATGCTTCCCCGGGACACATGAGAGCAAGGAGTTCTCTATGAAAATCACAGTGCTATGAAGAAAGCTGGAAACATACACTGGACATGTTATCTCTGCACGAGACACCAGATCACTGAACTGCAGCCCAGTGACTTTGAGTGAGCACAACACAGGCCAGCAAGACCAGAAGGCAGATGGAATGTGAGTGTGGGATGTGGTCTACAGGCAGGAAGTACATGGAACAATGGCATGGAACTGGAAACCCTGGCAGACAAGGCACAAGGCAATGAGAGGTCACAGTGCTTGGCAGCTCTGTTAAAGAAGTAAGGTCACTGAGAAAGAACTGTTTCCCTGACTCCACTCTGGGGTCAGCTATCTCGTGTATGAAGACAACATGCCAGAGAAATGTATGCCATCCACCTGGGCTTCTCACTACACAACAGCTGGCCTCTCTTAGGCTGCCTCCATCATGTGTCTGCCTTACAGCTCCTTGCACCAGAGGTGGCCAAAGCAGGAAGGTATTTGTATACCATTGAACAGCATGAAAATGGCTTCTTCAATTAGTCTGAATTCCTGCCAAAATCACAAGAGCCATTAAGTCTCCGAGGAGGAACTTTATCACCCAAAGCCAGAGGGAAGTTCTTGTGGCACAGGAATACAAAAGACCCACATGAATACATTTTTCATATCTCCCTGGAATTAATCTGAAAACAAAGCCAGACAAGCATCTGTCCACTCAGTGAAGACCAGCAGTGACAACTTGCCCTGAGTTGCAACTGCTCCTGGGACACAGAGCATGTGTTGAGCTGTGAGCTGTGGAGCCTGCTGGCAGCTAAGTCATTTCTTAAGTGCATTTGCTCTACTGGTTGGCTGACTGCAAGGAGCACATGGGGGTATTTTGTGTCTGTTTTCACATCTTAGAAGCCTGTGATTAGACACATTTTGAAGCTCTAAGTCCAGCAGAGCAAATCACTGCTGCAGCTCTGGCTGCATTCTCTGCAATCACCTTGGATCCTGGCATGGAGAAGGAGAAAGGAGTGCAGAGTTTTTGCAGCAATCTGCAGCCTAACTGAAGTATTAAGCAGCCCCCCTGCTTTCTAATGGAGAGATCACAGAAAGACAGGTAAGAAACACAGAGATTGCCTTGGGATGGGGAAGAGAAAGCCATGACTGGGGTTGTGAAGGTCAGGGACAAAGAAGAGGGGCTGAGGCCCATGTGGAGCATTTCCTTGTCCGTACTGAACCTGCAGACTCCAGGGCCACTCCCACACCACATATGCCCAAGACTTTTTTGGGGCTGGCACATGGGTAGGGCAGGCAAGCAGTAGCATGGCCAAGGCCACAGCACAGCCATGCAGCTTGGGAAGATGACAGCAATCAGAGCTCCCAAGATCTGGACTGGGTTCCAGGATGCTGACAACCTCGTCTGTGATTGCAAGGAATTTGGCTCCAGTCAGCCCTACCCTTGGCTGAGGAGGAATCAAATTGAGAGACGATAATGAGACACAAATTCAGCTCTTGGGAATGTGTGTGTTAGCAAGCAGGAAAAACTCTGAGCAGAGCTAGAAGTCACCAACATCACACTTGCTTGCAAAACCTGCCACCTTGGATACCTACACTCTATTCAGGTGTCTCTTGAACCATGGGGTCTGTTTTCTTGTGATTTCAGTGAAGGGATGTGATTGAGCAGGCAGGCAGCAATGAAAGGGAGTAGGCAGGCAGACAGGCAGGGAAGAGGTGAGCAGCTCTCTGCCCACATTCCACGAGGTGAGTGCACTTTGCCCTGCACCACACCCAGTCAGTACTGGATGCTGAAGCCATTGTGCCCACAGGACTGCCTCCTCTCCAGCCAGGAGTCCTCCTGCATGGCCTCTCCACCACAACACAGGATGGGACCGTGGTGCAAGGTGAAGCATGGTGCATGGTGGTGCATGGTTGCACCATGAAGCATCCCGAGCAGAGCAGATGAGGAATCCCCATCTCCTGCTAGATCAGTCTGTCCAGCTCCCAAGTGCAGCAGAAACAGAGCTGGACGCCCATGCCCCTGGAATGGAGTCCGGGTGTGCTCCTGCCAATTGTTTGATGTAGTGTTATTTCCAGAGCCTCTGCCAAACCCGTGTTGGGCCCAGAGCAAGCTCGTAACTCTATAGGGCCAAGTCTGCAGCCTCCTCCTCCAACCTAGAACTGCAGCTCCTAAAACCACGGCTGCTTTTTTCCTGTTTCTCCCTCTGAATGGGGCTAGCATTATGGGAATGGGAACAATGGGAACCGTTGGCCACATGAGCCTGGGCCCAGCACCCAACCCAGAGCGCTGTTCCATGGTGGGCTGGGACAGCAGCTGGCATGACCCTGCCCTCACCTGGGACATGGTACTCATCCCCGAGGACCTTGGGCCAAGGAGAGCCATGTATCACAACCCAGAGCTCTGCTCTCTGCCTCGGCTACATGAGCAGCCAAATAATTTTTGCTCATCGAGGGTGTAGGCTGTCCCTCACGCTGTCCCAGCTCCTGGCCAGCAGCAGTACTCACCTGGCCGGGGGGGACAGGCCAGGCACTGGTCCATGCCCCAAAAAAGCCCCACACTGCCGCAGCAATCCTCCAGCTTGGTTAGCCCTGGCAGGGGGTTGGTGCACTGCAGAAAGAGGAGCAGATCAGGCTTCTGTGGGATGCAGAGGAAACGTGTGCCCAGCTGGTAGGGCAGCAGCACAGCCAGCACAGGGAACAACTGTCTGGGGTCAGAGTCTGGCACAGCCCTCTTGGCACAGCACCCCACTGGGAAACAGTGGGACCAGGGATGTGGATTAAGATAGTAAAAAGTTGTGCTGACAGAACCTCCCTTGACTGCACCCTTCAGAGGGGAAGGGGCCATCAAACAGAGCAGAGATAAACCAGAGATGATATCACCTGGCAAAGCCCCAGAATCAGCCCCTGATTAGCCTGTGAAATGGGTGCACCACTTCAGCCCGGCGGGGAGCTTGTTGTCAGGCACTTTCCTCTGCTGAATGAATCTCTCTTTCCCCCGCTCTCGGCAAGGCCCTCTGGATTACAGGCTTCCCCATTAGAGTGGAGCCGCTGGGCCCACAGGCTGGAGCTGGCCCCGGTCCAGGCACGCGTGGCCGCCTGCCCAGCACTCGCATACCGATCGGCTCGGCTGTGGCTGCGCGGGGAGCGGCAGGCACTCCCCGCCCAACTCCCACCCTCTCCCAGGCACGGCATCAACCCAGCTGGGTGAGGTGTGAGCATAGCAAGGGTACCCCCTGCCGCCCCTAGAGCATCTCTTACAGCCTCTCCAGGCATCCCTGAGCATTCCGTGAATCATCATCCTCTGCTCCTATGGTCGCAGCACTGCCATCTCCCCACAGAGGAGCAGGGCTTTTCTAGCCCCAGGTTCTGATCTCCTCTATTTTTGCAGTAGAGAATGGCCAAGAATATTTCCTGCTAGAAACGACTTGGATGGGAGTGACTGAAGGATGGGATGGGAACTGGGAGCAGCCCCTGCAAAAAGGCTGGGGAGCAGGGGGGACAGGGCTGAGTCCCAGACTGCCAGGCTGGGAGTCTCTCTGAGCATGAACTGCTCTGGGGGAGCTCACAGGTGTTCCTGTGGGTGCCAAAAACCTCCAATGCTTTTCCAGTGACGCAAGAGAAACATATGGGGAAAGACAAAATAAGAAATTAAGATGACTGTGGGACAGGGGTGAGAAAGTCCCTCACGTGCATTTGCTTCCCAAGCCCCAGTCAAGCTCTCCAGGAAGGCATCGTTCCATGGAAATCAGACTTCCATTTATCGTCTGAGAGGGAAAGGAATTTTCCTATGTTTTATACGTTTTCTACAATAATCGCAGAGCGTGGCTGTAAATGTTGCTATAAATAGGGCACCCTTTTAAAACCAGACTGTGTGTGAAAGCCATCAAGTCTGGGCTGTGCTGCCCCAGGGCACAGCCTGGTCAGGGCAAGGCAGTGAGGTCTCTCTGTTGGATCAAAGCAAGGAATTAATTTCTTCCCAAGTACTAACACATTGCTGCCTGTGCCCATGGCACCTGCATGATGCCTGTGCTGATGCTGAACAGCTTCACAGAATAATGCCACCCCCTATACCCCAAAAGCCAATGCTCCCCTACCTCAGAACAAGAAATACACCCACGCTTGAAGATGACCTCTTACCTGCCCATGAAGAGCCTCCCGAAAGCACCTCCCCAGCAGCCCCGGGGCTCTCTGCTGTTGCTGTCTGCTCTCAGTGGCAATGCTGTTGCCATTCCCATGGGCATAGGTGTACCAGGGCACAGCTGCCAGCTGAGGCACCAGGACTGCCTCCACACTGTTCTCCTCTGACACCTCTTCATCACCCCGCACCCTGGCCACCTGATGAATTTGCACGATGGCTTCTGGAGGGTGGTTGATGTGGACGTTCACCAGAGAAGGGTTTAGGGAAGCTGGAAGATGAGTTTACACCACATTTGTGACAGTCTGGCAACAATTTGGAACCCTAAGAGTATCATCATGAACAAAGTCACATGGGAGGAGAGGTAGACTGAGCCCACCAGGAAATCTAGAGGAAGACTGCATCTAAGAGAAAATATTTCTCTGTCCTAAAAAGAGGATAAACCTACCAAAACCTCCACAAGAAACTAGGGAAACCTCCTGTCTAACAACCTGGCCTGAAACAGCAAGCATAAGGAGGTAATGGCCTCCTCAGGCCTGTTAAAAAAGATCTAAGGAGCACACAAGTAGGAGTAAAATGCGGGTCTGGAGCCATTGGCCATGCTCACCCAGCTGGTTGGACAAGGGCAGGGTATATGTGGAATGCCTCATGGAGCTGCCAGCTGGGGTCTTTGGGCCTCTTCCTCCTTGCTTCTTTTCCAAAGAGGGAGCTGGCAGGTGGCAAAACTTCCCTGTGGAGTTGGAGGGGCACCAGCATTCATCCCGGCCCACACAGCGCCCTCCATTCAGGCAGGGGATTTGACAGAAGTCTGCAAGGCAAAGAGAGGTCTGCTTAGAGGAGGAACTGAGACACTGGCTCTAGCCAAAGGCAGTTGGGGGACACCGGGCAGCTGAACCTGGACAGCACTAACCCCATGATGTCCCAAGGACCAGGTCCAGCACTGGGCTGGGGCCAGCACTCCCAGCCTGGAGCAGGCTCAGGTCCCTGCTGGGCAACACCATTTTCCCAAGCTCTGCTCACAGCCGGAATCATGGCTTGAAGAAGATGAATCCTCCCTTGGGTTCCAGGGGCCCATAGCCAGGCTGAGCCATCCATGTCCTGGGGGGCTGCCAGGGTGGTGTTGCTGACACAACAGGATCTCTTGGAGTGGGTCAGGAGCTATGGCAGCCATATGTAGCCAAATCTGCCCAATTTCTTCACTTCTGCATCACCCCCTCCCCACTTGGCAGGGTTTTTGCTCCTAGCCCAGAAGGGAACTCAGCAGGATGGGACAGGCAGACAGAGAGAACAGGCAGAGAGCCACATCCTCAGAGCCTGTCTCACATCCAGCCCTGGCCCTGCCAGCAGTTCATGTGGGAGAAGTGTGGAGTGGGACAAAAGAATCAGGAGCAATTCATCTGCACAGGGTCAGAAAAAGCATCCACAGATGAAACCAAAGTCATGTCCTTTCTGACCTCATCAGATGCTTTGAGCAAGCCAGAGCATCTCAATGTGAACTGCACTCGAGCAATGCATGGGATTCTTTTACAGATTATCCTGACTCATTTCAGTGTGTGATGAGACACTGCTGCTCCACATTCCTGGATGGCTTGTTGGATTCATCCCAGGGGATGAACATCCACCCTGTTTCAAATTCATTTGCTCAGGCCCAGCACCCAGTTTAGGGGAAGGAGACACATTTTTCATCTAGGACCTAGGCAGAAATTGCTGTGAACACAATCTTCCATCAGTGTCCACAACAGCATGACTTTTCATTTTCTCAGTGTTACAAGAATTTGAGTGATACACAGGCACTCAGAGGACAAGTCCCAACAAGTCCAGTATGTGGCTTCCACTAGCTGGCTCCAAGACAATGTGACCAACCCACAGCTGGATATCCCAGTGACTTGATGAGCAATCCCAGTGACTCTGAAAGGTGAGCAGCGGTTTCAGCAAGCCCTGTTTGTAAGAACAGTTTGCAACCTGCAGCCAGCTCTCCTGGCTGCCATGTGAGTGAAAGGAGAGAACAGGAGGAAATTAGGTGATGAAAGTCAGCCCCAAGACTGGATGCCAACTAAAGCAGTGAGCTGGCTCTGAGAAGAAGGGGGTGGTGAGGCTTGGCTGCAGGCCTGACTCAAACACACACATCCCCTCTACCCGGGGTGAGATGGAAACAGGATGTGCTTTCCCAGAAAAGAGAGCAATGAGGCAAAGTCTGTCTTCCTCCCCCAGAGAGAAAGTCCCAAAGACCCCAGAAGACATATTCCAAGGCACTGAGAGAAGCCATTGCTTCCCCTCCCTACAGCAGCCCAGGCCCTTAGTCTGTAGAGTAAGGAAAAGCAGGAAGAGTAGAGTGGGGAAACAGGCAAGAAGATAGGTGGAGGACATAGGGGTGCTCACAGATGCGGAAGCCAGATTTGGGATCGTGGTCATGCCCCCCTTGGCTATAGAGAGTGGTGGTGTCTCCTTTCTCGCAGCTGTTGTAGCAGCGCCCACTGTGGCACGTCTGTTTGCAGATGGTGGGTGTGAAGACAATTTTTATCTTCCTAATCTTCTCTGTCAGGTTGGCCCCTATGAAAGAAAACAGTGCTAAGTGGAAACAGCATCTCCAGCCCAGGGGAGCTGTTATTCACAGCTCAAGCTCTAAAGCATTCCCAGTGCAAAGAAAGGTCTGTGTCCCTCACCAAGGTGGTGGAATCACCATCCCTGGAGGTGTTTAAGAAAAGACTTGATGTGGCACTTAGGGCCATGGCCTAGCTGACAAGGTGGTGTTACATCACTGATTTTACTCGATGACCTTAAAGACCTTTTCCAACCTAGCTGACTCTGCGATTCTATGATTCTGTCTCTCCTTGCCCCTTGCTCACTCCAGCCTGTTTTCCACTTCAGCATCTGTGAGGTTGTCAACACATGAACAATGGCAAGCAGCATGCTCTGCCTGCCCAGCTGGAGTGGCGTAACAGTGTGAAGGGACACACATGCAGTGACTTCATCATAAAGGGAGTTTTTCCACTTTAAGCAATATTCTTTCTCCAGCCACATCAGTAGTCAGAAGACTCACGGCTCTTAAACCATTGGAAGTCTTCCCACGTAAACATGCTGGCATCCAGAAGAGAGAGCATCAGGTCTTAAGAAAACCACTCTCTCCCTACAAGTGTCCCCTGACCTCCTGCAGCTATCTGTGGTCTTCTGGTCCCTCACCATCCTCCCATATGATGGGAAATCACACTCAGAGATCTTCAGGACTTGTGGAAAATGGTCAACAGACAGAACTACTGCATAACCAGCTGGCTTGACACCAGAGCCTTCCATCCCACCCCAATGGGACAGTCATGTGCTGTACTTGCTGTGCTCATACCCCTCCCTGTTTCAATCCCCACTTTCAGATTACAGCTTCAACCAGGTTCATGGCTCTACTCATAAGGGCTGAGGTGCCACATGGTGCCTCCTTGGGGAATCACGGCTTCAGGAGGGAACCAAGCTGCAGAAGACAACTGGCATCTGTCCTAGCTGGGAAAGCATTGACACTCAGCATCTGCATGTCCCAGCAACCTGGCCTAATCCCTGCTCATGTCAGAAGGCATCAAGGCAGCAGCCAAAGGGAAGAAATAGATGCTGGTTGCACAATCTGACCTTGAGAGCTGCTCAGACTGAGGAGTAAGCTGGGAGACACCATTCCTACAGACTGAGGCAATTACCCTTCAGGGCAGTGTGCTGGGGTGATGTTCAACATGAGATGCAATTGTCATATCCCCTGGCTCCTGTCTCAAAGCCATCAGCATTTTGCTTCCCTGATGTGTCTTCCTTCAGTAGGGCCCCTTTCTTTGCCAAGCCCAGCAATGCCCATGCTGACCTTCCCTTTTCATTCCACTGAGCAGCATAGTCCTGGGAGTCCATGGTTTCTTGGGATCAAACTGTTGCCCTATCCCATGACCCCAACAAGAAGCCCCAAAACAGTGACAGCCCTGCAGGCCTTACCCTTTGCAGCCAAGGTGTGCTCCTGGGAAACAGCATGTGGGCCGGAGCTGCCCTGCTCATGTCCATTCCCATTGGGGAGTGCATTAGAGGTGAGCTGACCATTGCTGACTGGGTAGCGCCGGACAGTCCTTGATGACCCTGTGTGCTGAGGGGATACAGGGGAACCAATTCTGCTCTGAATCCTGTGGAAGAGAAAAAATGAACCAATATGCCTCACAAGTGACTGCACTGACCCACAGTGCCTGTCCACCAATGTATGTTGCAGCAACCTTCACTGCCAAGCTGCCTGAGCCACCACCTGGACATAGAGATTTGTCTACCTGAGCAGGATCCCGCTCTTCCCCTACTCTCAGTCATCACCATGGCACACTGTTTCCCTCTAGGAACCATGCCCCATGTCCTGAGCCTGGCAGGACACAGCATTCACCAAGACGCCCTCTCTGTACCATCACATCAGGCTGTCCTTCTACAGGGATGCTTAGCTGCCTTGAAGAACCTCTGCCTGCCCATCACGCTCAAGGTTTGTTCCTTGACCACAGCAAACATAAGCAGCTCCAAAAACACTTGTTCTTATGGTGGAAGTTTTCTCAGGATCTGCCTTCCCAGCCCCAAACAAGCACTAAAAACACAGTAAGACAGTCAGAGAAGAGGCCAGACCAAGCAAATACACAAAATTTGGCCGATGAGAGTGACAAACAAGAGAGAATGACCAAGAAATAACTCAAGTCTGTAAGAGCGGTTACAACTTTCTGCACTAACTGCATTTATGGCTTTTGGTACTCTCTGGGGACTAAGCACAGAGAAACCATCCAGCTCTCAAGGTCACACTTCATACACACTCTTTCATAAAGCCATGTAAACTGCAAGGCAGAGCTCTTTGTGTTAAAGATCTTCATCTATTGCACTTGCTCCCATTTCCTTTTACTGACTGCAGCACTTAGCCTCCAAGAGGGTGCTCTGCTTTGAGAGTATCTTACTCTCATCTGCACCACCTGCAAGGAAAAAGGCTTAGTACAGCCAAGGGCCAAAATAGGTTGGCTGCCCACAGGCTCCTTGGGTTTCTTTGAAAGTCCCAGCCTTGGATGCCTCTGTAGCTGAACTTCAGTACTGACAACTCTTCCGCATACCCTGTCCAACACTTCCATCTCTGACTAAGTGGCTGGGGCAAAGAGTGGCACTTCCCACTGAAGTGCCCAGCGATGTTTATCCTGTTCTGTGGTTTTTACCGTCTTCCCCATCACAGTCAGCACAGGAGATATGTTACAGTGTCTACAGGCAAAGCAAATTTCTAAACCAAACAGGACAGGATGATTCAATGAGAACTGGCTGAGCAGCTCTGCCTTGCAGACATTCCTTGGATAGCTCGGAATAACAATAAGATCTGGGGAGATGGAAAGGGAGCTCATGCTGTGCTGGTATTCAAGCAGGTCAAGAACAACATACAAGGTAACTGTCAGCCAGTGAGCCAGAAATCAGCCCTGAACAATGGAAAAGATGACACACAGGTCAATTAATTGGGAACTAAACAAAAGGAATACAAACTGAGGTCAAGTCAAGGAGGTCTGTGAAGAAACACTCTTGTCAAAGGAGTCTATTTTTGTAATTTGATAGAATTAGACACATGAACACCAACAAGCTGAGAGCCTATGCAATTTCAATAAAAAAATAAACAGGGCAGTACAATGTCAATCAGGCACATGCAAAATTAATAACAAACTGGCTGTGTAACAGAATACAAGAAGTAGTTGTCACTGGGGAGGGAATTAGATGGGTTCCAGGGTGATCAGTATGAGGCCTGGCACAATTCAAGAATTTCATCTGGAAATAAATATTTTTATTTCGAAATAAACATACAATCGACATTGATAATGTGTGCTGCTGACACAAAAATTTGCAATCGGGTGTATCGTGATGAGAACAGAGCAATCACACAGAGCAGTTTGGATCTCTGTGGAGGGTAAATACATCCAAGCAACATGGGATTTTAATAGAGCCAAATGCAGGATTACACTTCTAGGAAGAAGGAATGCAGGCAGCAGCTGCAGATAGTTGGAGATGATCCTGGAAAACAGCAATTCTGAAAAGATTTCAGGGCTAATGACAAGCAATTAAATATGAACTGTCAGTTCAATGCCCTGACATTAGGACATTGAAACACTGCAGGAACAGGGAGGTATTTTTGCCTCCCTACACGTCCTCATCACAGGAGGGTGTATACATGCTATAATATCATCCTAGCTGTGACGCAAAATATGTCACATCTTCTAAGGGATGTCAAAAAATGGAGAGAATACAGGAAAAAACATGACAGAAATAATTGGGGGACTGGTGAAAATGCCTTTCTGTAGGAAACCTAAAGTATTCCTAAAGTATTATATCAGTTTAGGATAAGGAAGATGAAGAGGTGCTCTGATTAGAGGGCACTGGTTTCTTCACAGGAACAAAATGCCAGGTGTAAAGAGCTAACAACATCTGCAAAGTGAAGCTAAATGATTCTTTACTAGAAAGCATGCCTACATGCAGCAGCATAGCTGTCTTCCTTCTGCAGAAACCTCAGCGGTGGATTCCCACTCCCGATACCACCTCTTCAAGAGAGGAGTGTGCTGACAAAAATATTTCTTGTCTTGTTAAAATCAAGACCAAAACTGAGATGAGGACAGCAAATAATGCTTGTTTTTCAATAATCAGCAAGGCTAGCCAGAATGATTAAAGAGAAGTGAACCTTATTTCAGTTCTACCTCAGTCCCTTTCAGAAGCTCCCCTGAGATTCTGCAGAGTACCACCTACCCCAGATGGCCAGGGTAGCCAGGCATGACCTGCCCACACATTTCTGAGCTACTAATTCAGCCCTGCAGCCAGAAAATAACTTCTGATGCCTGTTATGTAATGCTTTGTCTTCTGGTGTGCTACTGCTAGTTTTGTTAGTGACAAAGGAAAAGCCATATGGAACTCTAGGGAGGCTAGGAAAGAGCTACCAAGCCTTCGAAGCTCAGGTACATTTGTTGTCTGATCTCTAGTAAGAGATCCCAAGCATAGTCCTATGGGTGAACATGGCTAGGATTCCAAGGTCTTTTACTGCAGAGATGGAAGCACCCTGAGGAAAAGCAGTGTGTTCCCCCAGACAACAGTGACTGTCTTAGTGCTGGCCCTCAGTTCTGAAGAGTCACTAGATGAAGGTGACAGGTAGCATAACACAGGGAAATATCAGTTCTTCTGCTTGAAAATCCTCACGTCACGTCTAGCCTTGAGGAAAGAGAGCATACTGTGTGCAAGTAGCAGAGCTTGGCTGGGCTCTACGCACTGCCTGTCTGAAGGAACTTCACCCTTTGGCTTTAGGAACATCTCTTCTCATTCCCAGGATTACCAAATTTTGTAATAAAACCCACAAAACCCCATAACAACAACATGTGAAGGACTTTAAATATAATAATCATTAGCATTTCAGTTCCAAAAAAAAAAAGGGATTACATGACCTTACTACAAGGGGCAGTGCCAACTTCACAAAGGAAAAACAGAGTAGGAACATTAGTCCCTGATTTGCAACACTTGAGGAAAAGTCATCCTACTGAGATCCCATTGGCAAAGCACTCCAGTGTGAGCTGAAGCAGGGAGGAGGTGTGGAGGGAGTCAGATTTGCTTTGAATTAGTTTGTTTATTTGGTTCTATTCTAGGCGGATGAGCACTGGGATTTGTGGACTGAGCTGAGTAATACCATTCTAGTCTGGGCTACAGAACTCAATGGCAAAAGGCATCTTTCCATCTCAATTTGTCATGCCGAGCAGCTGGCTCATGGTCAGGGGATACAAAACTGGGTTTTTTCCCTCCAAACCTTCAGAGTCAGTCCATGCTGGGCGATCAAGGACTGGCTTGCTTGAAGTGTCTCAGGAAATATACCTGAGCTCACCAGAGCAGTACAGATCTGACCAGAAGCCATTTGATGGATCTTAATAAACATGGGGCTGGAGATGGGCCAGTTCCCAGGATCTGCACTGCCACAGGTTCTCTCATTGGTGTGGCTGTCCTAGGGGTAACAGTGAGGACGGGAAACAGATGGAGTAGCTCCAAATCAGCAGTGTGGAGTGTGTGTTATCACACTCCATGCCTCCACCTGCTTGAGAAGAGTCAATGAAGAGGCAGAGGAATTTGGCACTTCAAGCACTAGGTTCCAGTCACTTAAAGTCCCAGGGCCTCATATTTACTCAGTCTTACAGCCTACCTCAACATGAAATTACTTACTTCCACTCCTTCAGCCAGGCACATGGCCAGCACAGATCTCTGCAAAGTGGCAGTGGTCTCTTCCTTTACAGACAACTGCCTGCCAAGCAGCTGGTTTCCCTGCTCTTCATCCCTCAGAGCTGCTGACAACTTTCTCTGCGTCAGGCAGAGAAAAAGATGCAAAATCAGCATGCAGACTCCTAGGACACCTCTCCTGGGCTGTCCAGTAGCACCCACCTCTGGAGCTCACAGCAGCAGTGGTCCATGGGGCAAGAAGGGAGGGCAGAGGGAGCAGCATTCTCCTCCCAGGAGCATGGATGTGTGTGCTCTTGCTGATTTCTGCCAGCTGAAAGGTCACTGGCTGAGAGACTTCAGTCACCTTCACATGGAAACACCTATAGGTATTAGGTGCTTATCAAAATTAAGAGATTTGGGATGGGAGCTGTGCAGACAGACTGACTCACATCTGCAACAGTTCAAAACTATCCAAAAAGCACTTTTAGCTGCCCTATTCTGAGGTGCAGGTCAATGGCCTGGATTCCCTATAAGCCCAAGGACACATGCTAGAAGTCAAGAGAACTAAGGGAGGTTTGCTCCCCTACATTCTAGTGCTACATATCCCTGCAGGACCCAAATAACACTTGTATTTCTTTCAGCAGGGCATCCCACACACCGCCAAAGCACTTTTCTGTGTAAACATTTTATTTTCAATGAATTTTGGTACCACTTGCACTCTGTTCTATATTTACTTTAGTCTTAGCAGGGTAGAGAAGGTACAGAAATATTGCATGCCCTGGAGATCATGGCTCTCCTGCCAGTCCCAGATGAACCTACAAGATGCCTGTTCTCTGAACAGAACAGGTGAGTGATTTCCTGTCACTCCACTGAGGACTGAGCTGGCAGACTCTCAGAAACTGCACAGATGGATAGGAGGATCTCTGTTTTCTGAATCAACCACAGGGTTTTTTTTAAAGCCTGCAATTTCAAGATTAGATATGCAGAGTAACAACAACCAAGTCTAAATCACTGAGACTGAGGTATCCAGAAAACAATACTGTTTTCCTAACCCACTGTATGTAGAAAGCATTTTCAAATCTCTGATCAGTTCTGATGATCATAGTTCTCTGGGTAAGCAAAAGCCAGAGGGAGTACAGGTGGGCAAACTGTTCTTTTAGTGACTTAACACCAGGCATCCTCCTTGGAGCTGGAGGCAAAGATGGCAAACTCTTCAAAGCACTTCCCTCTCCCCAGCAGCAACACCTCAGTCTTTCCTGGATTTAGCTTCTATCGGCTGCTCTTCATCCAACTGTTGACTTTGGCCAGATTGCCAGTGAGCTGGGAAATGGTGGGGTTTTTTTCAATTTGTGTAAAGAAAATGCAGAGCCAAGTACCACAAGAATATTACTGGTTTTTCATCCAGCCTGCCTCACCCTCTCCCCAGCCAAAGCCTGACAGACCGCAGCAGGGTGGATGGCTTGAGGCACTGTGGAGAGAGTGAGTCCTGGGCAGTGTGGTCAGCAAGGGAGGGGCACTAACCCCAGGCAAGAAAAGGGCTGGAGAGATGAGGACTGGAAATTCACTGTTCCAGCTGGAAACAAATCTTCACCATGCTGAACATGAAGGAGAGATGACAGAGACTATTGAGACCTAAGGAGCAATTCTCAAAAGGGCAACAACAGCACTGGCCAAAACAAGTCTGAAGATAAGCAGCTCTCAGAGAAGAAAGTATCTTCCCAGGGTCCAGAAAATCCCATCCCAGGGCCCAACAAGCTCCATCTCTCCAAATATAGCCAACTTGCTGCTTGGGATGCAGTTGCTGCCTCCAGGTACCCAGAAAGGACACGTGCTGCCCATGGGGCTGGGAGCAGAGTCCCATGGAGGCTGAGCCACAGCAGCACTGGTAAATCCACCCCAGCTACTCCAGACTGCAGCCTGCATGTGCATCTCCAAGATGAGTGGGCTCAGCCAGGACAGGGACTGAGTCATGCTCAGCCCCTGATAACCTGCCAGTGCAACAGGCAGGTTCTCCCCTGGATTTTAAATGCTGAACTTGGTGTCTGTCTTGTCCATCTGCCTGTCCCTCTGGCAAGATGCCCTCCCTGCCTGGGGCCACAGGGACCAAAATTAGTGATTCACTTCCCCCTCTGTAATGCTCAGCAGTTGTTGATTTTCCACTAAAGCATCAGAGAAGAATGGGCAGCCTTAACACCAGCATCTGTGTCTATGGGGGAAAGAGAAGCAGCCAGCCTTGGAAAGCAGTAAATTGACTGCAAACCAGAAACTTCCCCTTTCTTGGACTCCAAATAGGTTCCTCAGGACACAAAAAGGATTCAGGCTCAGTTGGCAGGCCCTGGAGCACAGGAGGGACATTGCTTAGGGATCACTCAAGTTTATTATCAATTAGCTCACAAACATGCTGATGAGGAAGACAGCTCTGGTAAGACTCTTGGAGGAGGGGGAAACCACATCATACAAGGCACCCGACTTCAAGCCCACCCACATTATGTCCATAAATCCTGGCTCAGTTTATTATCTCCAGCAGCAGTAGAAATACCACTGAAACCTGCCTGCTGTCCCTCCTGCTGGTATCTTCAGCCCTGATACCTCCCATTCAAATGAGGAAGACCCTGAAGTCTGAAGATCCCCAGTGTTTGGTGGAAGGCAAGGGAAGTTCTCCTGCACAGGAGAAGCAGCTACCAGCATCCCAAAAGCATAAGACCTTCTTGGGAGAGCCAAGCAGAATCTGTGTACCATGAAGGCCACAAGAATGATGGCTCAATGCCTTTGTGCCAGATTCACAGACACCTACAGGCAGATGTCATGCAAGATGGGACACACAACACAGGCACCTGGACCATCACAGGGACATCAAGGTGCAAGTCATCCGAAACTTTCTTCCCCTTCAAGACCTCCAGAGCTGCTGTTGGCAGAGTGTCACTGATGACACCCTTTGCCTTTGTGTGGGAGGGCACAAACAGCACTCACAAAGTGGGGCTGCAGGGCCCAGAACATGTGTCAGGCTCCCTGCCACACATTATACTCTGTCACTGGTACATGCCTAGAGCCATGTCAGTCCAGCACGCAGGTGCCAGCCCTACCCCTTACCACAGCAACCAAAAAGCTCTCACAGAGCCCACATGGCTCTTAATTTGGGCTCTCACCTGTGCAATATTGCAGTGGTAACTCCAGCTGCCTGCTCCACTTGACATACGTGCCAGTGGCTGGCCAAGATTTCTCTGAATCTCTCACTACAAACTGTAGCTACAGATGTGCAAGTCCAAGAACAGCAGAGTCACCAGCTGTCTGCCTCATGCCACCAAACTCAGACTCCACCACCACAACCCTGGCAATTTCCTTATTCTGGCCCCCAAAGCATTGCCAGTGCTGCAGGGCCATCCTAGCTGGCTCCCAGCCTGCCATGTAGTGTGTGAGAACAGAGAGGGAGAGGGCTGTGAACTCTAATTTTATCTGTTCAAGAGTTCCCAGACACCACATACGTAACTGAACCCCTCTAAGCTCACAGACAACCGACAAGTTCTTTTTAACCAGTCTCTTGGGATCCAATTTGCTCCTTAGCCAAAGTGGCTGCTCACATGCCTCCACACACTCTCTGCTGACATTAAATGCCCTTCCCTTGCCACATGTGCCATAAATGCCACCTGCCACTCTGCTGAATGCTCTTCTTTGCTCTCATGTATTAGGCAATGAGCAACTGACTCCCTGGAAGAAGTCCAACACTCCAAGCTTGGGAACAGCACCTGCCTGGCCCAGAGAGGCTGCAGAAACATGCCTGCACAAAGGCATGGCATCAGGTGGTCACCAGGAGCTGCAGATTGTGCTCATGGTTGCATCCACAAACCCTAGTGCTGACCCATAAAATGGCAGAATCATGATTTCCAAATGCCAAATGTGATAAAGAGCTGTCTGCAATCTGCTTGTCTCCAGAGCTGAAGTGCAGGCCAATACCAAAAATAAAAATGCAGCCTGCAACTGTTCTGAGCTTCAAGTGGAGCCAACAGAGGAACCATGCCAGGCTACTTGATTTTAAATGCCACATTTGGGCCATATCTTGAACACTCCACAGACTAAAACAGGGATTTAGATTGTGAGGGAGACCAGGCAAGCTACCACCTCTCTGGCAGAACTGCCCAGGCTGGCCTGTGGTGCTCAGCTGCACACTCCTTTTGGCTGAAATAATGAGAAAGCTGCCTCAGTTGGCTCCCCTGCTTCATGGAGGGGCTGGTGCTGAGCAGCACAATCAGCGGGCACAGCACTGCTGCCAAATGCAGTCATACAGGCAGTCTCACACCTTAGTGATTAGCGACACATCTAGAAGCATCCTAACAGCTACCATCACATGCAGGTCTCCATCAATGTCACCATCTTACTGGAGACATCACCCCATGGCTGCAGCCTTTGCACCATCACAAACGCTGACATAAACTGCTGGCAGTCAGAGCTGGGCTGTCAGTCATGCAATGTGACCACTCCACTGAGGTTTCAACCCCCCTCCAACCACAGCAATGCCTCCTCTGCCCCTCTCCTACTCCCCATGCCCCCCAATACAGGGTCCTACCTGGCAGGGAAGGATCTGTATTTAGGGCAGTGGCATATGAGGGGAGAGGACAACATATGAACCTGTGCTTGTACACACAAGCACACAGACCTTCATCTCAAAGGGCCCTCTGTTTCCACAAGTCACAACAGCTGCGAGCTGAGGTCCTGGCTGCCATCTAATGAAACCTGCTGCAGAGGCATTAGCCAGAGAAAAGCTCAACACTGGCTGCGGGGATGTCACTCATCTCCTCCGTAACACAGAGAGAAAACAAGCACAGTCGAGTTTCATTTCCATCTTGTTGACTAGCAACACCCACCCCCTTCACTAGGCTGCCAGCTTCAAAGCCCTGAAAAAACACTTTATCCTATTCATCCTTGCACCCACATGCACCCCTGGGAGTGAGGGGAGCCAGCTGCCTGCCCACTGCTCTACACAGGACATGGGGAGGGCTGGAAAAGCCTCTGTCTCTCATCCCAGGCATGTGAGTGGGGTGAAGAGTTTGTGGCTGAACACACACACACAGCATGAGAGCAACAACATGAAGAGATGAGTGTAGTGCTCACATCTGAAGAAGTGAAGGCTTTTCATCTACAGCAGGTGGTCTCCCACTCATCCTGGGAACACTACAGATCTAAGACATATTTTAAGCTAAAATAATGGTTAAACACCCAGCAGGATGTCCTGGCCTTTGGATCTATTACATCAGTGTTGATAGGTCTTCTCACATCGCTCCATCCCCAGCCACACACAGTATTCCTGCACCTGCAACACTCAATCCATGAGAGCTGAGTTGGGATATAACCTTTGCTATCCGCTCTTGAAGTCTCTCCCTGCCAAGGATCAGGGAATGAGCATCCAGTGATTTTTAGTGTGTACTGTTCTCCACTGGCTCCATCCCTCCACTTGCTCACTAGCCAGAGGACTAGTGGCTGTCTGGGAACCAGGAGCTCTCCTGGCCATGTAAGCATGATGCCTGACGGCAAAGCCAGTGACTCCAGGAGTACCATGACCACGGATCTGCTCTACACCTCTCTCACATGGCCCTCAGTGCCCACACCAAGGACTATAAGGGAGGAACAGGTTTCACAGACTCCTCATTGAGAAGAGATGTGGAGTGCTGTGCCTGCTTTGACAGCACCTGGACGCCAGCTCTGCAACAGCAGAGCTCCAAAGTCACGGAGAAGGCAAAGCTCCAGTGTCATTATCAACCTGTCATTTCATCCCTGGAACAGTTTGGCACATTGCTTTTTAGAAAGCCATACCTTTGAAAAATTACCATGGCCAGTCTGCCAAGGCTACAGGCAACCTAATACATGCCCCATCCTGATAGCCTCAGCCTCCAAGTATGTTCCTCATCCTCCAAGGCCAACATTTGGCTCAGTTTTGCAGATGTGGGTCTGTTAACCATTCCCCTCAGCTCTCTCTCTCCCTCAGAATTCTTTCCAATTTGTCAAGATGTTTTCTGGCAATAAAGAATACCTTGACTCAGAGAAGGAGCCCAGGGTGTACAGGAAAAAAAACTCATCTGACTTGGGTCTTTTGCCTACAAAGTCCTAAGCACCATCAGTCCCTGCTATGCACCACATGCGTTACCTAATTTGCTGTTCACTTCTACCCTGAACGATCTCAGCCTCTTCTTCCAGATTTCTTCCTCCCATAGAGGATACTTTTCCTTCAGCAGTAACAGATAGGATTTTTCCAGACTGAATGTCTTCTTAATTCCTGCCTAAATGTTCAGTTTCTGCCTAAATGAGAGCCTTCATGCAGGTGAAAAAAAATGTGAAGATGTGGAGAGCAAGGCACCAACCCCTCCAAGCACTTAGGGCAGCATTTCTCAGGCTGCTTCTGAAAGAAGAGAAAAGAGAACAAATAGATTTTATATGGAGACTTTTAGATCTTCATTTCAACCACTTCTTGTATCAAATCAACTTCAATTAATCCCTTGTTTCCTGCTAGCACTGGTGATTTATGGGAAACATTCACTGCTAAAGAGAACAGCTTTGATTTTACTGAAGTACCAGTTTAAACCAAAAAAGGCAACACACAGTCAGGTATGAGAAACTGCAGTAATCCACAGGCACAGGGGAGCTGAAAGCAAGATAGATGACAATCCTAATTCAGGCATTAGGAAAACCCTCCCCAGCATTTGATCATGTGGCCTTAGTACTCTTCTAACAACTTTCTTTTTTATAGAACCACTATATAAATTGTATTGTCATAAATGTCCCAAATGATATATGTATAGTATATAAAATAGGCTATAAACTGGATTTTCTGTACTACCTTACCTACCACATGTACAATGTATTTGCCCTGCACCCTGCTGTCTTGCATGGAGTCTCAGATTAAGCTGACAGTAGCAGCACTCTTCTTTCAGTTAGAAGGAAAAGTGCATTTCAACTGCCTAAAGGCTGCATTAAGCTATAGGAATGGTTCCCAAGGAGGTGCAGAAAAAACAGGTCTAATGTAAAGACCATATTTGGAGTTTTAAAAAGGGGCCTGAAAGCCAGCTACTCTCCTGCTGCTCTGAGGGGTATGCAACCCCCTGGAAAGTAAATACATAAAACATATAAACCAGAATGGTGCTGACAGCTTTAAAACACTAAAAAATAAAGCAACTGAATCTGGTGCCAGACTAAAGAAGGTATATAATGTAATTTAAAAATAGGAGTATTTTTATATAAGAAAAATGCATTTACACTCCTCTTGAGTAGCTTGAGTTTTTCCTTGAGGCTTCTCATCCAGCTTGCCAAGGACTTTTGACTATGTCAAAGCAGGAAAGGGGCCGAGATCTGGAGCTTATGGAGATCTCATTGTCCTGAGTGACATATTTTCCTTTTCACATATTCTCACCCGGAGTGGCACTGGCTTTTTTCAATTTTTTAACAATGTCTCAGATATCTACTCAAAGTTGGCTTCGGATCAAGGTACGTAAATGTTTGGCCACCTTGCAAAAACCATATTGCCAAAGGGAAGCACCTTAGAAACCTGCAATTAGGGCTAATCTGCACAGAGAAAATATGCCATTCAAGTAAAAAACATAAAGACACTGTAGTGCCACAAGGGTGGCACTGGTGTTTTACCCTGGGAATTCAACACCATGAACTATGGATCTCCTGGGCTGGTCCCAAATGAAGTGGGAAAGCTGCCACAGCCTATGTCACAGGAATGCGCTTAAACACGGGGATGCTTCTCACCAGGGGCTGGCTTTTATTTTCTCTGATATTTGGATATTAATAAATGGTAACATTCATAAATGGGAAACGAGTGACAGTCATAAGTGAGCAGAAGATGCATTCAATAAGTATGTAGCTAGTAGAGACCTCCTCCTAGTGCTAAACATATGGTGGACAAACAGTTTTGAACACTGCCCAGCAACCCAAGTAAGGCAGTAAGCAAGTTCCCCTTTTTCTCATAAATGTGGAAAGTTCAAAGCTGGCAAGACAGGAGGCTCCAGATCCTGCTTTAACAATTAAGACAAATCTGCCTCTGTTTGGAGCAGCATCTTTAAAAAGCAAGTGACCTTGCAGTGAACTTTTTGTTCTATCTGCTAGTCCTTAATGACAACAAGCTCATCAAGCTGATTTTGCCAAGCCACAGTTCTCAATGTCCTGTTTCAAGTGGCCACCCCAGGGCAGACAGCTTTGTATCCATCCATGGGCTCCATTCCCCTTTGCAAAGGATCATGCTTGACATTTGACTACCACCAGAACAGGATTTTCAAATGAAACAGAACAATTTTCAAATGGGGGGAAATACACTTTCTCCATCCAGCAACCTTTGCCACACACCCAAGATCCTCCCGTCTGCTTGCTCCCTGCTGTTCTAATCCTTTGCTTCCAGGAGAGAGAACAGAGATTTTGGCAGAGCCTGCCTGCTGGCATGAGATTCCCAGTGTTCCCAGGCCAGGAGCACTTGCCACAGCTCCTCAAGGGCTGCCTATAGCCATTCCTCTCATCAGGAAGGGAGGAGATGTCTCCTCCAGGGTGCTGCAGAGGAGAGTCTGAGATCAGAAATCAGTGGGCCAGGCATGTTGCAACTCAGCCTTCTTCCTTTTCCATCCTGAAAACATCAGGCAACTCCCAGCAACTGCCTTGCCTAAACAGAACTCTCTCAGAGGAAGCTCCCTGCCCTCAAGAGCTTAGCTGAATTAAGCTGTCTGCACAGTGTCTCAGCACCTTACACCACAGCTATATCCTTTTCCCTTGCCTGCACTACTGGGGAAATGCTCTGCAGGTGTCAGACATCTCTTCTTCTCATCCCAGAGGAAGGATGCCTAGCTCTGCAAGCAGCCATCATCCAGCACGCACATCCCATCCAGGCAGCACAGCTCTCTTGCACAGATGCTGGCCTACAGATTTATGCACAGCACTCCTGGCAGAAGGGACCTTCTCAGGTGGCAGCAACAGGACCCTCCACATACACTGCCTAGAGTCAAAGGCATCTGGTCAGCCATCCTGAGTGTCAGGGGCAAGGGAACAAACCCTTTCCACTCCCTGCTAAGTAAACATGAATTCTGCTGATACTCCAGCCTTAGGAAAACAAAGCTGTTTCCATTTAGCTCAGCTTCTGGGCTGAGGTGCAACTCCACCCGCACAATCATCCATCAGGGCTTTGCTTCTCCAGGCAGAGATTCAGGCTGAGGTCAAGAAGAGGGAGGATTTGCAGCTAGTCCACACCGGGAGGGCCTCTAACACCCCCAGGATTTTGCTCTCCAGAGCACTTGCTGTTCCAACCAGCACAGAATGGGTTGTACATTGGTTGTACATTGTATATGGGTTGTACACGGTACCCATCAGAAACACCGATGGGTATAGGTAACTCCACAGCACTGATGCCTGTGCTCAGCACAACAATTCAAGCTGACCTTCACATCCACATCTTTGCAAGACTGCCAGCATACCCATAAAATGATCTATGACAGCTACAGTGGGAATACCCACAGGTCCATTCACTAGCCCTCACATCTGACAGGTGAAAATACGAACCAACCAGTACAACCAGCTGCATATGACTGGTACAACTCTTGCTCAAGGAGCTGCCACTTCTCACCAAGGGTGAGAAGGTACCTTGAGGGTAGAGGACTGACAGTAACATCTCCTGCTGTCCCAGTTGTGCTCCCTGAGCTCTCCTGGCAGGGAAGCCAGAGAAGGCTACTTGTCCTTCTAGAGCTCTGGAGGGCCTGAAGCAGAACCAGAAGCACATACATACCAGAAGCAGAACCATGAAAACAGGCAGCTGTCTAGTCATGCTCTTCACCAACACTTTATGGGCTCCTACAGGCTCCCAAAGATTTCCTACCTCCAGACCAGGTTACTCCCCACAGTCATGATAAGCAGCAAGTCCAACTAGATGAGGATAAGAAACCATTTTAAAGCAGTCCCACCACTCAGGTAAGTGGGGAATATTTTGGTCCACGCAGTTCCTAACTAATTCAGCTGGCTGCTCTCTTAACCCTCTTGGAAGACTCACTACAGAACACATTGAAACCAAAAGTAACCTAATCTCTTCTTAGAGACCAGGTCTCTGTGAAGGATTCATGGGTTTTATTGCCTGTTTATAGGGAACTTATTACAGTACTATTCTAGTGCATGGCTTCAGAGCTTCTGATTGTTAGCTCTATACAAACAAACACAAATAAAGCCAATATAGATGCAAATAAACAAAAGGAGAATGCAAATTCACTCATGTGAGGGTTGATTTCCTGTCTTGGCACAGCAAGACAAGGCTTAGATGTCTATAAGCTCCCACTCTTGTGCAACTCCTGCTTGTTAGCTATACAAACATATAGGGAAGTTGGGGACTCGGTGTTTGTCCTGGAACTCAGAGTCTTCTCACAACCACTGGCCTAGAATCACCAGTGTCCTTCACGCACTGAACCATTCGAGAGCTTCTTACACCCCTTCCTTATTGACAAATCAGACAATAAGCCAGCTCCTGTGAAATCATGGCAGATTGACTAGAAAAAGTCAGTGTCCACCAGCACAACCCACCCTCATCCTTGAGCAGACCATGGACCTGACAAGCAAGCTGTTCCTTTCACACTTGACAGTGAACTGAACTCCAGTGAATGCAACTCCGAGTTTGCAGTGCCTAAGAACCAATCCTCATACTTGCAAACACGAGCAACCTCTACCTAGCTCTTTTAAGACAAACTTCCTGCTTTTGCTGCTACAGCCCAACTTGTATGAAGAAAGTTTCATGCAAAGGTACAGAAAGCACTTTAGTGGAAAGAGATGATGTTGTCACTGCAAGTTCAGATAAGTCTAAGAGTGTGGTTTCATGAGACAAATAACCAAGCTAAGAAGTGACTTCCCCACCACCAAAAGGGAAGTCCCCTCCTTTCCCCTCCTTCACTGCTAGACTTGCAATTCTGTCCAATTCTTCTGGTCTCATGATCTTCCAATAAGCCAATTTAGCTCACTGAAGTGGCAGAAAATTATCCTGGATTTTGCTGTGTTCATTTTTTTTGCTGGTTTACTGAACAGAGCCAACTCACACAGAGACCGGATGGGGACCAATAAGTGAAGCAATGGGAGGGCATGGCCAAGACCATGCCTTTGGCTGTAGATGCTCACTCTTACAGGCTCTGCAGCTAGCCCAGAAGCTGGCATGCTGAAAGGGACGCCCAAAAACATTTGGGAAACAACTCTTCTAAGAGCAGCAAGACTTTCAAGCCATGCAGTACCACACCATGTTACAAGTTCCCCAGACCACAGAAAAAATCCAAGTGACTGAATTGTACAGAAGAACACCCGGGGGCTGAAGAGAGGCATTTTGATACAGACCAGTGCCAGGGTGCAGGCAGCCCTCCACCTGCCTGCACAACAAGGCTATTAAACATCACCTGGGCAGCACAGCACCCAGAGGGGTGGTGAAAACTCCCTCTTGGAGAGACACACAGTGGCCTCAGAGAATCCTTCAGGACATTTCCAGAAGGCATTCAGTGGTGGACATTTCCCAGCGTCCTGTGGCCATTGCAAAGGACGATAGTGAAATGCTCTTGCTGAAGCATGGGATAAAGGTGACATCTTAAGGCCTTCATGAGGAGGGAAGGAAGAACAGCACAGCACGGTCCTTAATGGAGTCCTCTTTCCTTGGGATGATGCCAGAGGATTTAAGGTACGACGGGCAGCTGGGCATTCAGCAATCCCAGTTCAGGGACCACTAGATGCTACGTCTGACTGACTGGACAAGAATGCTCTGCCAGTGCCTGCACAGCCCTCTGTCCTCTGTGCAGAGCCTGAGGTCATGTTCCTTACTGGGAAAGCCTTCAACAGGTGGTGTATCTCCAAGGACACTGCTCTCCCTCCCCTTCAGTCCCTCCACACAGAGTGGTAGCACAGAGGGGTAGGAGGAGGTCATCACTGCAGGGAAACTTGTCAGCAATGCCCAGGATTACAGGCATGTGAGAGGGCTGCATGCTCACTTGGGCAGCAAGCCTGTCTTAGAGCAGCAATGACAGGAGCTTGGCCACCTCTCCCTGCCAGCATCACCTCTGCCTTTCCTGCATTTGGTTTCTATCAGATAGTCTTCCATTTGGGCACCAAGATATGCCAGCTTCAGTGAACTACTCGGTGCCAGTAAAATCTTAGCCAGTCATTTGAGCCTCACCAAAATTGTTGACAGTCAAGGGTCTAGAATTGTCTCCAGCCCATGCACTGCCTCTGCTTCAAAAGAGACAGAAAGGCAGTAGCCACTGTAGAAGCAATGGGCACATTGGAAACACCCTGCAGGAAAATAGAAAAACAAAGGCCAAATTGCCCTCTCCTTGGGCAGCTCCAAGTGATGTTGACAGAGAAAATCAGAAGTTCAAAGAAGTAAAGGAGAAACTGAAGTTACCTCCTGGTTAAGCATCTGTAATTTGCTGTAATATCTGCACTGTGACTGAGGGGGTCCTTCTGGAAGACATGAGAAAATTCTCTGCTTTGATGGCTACCAACAAAACCAGTCTTTCTGGCCCAGCAATTGAATGAACAGCTCCAAGAAACACAGGGGCCTTAACGGATGAGGCAGTCTAACACTTTGCTCCCATGTTCACGGACTCTTACAGAAAAGTGGAGATGGTCTAAAAAACCCCAAACAAATAATAAGTGTGTGTTGTTGTACAGCAGCAGGCACTACTCTCAACACTCTATCCCCACCAAGCTGCTTGCACAGCAGCAGTGCTTATTTGGGAAAGACACCTCTCCCATCTTTAACTGCCTCATTCAGTAAAAACAGCTATAGCTCCAGCAGGATGTCACAAAACACAGTTTTGTGAAGGAGTGGTAGCTCAGGTACAGGAGCATCTCAGTATTGATCTGAGGCAGGTGCACTGAAGCACTAAGATCTTCCTCACCCAAAAGAGCAGATGATGCCACAGCTGTCATCCTGAGCTTAACGCACTCCTCAGAGTCCCTCCTGCATGGACCTCTGAGCTCCAACAGCTCCACCTGTGCTTCTGTATCCAATATGCAGGTATTCGCCTGAGTACCAAAATGACCCAAACCACATCAAAATTACTCAGAAATATAGAACAAATGGCTCAATAATTGCTAGAGTCTGCCAGGAGACATCTCTGAGTGTCACTGTTTTGCTAATATCAGCACTTGCTGGTATTAAGCACACGTCAGATGTGTGGGTACACCTACTCTTCTGTGGTTACTACCTGGATATATTGCTCTAAACATACCCTCTTGAGAAAGGGATTTACCCACCACTGTTCTGTCCACCCTGCTGCTACCATGAAGGCTATTCACCAGGTGACTAGGACAAGGGCAAACTGATGACCTTCACAGTTCTCCTTCACCATGGGATCATCATTATCCAGCCTCATTCCTGTGTGTGACAGGGGACTGTGACAAAGTGCTGGAAAACAAACTGAGTCCCTTGGAGGGACAGCCTGACCTGACCCCCTTATGTCAGCTACCACAGCCTATGGAGGAGTTTTCATCGAGAGCCAAGTTGCCTGAACTCATGAAGCAGAGACTGTAGAGATTGTGGCCCAGCTGATCAAGGTGTTAGTTGCCTGAGGGATGGGAGGAGCATCCTGCCAGGAACCGGTTTGACTTACACAGCTGGGACGTGTCGCGGGCTGGGCACCTGAGCCCCTTGCGGGGAGGCATCTCGCCCTATTGTGCTGGTCCTCCTCCGGAGGGAGCTTGTGGGGGGCTGGAAAGCAGCAACGGCACCAGGCGGGTGGTATTCCTGCTCAGGAACAATTTCTTCACACCGGAAGCCCTGGAAGCCTGAGCGACAGGTACAGACCTGGGGGCGGCTGCAGGAGCCCTTGTTCTGGCATGGCGGGTCACAGACAGCTGAGGAGACACAGAAAGGCAGTTAGTGGACACAGGACTTTAGCTCCATGGTGGTGACACCCAGCTGGGGCAGCACAACTGGGACAGTGCCATCTCATCTCTGCAGCCAGGTGACCTTCACAGTCTTGGTGTTACAACTGCTGTGGGCCCCTAACACAACGCCACCTCTATTCTCTTCACTGGTTTCTGCAGAGCTCTTCTCCAACAATACTCATTTCAGAAAGTTCAGAAATGAGCACCATGGCCTGCAGAGAGCACATGGTCACCAGCATTGCCCAGAGTGCTCTGGACAGGAATAGGTCCTAATTCTCAAAGCAAGGGATTGCATGCTACCTTTAGTCTCTTTTGGGGCCTTATTTGCACAGTGCCCCTGGCCTGTCCCCTTCAGTGCTTTCCAGCTTTCCTTCCACAGCTGATTTTGGAGTTACTGTGCCCAAATTCCTCCACTGCTACGGGGACTTACAGTTCATTAACCTTATGCCTAAATCAACCTCTGAGCCTGTGTGTTCCTAATTACAGCACATCAGCCTCAGGGTGCGCCCCGGGAGGAAAGTGCCATTAATTATACACAGGACCCTAACACTTCCCAAGTCAACAGATGCCAAATTGGGTTTATAATCCAGGCAGTGGCAGTCAAGAATCCACAGATTGCTCCAGGAGGACCAGGCTCATTGTTCTGAGCAAGAGTAATTGAAAAGGCACTGGAAAACAGTGTTGGCCTCCAAAGAAAGAAGGTGCCAGTTGGTCAAAGGGTAATGAAACCTTGTTGGACAACACAAGGTGGACATTAACTTCCAGCCACATGGAAACCCTCTGAATGAGTTTCAACCAATGAAGCCACTGCTTCTGCTGAAATCCTCTCTCCCAGGACTGCCCCAGGCAGGCTGCAGGGGCATCTCACCACCTTTACACACAGCTACAGGGCTTTCATGAGCATGTCCCTCCCTTTCTGGCTGTGCTTTCCTCGCCTGTGAGATACAAGCATGTCTGTGAGAAACACTGCTTCTGGACAACAAATATACAGACAGCTCTTTCCTTGTGTGCCATCCATACATCATCCTGCTGTCATCAAGTGAGAGAAGTCCTTATGCAGACGCTTGAATTCTTTTCACAGCAGCACAACCCTCACAATCCTTCCCTCATCCTAAAACTAGCTTGCCATCAGCTTTTCCTAACTAGATCAGGGATATGCTCACTGGAATGCTTCATGTGACATTTATTACCATGTTAACACTCAGGAAGATCTCAAGGAAAAGGAGACCCCAAGTCACATAGGGTTGTATAGGTTAAAAGCCAGAGGTTTTGATGAAATCTCCCAGTAAAATAAATCAGCCAACAGTGCAGACTCTGGAACAGGGACAAAGTCCTAGTCAGGCAGGAATTAAGCGTCTCTGGGAAGTCTGGCACTGCAGAAGTTGATGTAATTTATAATACAAAACTCAGCTGTGATTTAAATAGGCTGCCAGTCCCTACTGTTATCTCCCAATAAATGCCTGTTTTAACAAAGGCCACCAGCCCAGGAAGCCTGCCATTGAAAACAACCACTTCACATGCTGAAATACTGCAGAGCCATGATGCTGGGATCTGGAACCACAGCAGTTCTCACAACCTCTCCCACCAAGAGAGTCACCTTAGACTGTACCCTTCGGCAGGAAAGTGGTGATAAGTGACGAGGCACTCTAAAAGGCCCCTAAGTCAGTTTACATAGAGAAGAGGAAGAAGGGAATGGGATTAGTCTTCTGGTCTCTTCAAGCAGGATGAATGGGGAGCTGCCCTAGCTGAAATATTTCAGCTCTAGGATTATTCTCCTTCCTAGTTGCCTTTACAGACTTAGGAAGAACTTGAAAGAACTTTAAAATTTGCTGCTTATCACTCAGTTCAGCTATGCAAAATAAGGAGAGCAAATCAGTCAGTGGCAGCACTGCCAGTGACAAGTGTGTGAAATCACTATTCAGGGCCCCCAAACCATAACATTGGCTGAAGAAACAAGATGGTTAAAATACATATATATATTTGAAATCTTTCTCTTTGCTTTCTGCTTTCTGACCTCAGGTGTTACTTTGAGGTATTGCTCCCCAGCTCAGGGTATTATAAACAGTTTCTGTTAAGATGACAGGCAGTCATTTCTTCTCACTGGAGTCTCATGTAATCACCTGTTTCAGGAGCTGGGGATTAGGGGAAACAAAAATAGTCATCTTATGACTCATAATAAAAGAATAAGAGTTGGAGCACTGCTGAAGTATTACTAGTACAAAATCTAGTTTGTTCAAGAACATCTAGCAGTGCCCTCACAGATCAAGTCTAGTCTTCAGTCCATGAGATAAGTCCTCCCAGCAAGGTCACATAGCAGAGATGACTGTGGAATGACTCTGACCACCCAGCCAGGTCTGTCAGAAGGGAATGCCACCAAGTTCAGCCTTGCATTGCTTTGCAGGCACACCTGGCCCAGGGCTGAGCAATGACATGCAAGGTGACATTCAATTACTGAGTCCTTGAAGCTCAGCTCATGCTCTTCATCTAGGAGAGTGATGTAGATCTTCACTGTAAGCAGCTCCTGTGCACTGCCATTTAAAATGTAGGGGATCCTGTCCATCAGCTAGGGCCTCCATAGGAAAACTGAGAAGGTGCTGAAGGACTCGTGCCACTGGGGTTATTTAGTCCACTTTCTCATGGAAAAGTTATGTATGTAAACTCAGTTCTAACTTACAGCTCTGACTGTGGAAGTACACCCACAAGGGATGGACAATTTAACACAAGTGAGATTGTGCAGAGCGACAGGGAGGTAGATCAACAGCAATGCAGGAATAACAGAGAGAAAACAGAACTTCAGTGAAGAACAGCCAGGGTTCAAAAAGCCCTATAGCCACCATTCAGAAGACAAAAGAAGAGGCACATGAATGTCATTTTGCAGATGTGAAAAAGCCCTAGGGATGCTAATGGGACTGTCTGAAGTCATGCTGCGAGGCCACAACAGAGCCAGAGACTCAGCCTGGAATCCCTGCACCTTTATTCACCATCTTAACTGCAAGACCATCTGTATAGTATTGGAAAGTGCATTAGTTCATTTAGTCCTTCCTGACACACTGATTAAAAATGTTTCTTTTAAACTTTAAAATATTCATGTCAGGAAAAAAGCTCATGCTGCATTCTCAGTCCAGTCCAGGGTACTATCTCTGGAAGCAGCAAAGAACAATCAGGAATAATGCTGATGGAAGTGGAGGGTGATAAACTAACATGGGGAGGCTGAGCATCATGAGCCAATAGGCAGCAGCTAAATTACTGACAAGTGTACACTGCAGCCCCTAAAATGTGGGCAGTGCAAGGGGGCTTCTGGCCAGCTTGTGTATACAGGTTTCTTCTCCACCAAAGAACATAATGGCCAGATTCTCACTCCAGAACAAAGTTAAACAGGCAGGGGGTTGAACCCTTCAGGCTACCATTCAGATGCAGCTCACTATCCCTAATGGCCCCTTCTTCGAGAAGACCTCTGGAGCCTCACCCCATCCAGCCCCTGTATGCAGCTCAGTGTGATGACCTGCAGTGTGTGGGTAGAAATCAAGACCACTGCAAATAGGCTAGGTCTTCCTCCCAAATTCCCTTAGCTCATTTCCACTTTCCCAGGAGATATTGTTGCTCCAGGGAAAGATATTTATCTTTTTATCTTCCCAGTCACAGACTGTCTGAAAATTCCACAAATCCTTGCTGCAACTTTGGTCCTCAAATCTGAAACATACGGAGAGACACTTCCCTAAGGCTGGAGTTAAGTCATAAGCAGGGATGTTGAAAAAATAAACTGCCTACAAAAGCACGGGTGAAGGAAGAAACCACCACCTTTGGTAGGTGAGAGGAAATAGATTATGGCAACAATTTGACCTATGCTCTCTCCTGTACCCAGGCTCAAATCCTTGAAAACCAAGGACCTGTCCAACATCTGAATGTCAATTCTTCAATGTTTCATCACTCATAAAAGGTTCCCTCTGGCTGCATTTCTATCCCACTAACTTCCTTGATATGCCACATATCAAAGACCACAGGAACAGACATTAAACAGCATTACAGTGCAGAAATTTAACGGGATGGGCTGTCCAGCTTGCCTTGGCAGCTTTAAAAACAGCTGAATGTCTCCAGCAGCTTGAACTCCAGCAGAAAAGCCCAGGGAGGGAGGTAGCTGGGAATTAAATTATGTTTACACATCAGCAGTCTCCACCGAAGTCCTGCCTGAGCTTTACCATCCCTGGTGAAGGGGACACTGTCAGGCCTGATCATGTTGACACTGTCCTTTTAATGAATCCTTGGGAACAAGGGCTCAGCACCTGAGCAATCACTAGGCGGCCTGCATGGCTGCAAGCCCAGATCTACTGCTCCTACCAAAAATCCCTAATGAGAGAAAGATGCTGCCATGGCTGGCCCCGCGCTGTGTTTACAGACACTGTCTGGCAGCACAGCACGCTCTCTACCGTTTGGCTTCTGTCGGCATGGGGGAGAGGGAGCAGGGAGGTGAGTCAGCCCTTGGCCCCCTGCTCCCAAACAGCGATTGCTAATGCAATTACCCCAGCACGGCCAAAGCGCCGTGAGATCCCGCGGCAAACAAAGCTGAGCCCCCTTCCCTGCTTAACATCTGGGTAGCTGCTGCCACTCAAGTGAAGGCAGATGCTCTCGCCTATTGTGGGCTGGGCGTTCCCCCCCAGCCTGCCCCCTGTGCTCCCTGCCCCGCCAGCTGACCGGGCAGCACGGGCAGCCCCGCACCTCCCCGGGACCGAGCGGGGGCACGGGCCAGCAGTCCCCGGCAAGGCCCGCAGATGAGCTGCGTGGTGCAGCCCTGCTGTTCAGGGACAGGGATCGCAACAGCGGTTAGTCTGTGGCTGCGGTGCAATTGAGGGTGAAGATGGCAGTTCACTTGTCTCTGGTGTGCATTGCACTGGTGCTTATGCAAACATCTTCTCTTCCAGTGCTGTGTCAGGGAGCCCACAATGACCGCAGCCCACAGGGCTGTACCAGGGCTGCCTGGATGAGCAGAACATTTAATACTTCCTCTGTGGGTAGGCAGGAGGGTCATGGCCAGGCAGTTTTGCACTGCAGGAGCGCCCTGCACCTCACTAACATTTTAGGCACCCCACGCTCCAGCCCCACCCATCTCTGCCCTTGTGCCAAATCCATTAATTGCTTTCCTTAATAGCACTCAGATAATTTGCAGCCCTGATTCCCCACTCAGCATCAGCAATGCTCACCCATATGAGCACAGTCCCAGTCTGCTGCTTCCCAGCTGCTGGGACTTTCACAGACCCTCCTTTGCTCCAAGCAGGACAAGTGAGAGCCCAAGGTTCAAAACTCACACACAAATGTGTGAGTTTTGCCACTGCAATGCCCTGCCCCAACAAGATCCTGCCGTGGATGGACACTAATAACAATAATAAAGTAAAACCATAATTACTGTACATACTCAGATTTTGCTGGCAGACAGGGAGAGCTGATCTATAGCCTGGCAGTCCCACAGCAAGGTTGATGATTTACCCCATGATTTATCTCCTGCCCTGGCACAGTGCATGGGAAGTGTGTGGGGCCACAGCAGTATTCAAGCACTTTTTAGGGGTGCATCCTGAGACTCACACTGGCTGAGACTGTCATACTCACGTTTGATGCAGCGGTTTGTGCCTGGAGCTGTGGTCCATCCTGGGCAACACTGTCTGCCACAGACATTTGGCCTAGGCAGAGAGACAAAGCAGTGTGGTTAGGAGAGGGGGAAGCTGAGGTCTTGCTGCAGCCATCACCTCTGAGTCACCCACAAAATTATTTCCTGCAGCATCTGATATTTCCTTCCAGATGGACCAGCAGCTGAGATCAAAACCAATGGGACAAGGGCTGAGTTGTTTAAGTGCTTGGAAAAGAAACCCCCAAGGATTGTGAATGCTGGAGTGTGAGCAATCCCTGAGAGAGGAGCTCCCTTTTGAACTGGCATTATGCTGGATTCCTGGCACAGCACTCAGAGGAACCATTTTCCTCCTGAGAGCAATTGGAGGCCAGCAGCCAAAGATCATTAAAGATCTCATGGTTCTTCATGGTTTTGGGGTGTAAATTTGGCCTGATTTAAGCTTTGGTCACAGTATCTTGCCTCTGCAAATGTCCTGAGCTGCTTCAGCTGAAGACAACACTTCATTCTCCACCTAACTGCTGCTGTCTACTGCTGTTCATTGCTCAGCCCTGCCCTGGGAGGGATGGCACATCAGAAGCCACACTCTGGGATGCTCCCCAGCTTGCTCTCCCTTTGCAAGCACCTCAGTCCTGCATCTGTTGTCTGTCTCTAGCGCAGTGACCCAGGGGGCTGAGGACTCTCTGGTGCTATGAAATTTGTGTCTACCCGATGTGCACAGAGCTACACTAATTCCAAGATGCTGAAATCATTTCCATGAGTGTTGAATCCAGGATTTAGCTGCAGTTACTTTTTGACTGCCCTTGCATAAATGACATCCTCCCCACCTCTCTGTTCTTATGTGTTTTCAGGTAGGGATGACTGTCAACATACAGCTGTCATAGACAGTGCTGGGCCTCTAAGAGGTGCTCTGCTGTGCTCAAGCAGGCAGCTAATGCTGCTTCTTCTGGTCACATCACATTTAAGTGTCTATAATGAGAAAAAATAGCAAGTTCCAGGGTGCTCTTCATGAGTATTACTCATCATGGAGGGAAGATTTTAGAAATAGGTAGCTTTTGCATGTCTAGGTACATGAGAAAGAACAGTTGTCAAAAAATAGAAAGTTAGAAATAGCCTGAAAGCTCTGGAAATCCTCTGGAAATAAAGTGGGGAGTATGGTTTATTTCTAATGCTGGACAAGGCAGTCAGAGCTGCAGACACAATTTAGAGGAACCACAGAAACATGCATATTTGTCTTTTGGGTTGACTTTAACATGAACACAGCAGGGTCAGAGGAAGATCCTCCTCTAAACCAGCATCCTCCTGACTTGTGCATCCACATGACATGAGATGAGACTCCACAAGTGCCAGGGCTCAAGCTGTGGGGCTCACGTTTCAGGAGAGCCAAGGACAGTGGGTGGCTGGTATGCCAAGGTTTGTTCTGGTGTTCACAAATGAAGCTGCCTATAGAGGTACAGTTGCTCCATGTGGGAAAGGGAAGTGGTCTGAGAAGCCACATCATTTAAAAGTGTTACCTAGTCCTTCAGGATCAATGTTTTATTAATCTGGGTGGATTTTTATAGGGAAAAAGCATTTAAACTCCCTTGGTATAACTTGTTCTGCAAGCAGAACAAGCCAAAGTAATTCTAGCACCCACTCATATCTGTTCTGGCTGGGCAGGAGCACCAATTTCCAGCATTTTGTCAGTCAACCCAAAGAGATGTATGAGTCTCTTCCTTAAGACATCCTCAGAAAGCATCCAATGAAAAAAACCCCTTCCTTTATTTACTGCATAAGAGCTCACAAGGCCTTAAACATTTTTAAGGTGTCCTGATCAGTAAAAAGAGAAAACCATTGAGCTGGAGCAGGTCTTTGGGTAATTAAGATCCAGAGAGGGACTCTACTCAAAGCAGCAACATAAGCATCTTTGCTTAGACTGTCACAGCTCCCATTCTTCCTTTGGCACAGGTGAAACACACCTCATAAGTCATATTCAGACTGTTCAATGAGCAAAGCCCTTGCCCTTTCCCACCTCAACTTATCCAGAAAATCATATTTCTTGTAGGCAAAATAACTACCTTCTCAGAGAAGCTGTTTTGGCCTTGAATCATACTCTTAGTCCTTTGTGGGATTAAGGTTTAAATTTTATCTTCATCTCTCACAGGCATGCTGGAGGGAGCATGTTGCTAGCTGCTCTCAATGCCAACACCAGGCCAGAGGGGTCAGCAGCCCTCCCAGCTGGAAAGAAACTCAACAGTCAAAGAGAAGGGAAGACATGTCCTCACATGGGTCTTGCAAGCTGAAGTTCCACTGAACCTCATACTAGGTCATGTTCCATGGGTTGCCCTAATCCCAGCCCTAACACTGATGCCAAAGCAAGACTTCCACAAACGATCAGTCTTTCCTATCTCTGTCTCCTTACTAGTGGAAGAGTATTTAATTAATGTATTTAATAATTAATTAATGTATTTGCCTTCCTAAAGTTCAGGTCACCTAGCACATATCCTGTGAAATGAAATATTGCTGAGAACAGCCAAAGGCACTGAGACTTGATTGCATGTAACGCTGTGCTGCTACAGGGCACATGGGCAAATTAAATTAGCACCTTCCCAGCCCAGTTCAGACCAAAGCAGACAGAGACCATTTCCAGTAGCTAGTTCTCCCTTTTTGAAAAGAAAGGACATTGAATAGCTAAATATTGTGTGTGCCAGAGAAAACCCTAAGGCATAGCTCAGTGCATTTCTAGGAAAATGCAGAGTGTGACACTGGATCCACATCTCAGCCTCTGCCTCAAGTGCCAGGTATCCTCTGAGGTCTCCAAGGAGCATAGGCAGCAGGAAGCAACTGCAAACCAAGCTTTTTCTTCATTCTGTGGCTAGCAGGCACCATTCATGCCCAGGTATAATCCCTGGCATGTTGAGCTTGGTGGTCAGGAGCTCCCAGGCGCTATTCACCGACATGCTCCTTTTCTGGGATAGACAGCCCCTTGAGACTCCCCACAGAGCTGAAGCCAGTGCCATGAAGCCTCCCTGCACCCAGAAGAACCATTCATAGCCCTGACTGGATGCACTGGCACAACCTTCAACTTGAGCAAAGGAACTGCCACAAGCCACTCCTTCCTCCCCTCCTCTGCTGCTGCAGCCAGAGGCCACCATCAGGATTGGACTCAGGCTATGCAAGGTACCTAGGACAAGAGCACCCTGCAAGATCTTGCAGTGTTATCTTAAACAAGAACCAAGCAACCATAACAGGCACCAGGGAGAAGGAAAACAAGAAAACAGTAGTAAGATCATGGCTTTTACAGCAATGATCACGTACTGTTTCTGAAGCATTCAGTAGAACCCTTTTTTTCACCACTTCTTTTAATAGCAATCTATGCATCATAGTTCAGCTTCACACAGAACTCTGTGCTGCCAGATATGCTGACTCCATTCAGACCATGTACAGCATCCTCACAGGAGGCCAGAGGGACCATTAGATCATCAGGTCTGCCTTTCTACTGCAGGAAAGTGAACTTCATCCAAATGCATATGAAATATTTGCAGTCAGACCCAGTGAAGAACATTAGCAAAAGGCTGTTGGCATCGATGAGTCACTGAAAACCCTCTGCCAAGTCCACATCAGCATTAACTGCCTCCACTCCTGAGCAATCCTATAAACACATTGCAGCAAGAATCTATATGCCACAAAGCCTGGGTAAAGCAGGATTATACAGCCACAGATGGTGTCTACAACAGCAATTAAACATGAACTGGGGTGTAGAATGCCTAAAAAGAAAATAGAAGGGAGAAAGAATGAGTCTGGGATTCTCTGCCTGCTACCTGGGAAGCCTCACATGCCCCTTGTGAGTCCAGGCAGGTATCAGAAGTAGAGGCTTCTTCAGATTACTCTCCTATTACCCACCTTTCTCATCACTGTCACCCACCCACCCAGCCACGGGGCAGAGGAACAAGGGAGGACACATCTCAAGGGACACAGACATAGAGGGAGATGCCCTCCCAGCAGGACTGGCCAGCCCAAATTAGGGATGCATCCAGCACACAAGTACAGTCATAGCTGGCATGTGTCAGGGCTACCCTACCGCACAACACTCAAGAGGAAAATCCTTGTAGTCAGGGGAGCTGGAGAAACAGGGATGTTAAGCCGAGCAGAGCAAAGCCGTGATGTTTTCAGGGCTGGATGGTTTTCTTCACTCAGTGTCAGAATTCAGTAATTTTCTTTGATGTTTATTGGCCTATCAAAAGTCACCTCACAGTGAGTCTTCTGGGGAAAATACTAAAACCCAACTCTTGCAAGTCGTGAAGTTGGATGCATTCATGAAATTGTTTGTACAAGTCACACCTGCAAAAAGGTCAGATATGAGCAGAATGGCAGACACATCCAAAGAGTCCTCAGGAAAGAAACTCAATCTTGGGTATGCAGCTATCAGACAAGGTAAGAAAACAATCATCTAGAAAAAGAGAGTGCCAATAAATGGGTTTTTTCAACCACAGAACTCTGCAGGGCCCCTGAAGGTACCAGCAGAGAGCTCTGACTGGGGGAATCTGGAAAGGCAACACATGCAGGAGTTTAGATTTTTAGCCAAAATAACTGTATAAATAAATAGTACTAGGGTTTAATGTGCCTGCAAAGTTACCTGAGTAAGGGAAAATGAAGGTTGTCATACCAGAGACTAGCAGGAGTTCAGTGTAAATAGCAGAACAGAAAATATCGCACCTGGCAAAAAAATGAAATATCACAAACTGAAGTTTTTTTGGGGCCCTGAGTCTCCTGGATGAAAATGTGTCTGGTGCAGCAAGGGGCATAAGAAGATGGATGAGGTGGAAGGACAGAGTCCTACAGAATGGCTGGAGGCAGCAGCAGCTAGCTTTCCATGAGGAGCAGCACCATGTGGTTACTCATGGACAATTATTTCAGCTAGGCTTTCTCTTAAGCTCTGAAGACAGTAGGCTATAGAGAAGCTTCAAAAGTGACGCTTTGGACTCCAGAACAGACAGAAAGGCACTTTTTAGAACTGAAGTTCTTGGGGATTGGCGAAAGCTCTGTATTCCCAGCCTTGATCTTCCAGTGCAGAGCAGAGGCAGAAAGTGCAGCAGAGCCTGCATGAGAAACACAGCACTAGGTCACAGCTCTTCCTTCCTTTTAGCTTGGAGGCAATGGCACTCAGATATAGATGATAACAGGTAAACTGTGTGTAAGTGCTGGGCCAACTATCCCTGGATTAAGGGATGAAAGCTACTTGCAAAAAGGTTCAGTGTTCTTCTAAACACAGTGTGAACCTTGGGGCTGCCCGCATGCTCCTGACAGCAGCACAGGCCAGCTGTTGTCACCAGAGGCAGCTGCAGTCTGAAAACAAACATGCTACGTATCAGATGACTCAAATTCAACCAAACTGCTACATGATCCCAAAGCAACACTGACAGCATTCCAACTGCAGAAGGGGCAAAATCTTTCTGAGCCCACCAAAGTCCGAATCTGACAGAGCAGGACTGGATCTTCCCAAGACTCCCTCTCTGGAGGGCTGACAAGCCAAGATAATGAGCTGGGTAAGCTCAGAACCTATATGCCTAGCTGTTAGTGATACTTTATGTATCAAACATAACGGAAGTAGGGTGAACTTGGTGTTTCTGTGGATTTTTGAACAAAAGTACACAGAGTGGCACAGAAAACATTTCTGTCTCAAAACTTTGCAAGAAGATCAGTATGGGAGAGAGAAAACTCAGAGACAGACGTTTTGTATTCTAGTGATGCTCCCCAGCAGATGTTAGCAGAAGACATTTCTGCCCTTGTCAGAGGGCTGTAAACTCAGAGCCTGCCTCCATAATCCCCCAACCAAGGCTCACATGAGAGCAGACACACACAGTGCCACATGGCTTGGTCAAACTCCTGCACCACGGTTTTGGTAGCCCCGCCCAAATGGCAAAGGAGCTAATCTCGAAGGGCATCAGCCACGGGGGAGCAGCGAGGAAGCCGCAGAGGAAGGAGCCCTGGGCTGAAGAGTATATCAGCCCTGTGCCAGACGTCCCGCTCACAAGCTCCCCTCACAACCGAGCAGGTGGCCTCGCCATATGATATCCCCTCCACCTCCACAGGGCTGTAGCCAGAGACTGGAGCTGGAAGCAGCCCTGCCAGGCAAGTCATAGGAAGCCTCCTTCGGCTGAGCCAACTCAAGCCATGGGAAGCTGCGGCGCGGAGTGCTTACAAGGGGCCCATTATGGGAGGAAGGAGCCAAGAGACCAGGTACCTGCAGCAAGAGCGGCAGCAGACAGACTCCGTCCCACTGAGCCAAGCAAGCCCCTCCAGCTTCTCCACTACCTAAATCATACTACATCCCTCTCGGGAGTCCCCCACCCTGCATGCCACGGGCAGCTCCAGAGGGCAGCCGGGACACTCTGTCCGCTGCCGCGGAGCTGTCTGCCAGCCGAGGCCCCAATATGCCAGGAGGGCACTACATCCGAACACTCCCGAGCCACGCACCCCCACGAGTGGCAGACGGCGGCCCGGCGGCCCACGCACACTCAGGTTACCGCCACGCCTGCGTGCACACCCACACACACGCATCCACGAGTGGCTGGGAGCGGCGCGGCCGCCAGTGCGGGACAGACGCGCCGCACCACAGCGAGCATCGAGCGGGTTCCCACGCCGCTCCGGACCCGGTCGCGGGGGAGCACTGCCCCGCCATCCCGCGGGGGACGTGGCGGCGCCGGGAGCGCCCGTGTCATGGAAGAGGGGATGCAGCACGGGGCTCGGGATGGGACTTGGCCCCTCCGTCCGGGGCTCCCCAGAGCCGGGACCACCGGGGCTCACACTACCGCATCCCCGGCAGGATCCCCCCCGACCTCAGCACTTACCCCGCCATCCTCCCTCTGCTGCTTGGCTCCTTCGCGCGGGGCACGACTCGCGCTTTCAGTTCGCAGCTGTCTGCG
>JANPWX010000317.1:486801-530954 GCA_024734555.1 Trochalopteron elliotii
ACCCCGCTGGCCTCCTCGAGAGCGGGCCGGGCCGCCCTCCCCGGCGGGCGCGGGGCACCGGGGACGGCCGGCTCTCCGCCCCCCGCTCACCGCCCCATCCCGTTCCGGGACTCCGACGGGACCTGCCGCCCACCGGGGCTGGGGGCGCAGAGAACAGTGCTGAGGCAGGGGAGAGGGCTGCCGGGCGGTCCCCGCCGGAGGAGGAAGAAGAGAAGGGCGGCCGGCCCCGCTCTCCGGGCTGCCAGCGAGATCCCGCGCTCCGCAGGCAGCTCCAAGCACCTTCGCGGCTGCCTCTGGCACTAGCAGCGCCTGGAGGGGATGGAGGGTTTTATTTTTGGAAACCTCCCCCTTTGTGTCTTTTTGATGCTGACATCCCCCCTCTCCAGAGGACACGGCTCGGCCCCCCTTCTTAGGAGAGGAGACATTCCAGCAACACCCACTTTGGCAAAGGGAAACAAACTACAACAGAGAAGCCTTAACCCCTGCCTGGCCAGGGAGACCCGGCCGCCGCCTTCCCGGCAGCCGGCGTGCAGCCCCCGCAGCCCGTCCCGATGCCCGGCCTGCAGCCCCGGGCCCCGCCGCAGCTGGGAACGCTCAGGAAAGGTGGAGCGACCCCGTCTTTGGGAGCACGGAGTAGAAGACACGGGCGCCAGAAGAATACATTGCTGCCCCTCAGCATCTGGGGACTTCTGGAGCTGCATCAACACTGCTAGCCCTCTCACTGCTCTGGATCGCATCTAGCAGGAGAAAGGCATGGCAATGGGAAGAGCCTTGTTGGCTGTCCCACGCTGGCTCCAGAGATCTCAGATCTTCTCAACCCCATTCAGGGTTTTATAATCTTCCTTGTGTAAGTTCAGGCTAGAAAAGTACCCACCTATAAGCTCCAGGTCCTGCAGCCTGAGAGATCTTTCAGGAGGCATATTCCAGGAGCTTAGAGTAGATGTCCATCCTTCCCCCCATCTGCCTCTGCCTGAGTATGAAGAGGTCAAGGGAGGACTTAAAATGACTGCTTTGCTTTATATGTGCTGAGGAAAACTGAGAGAAGAGTAGGAGGAGGGAGAACAGGGGCACAAATCCCCTTTCAGCCACACACATTAGCTTGACCTGTTCTCTGCCACATCTCTACAGATCTCTGCTGCTCTTGGCCATCTTGGGCAAGGAGCAAATCCTGCTACTGGAGTGCAGACGCTATTTGGGTGGGCTCATTCCAACCCACAGAAGCATTGGTTACCTTAGTGTGTGACTAAAGGCCTCTTGCTGCCTCTCTACATGCAAAGAGACAGATTAGGGCACCACATGCTCGCAGAAAGGAGATACTGGATTCTGTCCCTGCAGTGGGTCCTGTGGTGACCCCAAGTGCAGCAGCTAGATGTCTGCAGGAGAAGACAAGGAACTCTCTGTGTGCACAGAGGGTATTTTTGGGTGTACCTTTACATCTTCCAGCAGCTCACAGGGTAGGGGCTCCTTCAGCCAGCTGCTGCAGCTCAGCCACTGCATTTAAAAGGCAAATTGTCATATCAGTCCATGATTTTATCTGACTTCTTTTGTCCCTTTTGATGTATGGGGTGACTGCAACATGGGACTACTGGCTGCTCTCCTGTGCCCACTGCTCCCCCAGCCCGTTACAGCTTCATCCCACTGATGCTCTTCTCCCTTCAGCCTCTCCTACTACAGGTGCTGTCTTCCCTGGTCCTCCCCAAGCTGTCTGCTTTCCAACAGCTTTGTGGCAGAGGGGTCTGTCCAGCTCCCCCAGTTCTATCTTTCCAGCCTCCAGCAGTTATGCTCCTAAAGCCTATCCTGTTTGAAACCAGTGGCTCCATCTCCCTTCTCATTGCCCTTCGACTTTTAGGCTCTCTCAGACCACAGCCACCCCCTTCTTGGAATGGGAGCACTGCTGCCTACCCTCCAGCATGCAGAGTAGCTGGGAAAGGAGCAAAAGCACAGGGAATGGATCCCCTTGAAAGCATCCTGGGTCTGGAGTGGACCAGGACCTCGGCACATCCCTTCTGGCTGGGGATGGCAAGTGAGGGAGATGGGAGGTAATTTGACAGGTGAGCAAGTGTGATCAGAATAATGCGCCAAGTGGGTTCAGGCTTTACCTTGGAGCTGGTGGCTGGCTTACAGGGCAGCAGAAATACCAGAGCATGCTTTGGCACTTCCTGGGATGCAATCAGATTCCCTCTCTGTCCTATCAGGGCAGAGACAGTCACTTGGGCAGGAGTTTGCAGGGCGGTGGATTGTCATAAGCAATGCCCAGTAACAGCCGTGGTTTGTTTCTTTGTTCTGAGGAAGAAGAATGTCCTTTCCATCCTCACCTAATTACTTTCTTATGCAGCAGTGGAAAGAATGCTTGTGCTTAAACCTGACATGAGAAAATTATCAATGCCATAAACAAAGCCATAAACAAAGCAGCCAAGAGCCAGGGTAGTGCTCAAAGCCAGAGCAGGAGACCCCAGAACAGGGGGCACAAGTGGATTTCTCATTTCTAGAGGTGCTGGGTCACCCCAGAGAAGAAGATTACTTCAGCATCCCCAGGGGACAACATGTGCACAGGAGCCTGCACTTGTGGCACAAACGGTGGTGGGGCTGCAGGAGCTTGTGCCTTCCTAATGGGGCTGAGCAATGAGATATGCAAACCCAACAGAGCCATCAACAGCCCCCTGGCACCTCTTGCAGCCACCCCGGCTGCAGTAGAGCCTGGCCCAGGGAGTTGGCATCCCTTCTCAAATCAGCTTAGCTCCATGTTTACAGTAACCCCCTGGAGCTGGACACTGAGCTACTTGCAGCCTCACACGTGCAAACACTCCTCAGCTTTTTCAGAGACGTGTTGATGCCATTTGATCCCACAGAAGAGCTGCAACAGAACAGGGGCCAGCTGTGGGCAGCGGCTGCCAATGCCCCCACCTGAGGGCTGTCTGGCACAAGGAGCCGAGGGCACAGGGGTTATGTGCAGGTGCTCCATAGCTCATATTTGGCCACTCCCAAAAACAAACCCATTGGAAAGGGGGAAGGACAGGGGGTGTGGGGAGTCCTGGTGCAGGTTGGGCTTCAGCATGCGGCACAGTGGGGGCTCAGCAGTGAAAGATGAAATACCTCATTGCTCAGGAACTCACACAGGCAGAGTGTGGATGGTTGGGCTGCTTGCTTCTGAGGTCAACTTGTACTTGAGAAGAGAAAGCAGCAACACACTGAGGATGGGGCAATAAGCTGGCAAGCAGGGTTTGACAGTCCAGCCCCCAGCCTCAGGGAGCACAGGGCTTCTCTGGGGACATGACCTTCAGGCAGGCAGCTCAAAGTGCTTTTCACTGCCTTCACTTCCCTTAATTTACCATGTGACCTTCTAGGCTACAGAAGTGGCACCAGAGGAGAGTCTGAGGGCAGACACAGTTATGGCACCTCTACAAGTCCTTGCTTTCTAGGACCAGGGTACTGAGCTGAATGAGGCAGACCTGCTAGCCAGGTCAGAAAGCAAGGAGCTCATCAGAGAAGAGGAGCAAGTGTGGCCTGCATTGATGACACTTCTCATCTGCCCTGTTGATGGCAGAGAGGGTGGGGTGCTTGGACAGTTGAGGATCAAAGCCACAGGGCCAGAGGCAGAGGGGTCAAAGTGGGCTGTGACCTGGAGGGACGAGCATAAGTCACATCATCTTGAGCCCTCTCAAAGGATAGGGAGAAGGGACTCTTCAAGACTGTGCGGATGGGGGCCCCTCTGTGCTAGGCCCCCTTTCACCTTCATTACCCCACCTATTGGGTCCATACCAGCTCTGCACAGTTCCCTTGGGGCTGTAACACCTGGGAGCCATGCTTCCAGGGCCAGTTGGCCCCCAGATGTGGCTCCTGGCACTGTATCCCTTCAATTAATTAGCCCCTCTTCTTCCTCTTCAGAAGGGTTCACAACCCACATGTGCTTCTTCCTCTGCTGAGAGCATACCCGTAACACACTGCAGATGGGACACATTCCATGGATTCAGAAGCTGCCTGCAGCTCCCACAGAGGAAGAAGGAGTGCTCCCCTTGCTCAGGGCTCAAGGGCAGGGGAAGGTTGGCCAGCCTCAATGGTTTAAAAATCAGGGTGTGGAGCCAGCCTTATAGAGGTACAACTCGCAGTTTCTCTGCAAAGAGCGGTCTCACACCAGGAGGGAGAACATGGCAGCTGTGGAGAGCTGGATAAAGAAACCATTTCAAGGCAGCAGTACAGAGACACCTTTGGAGAGGATCTCTGTAACCATCGGCATCAGAGAGGCAGGAAAAGCAGCTTTTGAATTTGCAAACACAGCCAGCAAATCCTCCATGGACAGCACTCCCACCCATTGCCTTTGCCATGGGATACACACAGCTCAGCACATTCATATTTATGGCACACAAGGAAGTAGACATTCCCACCCAACGGACAAGCCACTACAGTCAGACACACACCTTGGCCCTTCAGCCACCTCCACACACTCTTGGTGCATCCCTCAGAGCCTTGGGGACATCTTGGCTTCTCCCTAGGAGGAGGCCACCAGCAGGCAGCTGAGAGGTGTGTAAGCAGTAGTGTGTTGTCAGAAAACAGAAGAGAAATTGTCCAGTTCCTAGTCTAAAGTCAAGGTTTGCTGGTTTTATCGTTCCTTCTGCTCTTGTTTACCCAGGGCAATCTCTGAGATGGAGGCACGGACCAGGCAACTGGTGTCCTACTACTGGATTTCTTGGTCATGCTGTTGTCTAAGCATATACCCTTGGTCCATGCATTACCAAGGGCTGAGACCACACGCTGAGAAAGAGGTTACCAGAGAAGACAAAAACATGCCACTAGGAAAAGGAAACCTGGAGAGCAGGATCAGATAGCAGAACCCAAGGGAGGGGACTGCAGAGTGAGGAGATTGCTGTGGGCTACTGCTGTAGAAAGACCCTGGTTGGGCTGGCTGCAGGGCACAGCTGGTTCCTTACTTATCTATCACACTATTTAGAGCCCATATGGCAACTCCTCAGAAGAAAAAGAGAATTCTCTTAGAATGTGACTCAGGCAGAGCTGCAGCAGCTCAAGGGAGTCTGTCCATTAATAATTAATGAAGTCCTGTTTAAAATAATCTGACTGCAATCTTCCCTCTTCCCAAGAGGCTGGTCTGGCTTCTCTGCTTCTTCAATACCTGTGGCTGGAACTGCATGTGGCAGTGAACAAGGCCTGAAAATCAGGAAAGCCTGATCATGCCCTAGGGGCACAGAGGCTGCCCTGACCAGGAAATCCATTGCATCCCACATTCCCTGTGGAACAAGCTTGCTCAGAACATCAGCCGGATGGGGGACTTCAGCTGCTCCACTCATTTGTCAGCTGTCCTCACTAAGGAAGGAAAAGGAAAGGGAAAGGGAAGAAGGAAGCAGAACATCTTGCAATTTTTATGGGTTGTGACCCAAGAAGAGGCAGGTGAGGGCACTGCTGAAGACAGTGGAAAGGGCCCTGATAGTGTGAATTTCCATAACCTTCTCTTCCCCTTTTCACTGGGGTCTCAATGCCAGGAGGCTATTCCTGTGGCAGCTATCGAACATCAGCGTGTCACAGACTGGAAGGGAACAGGGAAGCAGGACCTGCAGCTTGAGGGTATTCAGGATGCCTGAGGTTCTCCCCTAAGTGAAAAGTCTCCCTTCCTGGTGTCTGGTACAACCTCACAGGCAGCACTTCTGAAGGAAACCACAACCTGTAGAAAATATAAGACATGTAAACCAGTTGATCCAGCAGTGAGGACAGAGGAAACCAGGCAATGCCCAGACTATGATGAAGAAGCTCTTCCTGAGGAATTTCTCCCATGCTGAACTTCTTAACAACAAAGAGATCAGAAAAAACAAACCTGAATCAAACTTCTAATTTTACAGAGTGTTTGCGATTAAAGTAGTTTCATTCCTACTTCTGATTCCAAAGCAATCTTCCTAAAAAGCAATGATTCATTTCCTTCAGGTTGCTGTTACTTCCTTAAGAACCTCATTGTTGCTGCCCAGGGCATGGAGAACTTGGATTTTAAGTTCTTTAGCCCATCAGCTTTGCATAACAGAGTAAAACTGATGATGGTAGATCCTGAAGTAAGAATGATTGGTGGGGGTGAGGTTATATCTGCATATTAGTTTGATTACTCTGCCATCCTGAGATTTTGGGCTCATATCCATCACAGGATTTTAGGTGCTTTCCTACCAGTTTGGGCATTGCAGTCACTGTGTGAGCAGTGATCTCAGCTCATTACAGTGCAGTCATTTCAAGGGGATGTTTAATAGCTTATTAATAAGTGAATCTTAGGGAACTTTAAAAAGTGGCAATTATTAGGTGGCATGTGTTAGAGCTTAAACAGTTAGTCATCAAGCAACAGACTAGCGCATTGACACTTTACAGTCCCAGTGGGTAATTATTGGGATTAGGCTGAGTACCCAATTTCCCAGCTATGACTTCATAGGCTGGGAATCCAGCTCTCTGGTGACATCACAGCTCCACAAGTCTCCCTCACTAGTTGCCATGCTGACTACTGTCAGGTGATGACTACATACAGGTGTGGCACACAGCCTTAAGAAAGGACCCACAATCTTACAGGAAATAAGAATAATGATGAATGAGAGTCTAACAAGGAAAAAAATGCAGGTCAGCTGCAGAGAGGATGAGCAAATCCCCCTCTCTTGCCATACCACATCAGGTCATAATCTTCTGAGAAATGCAAGGAGCTTGAGATAGGGAAGCATCCACTTCCCACCCAGACAGGGGCCACACCAGGGACAGAAGTCCATAACATGATTAAAGAGATGGCATTCATGATTCTCCTACCTCTCCCAGAGGAGTTTGGAGCTAAAGACAAAAGCAGGGACAATGTTCTCTGATGATGATGATTACCTCTGTGCTCAGCTCTGGCATGCATTTTCAGGCTATGCCTCTGTCTTCCCACCCTCTCCCCTTTCCCCATTTCAGCCCATCTGAGCAGGCAAGGAAGACTTGCACAGCTCAAGCACAAAGCAGAGCCAAGAGCACAGACAGCCACCTGACTTCCCTCAAGGCTGGCAAGCCCTGACAGCAGTGGTGGCAGCTGAGGAAGGCAGCTGGCACCATCAACATGGGAGAGACCCTCTCCTTCCTCCCTCCCAGAGCCAAGCCCTCTGCATCCCTGAACCAAGGGAAGCTCCTGGAGAGTGACAGGACTGAAGGAGGTGAGGAGCTCTTGATATTTCTGGGGAACATCCTTGCATCAGCAGCATCAGGTCAGAACTGCCTGCTTTGAGGCTGTGCAAGCTGGGCTGGTCTATGGGCAGCTACTGCTGCAGAGGACCAGGAGGAAGGCCGACAGGGCTACAGAGCAGGGAAGTTCTTCCTCAGCCAGGAGTGCAATCTGGGAGCAGATGAAAATGAAGCAACAGCACCAGCTAGCTCTATGCCCACTGTAAGGGACATGGGGATGCTGAATGCTCCTGGCTGAGCACAGAGCATGGCCAGGGCCACCCAGCTCACAGGAAAAGTGCTGTCTCTGGGGACCCCTGTCAATGCCACTTTGGTTTCTTGTTCCACGAGGAGATGGGACCCATATGGCCCCTGGCCTGAGTCACCCCGACCTTGCTGCCCCCTTTCAGCAAAGGCAGCTGCTCCTATGGCAGGTTGCTCTCAGTCAGGCTCTGCTACCTTTACAAGTTTGATCTGTGGGAGCAATGGAGGATATGAACACCACTGACAAAAGCTTTAGGCTGCACAAATCACTGGGAGGTAACAGTGAAGCTAAAATAAATGTGAAAACAAGTTTGGGGATCTGGGAAGTAGAGCAATAGGCTATCAGCATAGACCTCATGTCTGAGTTCACAGGCACCATGTGTAACTGAGGTGGTGTGCTACCAACACCTTGTGCCCTGCTTCATCCCCACCGTCCACAAGCTTCCTGTCAACCTGCACCTAGGGCTGGCTGTCCTTCCCATATCAGAGAACTGGTGCCCCTCTTTGGTAGCCTACTGCTGCCACCAGTCCTTCCACTAGGACTGTGCTTCTCACCAGAACAGCTTTCAGAAACCAGATCCAGGCCCAGCAAGACACGTTTCCCAGCCCAGAAGGAACACCTGCTTTTCAGGACAAAAGTGCATGTGAAGGTTGGCCCAAGGAAGCATCTGCTCCCTTATTTAAATTTCCATGGCAATGCCAGCAGGGAGGGGCTCTGACCTGCAGTGCCTCTCCGACCATAGAGCTCCTGGGGATGTCAAGAGAAACCACACAGGCTGGTGACCAGCTCTAGCCCTGTACCTCCTTACTAGGACAGATCCACCCAAGGCCAATGCACCCCAGGGATGCATCTGTGTTACCCAGACAAGTAGGGCAGCCTCTTCTGTGGCAGCTCCAGTGCTGCTCAGCAGAACCTGGGGGCTGAGGGATATTCCAGCTTGCCCATTTCTTCCCTCGCAGTCTGACTCTGAGTTGACATGAACTACAGCTGACCTACAGCTCTCTGCCTCACCTGTCCCTGCCCTAGTATCCATATCCTATATGGCATCAGCCCCTTGGCCCCTGCTCAGTTCAAGCCTCCAGCTGGCTTTAGAGCTACTGCTAGAAACATTATGGCACACCTGTTCTTCAGATGAGGGTTTACAGCCAAGACTAGCACATCTGGATTGTAAAATAGACATTTGGAAGTTTATCAACATGTTTCCAAACAGTCTGAGTATGGCAGAAACTCTGTCTGGTTGCTTTAGTGGAGGAAGCAGCTGGGCTACAAGGATGGTTTGGTGCCCTTCTCACGCCCCATGCAGGTTGGGCTGAGCCTCTCCTCCCTCCCACCTTCCCTTAGAAACTGAACTGCCCTTTCCTGACAGTAGTGATCCAGGATGCTGTGTCAGCAAGGCTCTAGGAAGGAAACACTTTTACTGGAAGTGAAATCCAGTGCCCTTCCCACCTTAGAACCTGCTGACACAGCTACACAAAGCCTAGACTTCAGCCAAACATCTTGCAGAAACTCCATGTGCTCAGAATTGTGAATCTGTACCATATGGGTTGGGAGGGGGTAACTGACTCCATCAGCTTGGTCCGGTGCAAAGCTTAACTGCCAACAGGCTTCAGGGCTTTTGCTCTCAGCAAAGTCCTGACCAGCAGCAACACCAAGCTGCTACTAATGGGTTTGTCAGCACCAAGCAGATCTAAAGGAGGAACATGGCCCACTGCCCTGAGTGCGCAGCCCCTCTCATTGTATTTGTTTCTCAGATGTGCAGCAGTCACACCAGTGCTAACAACAGACCTCCCACATAAGTGTTCAGTAACATACTGTACAGATCTTGGTCTCTTTCCAGTCATCCCACAACAGAAACAGACAATATTTTGGGGTGTGAGTGACAGAGGCAAGAGACACAGACAACCTGTAAAGCTGAAAGGGCAGGAGGTAGCTCTACCCGCAGCGTGCAGGACAGCTTTGGTAATGTGATGGTTGTTTCCCACAAGATCTTCAGATGGTCTGGGCAAAAGTTAATCAGCAGCTGATTAACAATCCTCTCATCTCCTTCCATTTTGACAGTCCACCTGCAGGTGAAGGCAACATTCCTATCCTGCAGTACTGACTACCATACTATACTCTCATCATCCCTGAAAGAGAAACCACTCTGCAAACATAGTGGCTGAGTGCTATTGGAGATCATTGAGCTATTTGGAGACTGGGGAAAACATGGATTCTTTCAGCAGCTCCACCCCAGTGAATATCTTCCCTCCCAAACTCACATGCTCTCAGTAACATTGAAATACCTCTTTAAAGTCACTAATTCAAAGTGGTTCCAAATTCAAGAAGATTTAGTGGAGGAGCCTGGGGAGAGATAAAGGTGTGAAGGTCAGGGGTAACCCCAACCCTTCAAACAGTGTACCTGGTACCTGTAGTGGTGAAGATACAAATACATTTCTATGGTGCTTTTCACTCAGCCAATTTCTTTGTCTTTATGTATTTGTTTTAAAAACCTGGGGGAAAAGTGGAAAAGAGACCACTCCACACGCCCTCTCTGTGTTTGCCCATATACTTTGCTAGTCCCTCTGATGCTAGAGTGAGCAACATTTCATAGAACAAAGGGCAGGAGAAAACACCTGAATTAATATGAGAGCTGTACACAGGGCTGCTGAGGGAGAACCACCATGTTTAGCTGGTCCTACCACTGAGCACATATAACATTGTCTGAAGTCCATGCTAGGGCCCAGTTCTACTACTGGATACTTCTTCTATGGGACTTGAGAACCTACAAAGTTGCTAGAAGGAATTCAGGTTAAGAGGCACTGCAAGACATAACAGAGAACAGGTTGGAAAATAAGGGAAAGGGATTCAAAATATCATTTGGATCTTGCCAAGCAAGATGTTTCTCTATGTGCCAGTGGATCCAGACTATTCCAGATGGTGTATTTTTACTGAGAGAGGAGGCAGCATAGCTTCACGTTTCTCACTAAATTGAGCTGGTCACCTCTAAGCTTGCAGGTCAACGGGTGTGTTGTCTCTTCCTCCCCCCAGACTATAAATCTGACCCCCACCCCAGGCCCTCCCTCCCTGAGGCAGGCAGGTCCTGCTCATGACAGCCAGCGCTTTGTTTAGCAGCTGAGCCAACACTTCCTCCCTAGGGAGAACATAGCTCTGTAGAGGCAAAGGTCAAGTGTGCTCTTCCCAAAGCTGAGGATTTGCCTTTGCCACTTAATCCAGCCTGAGATGTCACAGCCAGCACAGAGCTTCTCTCAAGCCTGGGAACACAGCCTTTGTGAGCAGAGGAAGCCACACACCTGAGGCACAGGTACAAGTGCAAACATCTGCCCTTTACTACAAGCCTTCAGGGCACCAGCAGGGAGACAACCAGGAAAACAAAACCCCACCACATACTTACTTCATCACTGCTTTGTGAAATAACCCTGCCCTCACCAGTTCAGGCCTAATGCCAGAGACAGACAGGTGGTTGCTGGTGCCTAACTTCCACAGCTGCTTTACAGCTCTGTCTCCCATTGGGAGGTGTGGAACCAAGTCAGTTTTACCACTGTGGGGCCCAGCTCAGAAGGCTTCCAAAAGCACTCTGCTGTGACCTGGAGTGCTCCTGCCCTGCAGGTCTCAGCCACAGCCCTGCAATGACTGGCATAGGCAAGGGAGTGGTAAAGGACCCCATCACTCTGGTTTCACAGAGGTGAGGAGAAAACAGCTCCTACTGTCCTTGCCTCAGCCAGCTATGAACCTCCCAGCCACAGCCAAGCAAGCAGGTTATCCTGGCAGTGGAGATCATCCTATGGTGCTCTCCCACACACTCACAGACTGGTTGAGGTGGGATGTGACCTCTGGAGAAGGGCCCAGTCCCCTGCTCAGGCCAGGATGCTGGAGTCACATTTGATCAAGTTTTTGAACTCCTCTAAGGATGGAGGTTCCACAGATTCCCTGCGCAACTTGCTCCAGCATCATTAACTATTTTCCAACCTCTAACACAGGTGGCCATCCACTGACTTCGCTGTAGTGGGTATGGTCACCATCAGAGGAGGTGGAGGTGCCCCTCTTGGGGATGTGACACCTGTGCATCCACACAAGCTTTTAGCTGCACTTCCTGGTTCCAGTCCCAAGGGGCTCCCTCAACCCCCAAGTTACAAGGCCTTAGTCAAGAGGCTAAGCCTGGAGCCTCATTCTCCCTGATCATGCAAACACAGTGATAGCAGATCTAGCCCTTGCCATTTCCGTGGTTTCTTGTTTCTGTTCAAGACAGCTGAAGAGGCAGGGGTGAGGAGCAGGGGACATCACTTGGGAGAAAGACTTTCATCTTTCAGAGTTCATTGCCTCTGAGATTTAGGAGGATTAACTCTTCAGCCCCTCCATAAACACCAGACTTACCCCATGGCCACCCTCCCTACCAGCCCTTGCAGTCAGCACAGATCATGAGGATCCCAGGCCCACAAGCCTGTTTTCACAGCTCTGTGCCATTTTACCTCCTGGTGTTTTCTGGTTCTCATTATCTCTGCAGAGCTGATGACACTTAAGACATTTAATCTCCCTGGAGGCTTTCTCTGGCACTCTAAGTCTGACTTATGCAATGCATCCTGATGTCCTATTCACCCAAGCTCACCTCTGGCTTGTTAACACCCTGGCTGGCCAAGAACCCTTCCCTGCCTGCCAGCAGATCTGAACCAGGCTGAACCTTTGCACTCACCAGAGTTAAAACTGGCAACTTTTGTCCTCCTACCCCTTCTCCTCTTATTCATCAATGGTCATCTATCACAGCAGCCTCTTCCCACAGGGGACCCATGTCCACAGAGCCAGATCTGCCCCTGCAGCTGCCAAGGAAATCCCAGGGGAAGGCACTGAACAAGGGCAAACCCAATTAGCAGTTGTCAGGTAACACTACCAAAGACCTTAGCCTGCTTATTAACCACAACTGCTGGGAGGGCATCACCAGCTTAGGATCCCTTCCCAGACCATCAGGATGTTTCTAGTGGAGAACACAGTGTCTTCCCCAGCTTTGTGACTTCTGCTCTTGTTAGAAACCAGTTCAGAAACACAAGAGTTTGGGAACCAAACAGCTCTTAACACTTATCACTGCCTGCCCCCAGAGACAAGTGTAATTCCAAAGTACAGCTACAACACATGTATATCTGTTTGCAACACCTCATTGGAAGAATTAAAAAGTGGCAATGATACTGTACTTGGGACATGATGACAACTGCTTCATCCAGCCAAACAAGACTGAGGCCATGGCTGGTCCAGCTTACTAAATGGTGCTAGAGCATCAGGCTGGGCATGGTACCAAACACTACAGTGGAGCCCCTCTACCCGGCCCCTGGACATCTTTGCATTTGCAGGCCTGGCAACCTTTCCAAGTGTTTCTCCACTATCCTGCTATTTCTTTGCAGTCTGTTTCTTGCTTCTTGTCCACACTGCCTGCACAAGCTATTTTGCAGGAAGAGGGGTCACCTCTCATGAGCTGTCTGTGTTGTACTAATGTGAGGTGGGGTGAACAGCCTCTGCAGAGCAAACCTCCCACTCCCGTGTTGTACTTGGATGCATAGACAGGGCTTGTGTTTTGGGAAGGGCCTGTCCTCTCTCCAAGCCAACCACTGCCATCACACAGAGAGGAAGGTGACAGCACTATAACCTGGATACCCCACACATTCCCTCCAAGACCTTTGCAGTGCTCACATCCAGCCAGGCCCACCAGCAAGGCAGATTGAATGAGAGCAGCTGGACAGGAGCCTTGCAAAACCAACCAAGCCTCCACACACCAGCCACTGAATTTGCATCTGAAGCCACTAACAAATGAGGGGAAGGAAAAGTCTGGAACGGTCACCAAGCTTGGGTTTGAGTCCTGACTCCAGAGCAGCTGGTGCAGTCTGGCAGGCAATACATCACTCAGCTGTCCCCAACACCCTTGCTGAGCTGGAACTTCCTCCAGTCATCCCATAGGCCAAGTGTGCCATTCCACCTCCTTGAATTCCTGCAGTCCCCACAACTGCAGACAGGGAAAGGACCCCCTACCCCACTCCCAAAGCAGACTTTATGTATCCAGGGTACAAGAGGGGTTAGTTGGGAGCAGCTGCTCAAAGTGGTTTGCAGTGATTCACCACAGCTGAACACCCTCAGCCCCAAATCATAGACCCGGAGACCCCAACAAGGCATCATCTAGAGCAGTAAGCTCTTGTTATGTTGTGAGCTTCCCTCATAACATGGCTGCCCCTTCCCACTCTGCGTGCAGAGCTAGGACAGGCTTTCTTCCAACTGGATGCCATCCAGAGCTTCCACTGAGGTCCAGAGAAGGGAGCAGGAGGGGTGGGAGAAGGGACACAGTGACCACAGCTTCAGGGGCTTAAGGCAGCACTGCAAGAACTCAGTACCTGTGGTTGGTGGAGTGAGAGGTATCATAAGGTCAGACTTTTCTATTGCTAAAGCTTCAGAGATTTCTCTTTCCATCTGCCTTCCCACCATCTGCTGAGGCGACTGCAAGGGAGAGGAGGTTTGCAAGGGTCACTCTTGGGCCAAAGCAGATGGAAAGGACCTGCTGCAAGCATTTTACTAGACATGGGCCAGACAGCTGCAGTATGCCCCCCAGCCCTGCTGACAGCTCACTGGATCATCCAATGCACAGAGTGCCACGGTGAAGGGGCTGGCTCACAACTGCACACGCTGCCCCGGAGGCTTGCTTGCAATGACAAAGGGTCTGCAGCTGTACGAAGCAGTGAATTAACAGGCTGTTTAAGGCCTTGGAGGCCTGAACAAACAGATGCTGCCAGAAGCTGGTCTCTCCCCCTCCTGGGGACCATCCTTCAGGTCAGAGATGTTTTTTCTTGGTGCTCTCTGAGAGGAAAAACCAGCAGAACCTTTGCTACCTAGAGCTCCAGGGCCTTCTCCTCCCCCTGTGTCTTTGAACCCTTTCCAAATTTCTCAGCTCTGCAGGCTTCCAGACCTGGCCTGCTGCAGACCTAATTAACTCTCTTGTTCATTTATGGTCTTTTGTCACTAAAGCAAGTAATTGGTGCATGCAGGCAGCAGATCCTCGTGTGCTCACATGGACTTGACTGCTCCCTTTGGTCTGTTGGGGAAGCCCTCTCCTGCTCTCCAAGGGTGCCTGCAGTCCCTCTCTGTGGCCAGCCACTGCAGGATCATCTATGGAGAGCACACTGCCTCCATTTCCAGCAAGCTCTCTTAGTACTTTTGCAATCAGAAGACACAGATCTTCTCAGGACATGACACCTTTGAATTCAAGCAAGTCTAGACCACAGACCGCACCTTACCCCTTCTCCCTTGCTAGCACCAAGAAACCCCTTGGGGTTTCTCATCACATGCTGTTGTTTGCTTGCTTGCTCATGCACACATGCACCTGCAGAAGCCTCCAGGTCAGTGGGACGGTGCAGACACCAGGCCTGGCAGGGTTGCTGCTGCCACAATAGTTTCTCCCTGCATTGGTACTCACTCAAGTTTGCATACAGCCAGATGCACATAAGAACAACATGACCCCACTGCTCTTTTACCACCACCACTCTCTGTGCTCCCTCTTACCCCTGGCACCACAAGGATGGAGAACAGCAGAGAGAGGCAGGGCCCTTTCACAGGGGGATAGCTGGGCAGGATTATCCCAGGGCTCCTGGACCAAACAGACAGCTCTTCAGCCTTTGGAAACCTCCCTCGCCTTTGTTCCTTGGCCTTGTAGGGTTGGGGGAAGGGATCCCAATGAATATGTTTGTGCTGTTCTTCTTAATAGGGTGTTGTGTAACACAGAGGGAAGTGACTACACCGGGGACCCCAGCTGAGAACAAAGACTTTAATCCTGCTGCCCAGGAAAAACTTGGAAAAAATACCTACATCTGTTCTGTTGCATTAGGCTCATGGCTCAGAGGCTGACAGCTGACCCTGGCTGCTCATGATGCCAAGGTACAGCCCCTGCCAAACAGTGCCAGGGTAAATTACCATGACTGATTAGAAAGGCAAAAGGCAGCCAGAGAAAACTGGGGAGAGTGCTCTCCCTGGGCAGAAGGGAGAAGACCAAGCCAGAGTTCATCAGGGAGCTTTGTCTTCTCCACTGTCAACAGAGTGGAAGGAGCGATTGTGGAAGAGAACAAGGCAGAGGATGAGGTGCAGGGAGAGGCACGAAGGTGAGGAGGCAGAGAAGAAACTATAGCTGCATCCATGGGGCTCACCAAAGATGAGCTTCAGGAGACAACCCTCCTTCTCCTCAAACCTGTGCTAGGCTGAGACCACAGAGGACAAAAGATACTCTTTTATCTACAAGCAGGCTTTACAGCTCAAGAAGGGCACAGGGCAGGTGTTGGCCTCACAGAGCAGTGCACACTCCCTGCCATGAGTCTGCCAGTTCCAGGACACGTAAGAGCACAGGTGTGGGGCTCCCTGACCCAGCGCCACAACAGAGCTCTCGTACAGGCTCAGGCTTTGTCATTACCCCACACCCATACAACAATTTAGAGAGTGAAAAGGAAATTAGCTATCCAGTGAGCAGAACAGTAATACTGAAATTTGACTAACAGTGGACTCCTAGACACTCTAGAAACATGTCAAAGACTGCTCACCATATTTGGTGGACCTCTACATTGATATATCCTGATATAGTAAGTGCTGTGCTAGGACCACAGGGCAGGAGGAAGAGCCCATTCTCCATGTAGTCCCTGTTAGAGACACAGCAGGATGCTGAGGGTGGCCCTGCCCTAGATGGGAGAGGGTTTTCTGGAAAGACATTAACACCCTGTTTTGTGAAGGATATGCCTGCTCCTTACTCAAGTATAAAATTGGCTCAAGCCTAATTAGCACAATATCTATGACAGGATTAAAGCAGATTCTACCTTATTCTTCTTGCCTAGGGCCACCAGCTACCAAACACTCCTCCAGGTCAGCATCCAGCACAGGACAGTGGACAGCTTCACGAAAAGCCGAAAAAAACCTCCTTTCTAACTTCTGTCTGTCAAAGACAGGCTTTGGCCCTGAAGCAGGAAAGTTTATTTGCTTTAAATCTTATTTAGCCATGGATGTTTTCATTATCCACATGCATGTCACACTCTTTTATCTGCCCTTAGGAGGATAGGCTGGAAAGCTCATGTTTTCCTCAGTCCATATGTGGAGCAGACAGTTTTGATTAGCCACGTGCTTTTTGCCTTTCAATCCCTGCTGGCTGTCACTTTGACCTCATTCAACATGACAAAGGCATAAAAAGCTGTGTGTTTCCTTCAGTCTCTTATAAACTTCAACAACACCGCCTCATATCAAACTCTGTTCCCTTCCCCATCTCCATGGGCTACCTGTTCATGCAATCCTAAACCTCCAGCACTAAACTGAGCACTTAAGGATCAGGGATCCTGCTGAGAAATGCAGTCAGAAGGTCCAGGTACCTTCTGACCCAAAAGCATTGCTCCACTAGAATCCGAAGATGCCTCTTGGGTCCAGCATCACCAGTCCCATGACTCTTTACCACTTTCCAACCTGTTGTTGACTGACCTGGTGCCTTTCCCTCTGCTCCTTACACTGCTGGGGAGCAGCCCTGTCAAGGTCAGAGTTCAGGCCTGAATTAGTTCCACAGAATCAAGTGCATTACACCTCAGTAATGTATTTGTTACACAGCTCCTCTGACACTCAAACTTGAAATGAAGCTAGGCCCTGCCCAGGAGGAGGAACCAGAGGGGATGAGGCACAGCAGAGCCAGCTCCAAGAAAGACATTCTTAGAGCACTTTCCAAAAGCAGTGCCAACAGGCTACTGACACCACTAACTTCAAAGTGTAAGGTTAGCTGGCCCAAGCCACCTCTACTCAAAAACAACCTGATACAAAGAGTATTCAAGGAAGGCACTGGCCTGTGCAGGGGCCACTTCAGGACAGTTGCCCCCCAGAGGGTGGTAACAGGTTCTTTTTCCCTCCTGTCCCTGGAGCTACTGCACTATTCCAGTTACTTACTGCAACTCATCCCAACTCACATCAGATTCCACACTCCCAGGTTCTCTGGAAAGGCTAGTCATGCCTGCAGTTAATAAAAAAAGTCCATTATGCTATAATGAGTCCTAAAAAGAGAATATCAGCTCTTTCAGTGCACCAGCTCAATTCAGCTTTCCCGGTCCACACATTAAAACTCCTTCTCTCCTCACCTACTGATGACTAACCTGTGTCTCAAAGCCTGAGGGAACACATCTAATCTGGTTAGTGTTACTGCTGTTGTTTCTTCATATTAAGCACATTATTCTTGCTCAGCTATTTGTGCTGAGTCTCCTGAGAGAATGATGCAGGTTAATCATACATATGCAAATTCAACTTCCTTTCATGCATTTTAAATATGTTGCCTGTTGGAAAACAAAAGGGCAAGGGCGACTGGTGCAACAGGGGCTTGTGCAGAACCAGCAGATGCTCTCTAGATGCTCACTTCTCACACGCTCCAGTTTGGGGGTCAGAAGCACAGCAAGTGACTCTACCAGCCAACTTGTTTGCTAGATTAAGAGGTCTGCTGAACAAAAAAAAAAAAAAAAAAAAAAAAAAAAAAAAAAAAGCCAAAACAACAAACCCAGACAGCTGTGAGTCAAACCGCATGGTTTCAAGAGAGCTGCAGTTGGCCACTCTTAAACGGAGCTACCGGTCCCCCTCTGGTGGCCAACCAGCCGCAGTCAGGGTCTGACGACACAACACGGCTGCCGTATGGCTGTCCCTGCACCGAGGGATGCACCCGAGCATCCCAGGGCCAGGGCAGCAAGGCTGCAGAGCAGGAAGCTGAGTCAGAGAGCGGGACACACCTGGGCTCCAGGGAGGATGTTATGGAAGTCTTCTAAACCCGAAAAGATTTATTACAAGAACAGCCAGCAGCTGCCCAGTCCCTCCACCCTGACAGCCCTAGGACTGTAACTAAGCCCTCGGTTCTTAATAGCAATACTGTGTAGCACTAGGAGCTCTCATCTTGAAACAAGGCCCCATTGTGCATGGAGCTATGCAACATCTGGACACAGAGAGTCCAGAGGCTCTTTAGGATGGGGCATAAGATGGAGAGAAAGAACAGAAGATGGTCAGGAAACGAGTGAGCAGAAGGAAATAAGACAGCACTAGTCAACATAGAAGACAGCAGTCAGTGTGAGTCTCTCAATGGGTGAGCACAAAGGCAACCATTCAATGTCTTACTAGAAGACACCAAGGCAACATTTTTGGCCTATAATTTTTAGTTTCAACAATGTAGACAATTGCTACCAGTGTATTGCATGTTGTTCCCAATATAAAAGGGCCTAGGAGAGAGAAGGCTGAATACCCCTGCTGACTGTTCTAGTCACAGACAAGAAGAGACTGCCAATTTTCCCTAAATGGTGGTCTGAGTCTGTTCCACACCAGCAATAAAGTCCTCTGCAAATATGAGCTAGCTTCTATTCAGCAAGCCTCTTCAGATAAACCTGAAACCCCCACAGCTACTTTCATCATCCTCCAAGAGGACTGTAGAGAATTTTATATCCGTGCATTTCTTCTCCCACTGCTGTAAAAGCAGCACTATCTTATCTCAAGGCAACCTCACACTTCAGCTACTGGAGCACAAGAAAGCCCCAAACAGCTGTTCCTTCTGGTAAGAGATGAGATTTCTAAAATTACTCAGAAAATTGCATGGGTTTACAGGCCTTCAGTACTATATTAGCACAAATCCCTAAAATAAGGGGTGGGTATGGCCAACATACAGCTTGAGAATTGCCTCAAGACAGTAAGAAAAATTTGGTTTTGGCTATGCAGAGTCACTCCCTCCAAAACCACTTAAACTCACTCTGGTCTTCACGTGCCTCAGAGAAAACTCTGGAGCAATCTTAGGCCAATTCCAGTTTCTCCATCCCTTACACACTGCAAGAGCTCCACTTGCTTTGTCTGTATTCATTGCAGCTTTATACCAAGGTGGAGAGGCTTGGCTCTCAGCCTCACTCCCCACTTCCAACCCTGTGTGCAACTGCCCATGCCTCAACACACTTTGTAGCACGCCATTCCTGCAGAAGGGTAGCTGGATGCGACTCATCGGGAATTTTGGGTGAACTTCAGCTACAGCTGTTTTGTTTTACTGCAAAGAAGTTACAGCAAATTATGTCTGAAAATGAACACATTCATGCAGTAACACCTCCTCTCCTACAATCAAGTTTCATGCTCTGGAAAGCAGAGATTAGCATCTCTCACGCATTCAATGAAAAAACCAAAGAGTTTTAAGAGAAAGATTCTAAATCTCAGATTCTGCACTGTACAGCTGATGCCAAGACAGGCTGAGGTTCTGGTTGGCTTAGCTGTTTCCCATAAACGTTTCCCCTTTAGAGGTCCTGTAATCACACATTCAAGCTCTTTTTGTGCTCATGTGCCAGGTCAGTCAGACATAAGATGGTAGCAAAACAGCCCAAACCATACAAAATGTAGTAACTCACTATGGGAACCAGGAATTGCAGCTTGGTTCAACTGACCAACTCAGCTATAACACTATGAAAATAAGAACAGATTTTATCCAAATCAAGCATCATTTCCCTATTTGCTCATTTAGGTATCTGAAGAAATTAATTCTTTGTAGTACCACAAGTGAGGCAAAGCAGGTTGAACAGAGGAATTGAATGCACAAAAATCCATTTTCCCAAGCAGCACATCATGATACACCTCAGGTCAAGTGGATGTGTACAGAATCAAGGATCTAAAGATATCAACTCTTTGCTATTGCTGAATATACAAGCTGGAGCATGTAGGATTCCAGCATGAAGTGCATGGGCATGATTTCTCTCAGAGCCCCAACTCCATGCCAAGTGCCAGGATAAATGGAGGCTGTGAAGTCAGCAACAGGGCACTGTCACCACTCCAAGAAATCACAAGAAACTGGAGATCAGGATGGACTGTGTGAGCAGCCAGATGATATCATGCATCCTGTAAAGAGAGGCTGAAACTTTAGAACTTACTTCATGCTAAAGTAATCCAGCATGCTGTGCTCTCTCCTTCACACCCAAACAGATAGTTTCTGAAAACTCCAGGCTCAACTTGGCCCCCTTCTTATGAATTGTGCTGGTCATGGCATGTAAAGGCATGTCCACAAGGCTTATTGTGTATCATTTTGCTCATGCCAGGTTTACTGGCAAAGTCACCCACCTTTTAGTACCCTGATCCCAACTCCAGCAGCTCTAGACTCACAACATCTGCAATTTTCAGGGGACACTAGAACTTCAGTTTCTGTATTCATAATGTCACCACTGCTTTATGGAAACGCCCTTATCTGAGTCCAGCATAAGACAATGCTGTTGCCACAGGAGCTTTTAAGTAATACCATGACCCAACACGGTGTTAGAGGCAATCCCTAAGAATTGTAGGTGCCACCCACTCTCTTCTTTAGCCAGTGCTTTTGGCCTGAAAGCCAGAATCAACACTAGATGCTGGTTTCACATGTGTGAACATCCACCTAATTACGTGGTGGAACACACAGCCAGTCAATGCTCTGCTGGCTGAGGACAGACTAAATCTTCTACAGCCCAGAAAACAGTGTTTCATCACTTAACAGGCAGAAATGCTAATAGACACAGAATTGTCTTGCAGAATCATCTCAAGTTTTAAAGTTATGATTTTAATCCTAAAGGTGTAAAGGGCTCAAAAGCCCCCTCTTCTCCTGTCTTTGCCTAATCTTGACAGTACTGTGAAGCACAAGCCCTCCAAGTACCTGAAGCTCAAAGAGTCAGGTAATACACAGTGTAACAGAAAAGTGATTCACCAACTGCATTATTAATTTACATACAGGAGTCCTTAATTTTTTTCTAGCATTACTTAGCTTCACAGCATTTTCCAGCCTACCTGCAGTGAGGCCTCGCAGTACCCTGCAAGCCCCAGCCCAGAGTCCTGCCTCTTCCCAAAAGCTCACAGGTCCTGGCTTCAGTCATCCTGAAAGGCTGCAGGTGGAGAACGATACCCTCCCCCCTGCACCAGACTCCTGCTAGACATCTGAAGACCTGGAGAGGGCCCTTGCCCACAGACAGCACCAGTTTGATTCCCTCAGTAAAGCCCGGAAAGAATGCTGAGTTGAGAAGGCAGCATTTTTAAAATATTTTATTTATTATACAAACTATTTACAAAATCAGCTACTACAACCACAGGCTTCCAAATTTTGGATGAACTCTGCCAGAAATTCACCAGAGGGAAGTAGGATTTGGCCTGTATCGTCCACAGCTCCTGGTTTCTATAAACATGCAACATGGCCTGCAGGTGCAGGCTGAAGCCAGGCCCCCTGCACCTCAAAGCAGCTTCAGGAAACACAGAACCTGTCTAAGATGGTATCAGGAGCCTAAGGATTTCTACAGAAGAGCCTCTCTTAAGTGGCAATAAATAAGGAATAAAAAAGGAAAGTAATGAGCCTCTGCCAGAAGTAACATACAGTATAGGTGACCAAAGCACATCCCCATTGCCAGCACTAAGGGCAACATTAAATGTGGCTGTACTGGGAAAGGGTGTAAAGCTAGAGATAAGTTTAGAATTATTGTGGTGGAACTCAGGAACATGGGAGCAGCCTAGGGGCCTGTGCAAACAGAAGGGTTGGGTTTAGTTGACTAAGAGTACCCATCCCAGTTCTGACTGCACTTGCCTTAAGAAGGAAGTCCTTGGCATCTTCACAGCTGCTGGGAAGTGTTGGGTGCTGGCTGCAATGAAATGAGAAGCATTTAGGAGCTCCTTCCAGTAGAAGTCCACTCAGTGGTCAGCTACATCATCCTCAGAATAAAAACAGGCCAGCTCAAGAGAAGAAGGGAGAAGATTCCTGAGGGAGATGTCACTGTCAGAGCTGGCCCATAGCTACAGGACTGAATACATCCTCAAACAGGTGAGGCTACAATATGGAAAAAACATCAAGCTACACCTCCCAGCAAACTGGAGTTGAGCTGAGCACCACCACCTCCTCTCAGTCCCTGGAGAAAGCACTGAAACAGTGGCATGGTAAACACAGGAGCTGTAACTCTACTGGCCATGGAAGCCACGTGCAGTATAAATAAAATGGTACCATACTCTCCACCCAAAGAAGGTCAGAACCTTGAAGAATGCAGCCTGCACTAAAAAAGGGAGAACAGCCACTACTAATGTGATCTGTCAGAGCACAACAGTGGCAGCTATCAAGCTGGCAGCCTCGCAGCACCTCGGTGCCAGTGAGGGAATGAATTCACAAGGCAAAGAAATCCCCCTGAGTAATCTCAATGTTCAGCTGACTGCTTTTTGGCACCAAAATGGCTTATTTTTTTCTATACAGAAGTAACACACTCAGCCCAAGAGTGACTAAGATGCTGCCTTTGAAAACATTTTATAGATGGAGAATATATCCCTCAAATTCCCAGTCAATTCAACTAAGTTACATTTGAAAAGCACACACAATTAACTTAAAATATCCATTCGGTGCTCAAGTCTGACCGGACCAGCCTGAGGACAGCAGAAGGGGACTGAAGAGGATGATGTGACATTTTATCCAATACAGTGTTCTAAAATTAGATCAGGGATGCCAGTCTGAGAATCCATTCTGGAAGAAATCCAGCAATTCCATAATCCAGTGAAAGCTTACATTGCAGGTAGTAGCAATGCATTTCTCCCACTTTGACTCCTGCATGGCTTTGACTTACTTGTAGACTGTAGAAAGCAAAGATCTTGAATTTTGCTTCACTGAAGAACTCAGTGATTCCCAGATTCCCCTTCCCTTTACTTCCCTGGGAAGGGCTGAATGGATTGCCAACTACACAACAGACCCCAATCACAAGCTTACTTCTCATTCTGGTCTATCCACTCCTTTCCCCACAAGCCAGACAATGGTGGGTGCAAGCTGTTGAGCGACCACCTAAGTGAAATTCTAGTTGACGTTTTGTGCTAGAAAACTAACAGCACTGAATGGAACATGTGGAAAGGAAAGATGAAGAAAGATAGTAAGAAGGTTGAAAGGGCAGAAATCTAGCTGCTCTCCAGGCACCAGCAACTCCCTGGAGACTCTGACTGAAATGCAGTAGAGAAAGAGAAGCCTCAGGCTGCTGCATGATAGAGGTAGAAGCCAAGATCCTGTGGGATGCTGGGGTGGAGGTACCATGTTCTCTGCCCAGTACCATCATCCCAACAACAAATGCAAGCACAGTGAACACTGTATCTGCTTCTAGATCTGTCACTGGTACCACATAACATACATACCCTGAAGGTGAATGTGGGATAGGCATTGGTGCTCAGCATTGAGGGATCACACTCATGCCCATACTCTCTCTCCTGAGGAAGGGAAAAGGCAAGGGCATGGAATAGCTTCCTGTGCAACATCAACTGTCAGAAACATTCAATGAAGGAGAAACTCCTCTTCCAGTTCGTTTGCAGAGGCTAATTGGCAGCCACTGCTGGAGAAGGGCGCTTCTGCTGCTGGACCCTGGCGGAGGTAGTACAGGATCACTGTCAGGGCCAGCACTTGTGCTCCGGTTAGATTGTTTCCTCTTTGGGTTACTCCCTCCAGTGGATACTGCCCTTTTCTCTCTGTGGCACAGGCAACAACAGCATCCAGAGCAAGATGGAGAAGGAGAACCAGAAACCCTTCTGGGTCAGGTGCTGAAAGGATGGACAACTCTATTCTCCTCATGAGTCATAGTGAGATATCAGGGAGCATCACTGAGGGAGTTGAGCCAAGGTAAAGGAAGTTACTAAGGCTTCCTATGAGCCAAGGCTTCCAGCAGAGCTCCATGCTGGGCTTCCCTCTTCCTCCTAGAGAGCTATGGTAAAGGCAGCTCAGCAGATCTCCTGCACCTCAATGTAACTTCTGATTATGAACTTCATCTTCTCACAGGAGGATGGGTATACAGGGTGCATGGAAATCAAGTACAATATCTCCTTGACAAATGCACCAGTCCTTTTGCTTTTTCACATTGAACCAAAGGGAGAACAAGGAAGAGGGAAAAGATGAGCTCTTGATGACATATTTGGGATACAGAAAGGCCACATAACATCTTCTGGATGACAAATTCCTTTACATGGAGTCTTTGCTTTGCCTCCACTGCCCAAGTGAAGGGAAGGAGAATAAGCAGAGAATTGAACCTGGGTCTTGCCCCAAAGAGCCAAGATGCTAAATGGTCTCCTGGGAAGGGGAAATCACAGCATGCCAAATCCCTCACAACCCTCGCTGATAGCTAGCTGCAGCATCTTGTGCACTTCTTCATAGGAGTCATAAGTAGGGAGGCACAGCTGGTTAAAACTGTAAAACAAAAGAAAAATTCCATTCAAACTAGGTCTGAGAGGGAATCATCCCCATTAGCTGCCTTTAGATGGATTGACACAAGAATCACACAGTTTGTCCATCACAACTAGCTGGTGTCATTCCCAAAAACACTATGGAGAAAGTCCTACCACCCCAGGATACTTGCCAAGTGTGGGCTGTCGGCAAAGTACTGTGAGTTGGAGCTGCAATGATCTGGAAAGATGGACAGAGTGCAGCAAACCCTCCTGGAGGCAGCTGAGAGGAACCAGTAGTGAACTGCAAAAGCCTGGCCAGTTCTTCCTGTGTGAAACTGGAGACCACAGTCCAAAACCACCTCATGACCTGTTACAAACCAGGAAAGGTAAAGCCAGGTCAGCCAAGGAAATCAAGCAAGCGTATTAGCAACCTGCAAGAATATCAGTCAATTGTCCTCACAAGCAAGTGTTCTATTAACAGTTAGAACTGATTTGTTTTACCAGGGTGACACACAGAGGCAAGTATTACGTAGTTCCTAATCAGATGCCCCACGGTACTATCTCCCACCAATCCTTTCCCTTAAAGCAGAACGGCTTCTTCTGCTTCTGCTCTCCCCACAGAGAGAGCTATTTGTTTTTAGAAATACCTGCATAGCCAATGAGGTAGGTTTACAATGCAGAAAATGCACTTCCTTCTTGAACTAGGTTAACTTTTCCGTTTTTCACATCATGTGGTACTTCTGCAGGCAAGTGGAACCATCCCAGTGTTTACAGATTGAAAGTACAAGTTTCTGTCTCTTATCATCTGGGTTGTTTTGGCAGCTTCCATTATTTTTCTAAACAAAGCTGCTACTATTCCTATACCCCTCCCACTGCGAAATGCAGAAAGGGATGAGAACCATTAGGGGGTACAAATTTAGGCTACTACATCAGTAGTACCACAGCACTGAACTCCAAACACTACATGTGGGCTGCAAGCATGTTTTCCAAGCATCTCTTAGAGATAAGTATATCACCAATTGAACATCTTCAGCAGCAGTAATTCCCATCAACTCCTCCTGACTCCCTGCTGAACTGTTCTTAATTAGAGCTGTGCTGGATTTTTTTAAAGAGACCACTGTGGACAATTTTTACTTTACTTAATTATCTGATTAAGCATCACCTCTAGTCAGTCAGGCTGACAGGATCTCTCTAGGGGGGAGGCATTATATCATAATGTGTGCAGTCCTACCTGACCCCTGAATTTTTCAATTAGTCCTTCTGAAAACCTAAATTGCAACCAATTCAGCTGTATTTGGGATAACTGGGTTTGACAAGAAGGAAGGAGAAGCCCTTCCATTTACCTTCTCGCGGAAGTGCCAAGATCCTCCTACCACTACAGCATGTGCCTTGAAGTCACAGACACTGATATCTCCAGTACCACACATGAGCAGCTGAAAGGCAAGAGATGGCAGGAAAGTCAGGAGCCCAGGAAACAAGGCAACAGCTACTGTGCTAATTGCAGATGTTTAAAGTGCTTAGAAAAGAAACATTTTGGCTTTTTCCCAGATCCAGAAAGCACTCCATTTGTCATATAGGAAGGGAAGTAAAGGCAGAGCTGCTTAGGTAGGCAGCAATTACCTCAAGCTCATTCTCATCAAAAATAGCCAGGAGGTTCTCAGGAACTAATTCATTAAGACCTGGAAGAGAAGAGAAGAGCAGCATGTGCTATGCCCTGGGACATAAAGGCAGAGAGGAGCAGGGAGCAGGTAGCATGTTACCTTTCAGGAAGTGATCCACCTCCTCTCTAACCTGATTCGCCAGCCTGTACTGTGCAAGCAGATTTAGGTACAAGATTTTGTTTTCATTGGTCACTGGTACTTGAGCCCCTCCTGCCACCAGTTCTACCACCTGAAAACAGAACACTTGACCTGAGTGTGACCAGTAGCATTCCCCAAAACTGAACTCCCAACCACAAAAATACCAAGAAAGGAGCTGCTTCCCAGAGTGAGCTCAATTTTCTGGGGCATAGCAGAGTTTTTGGTCCCCACTGCTGCAGGCAGTAGGGGTCAAACTATCCCACTTTCAGGAATTATTTCCCTTACCTTCTCCAGCTGTCCTGTTTTGCTATACTTCTCTTCAGCAAAGACCAGATCCATCTCACTCACATCATTGTTCAGTATGAAACACACTTTGGATTTATAGAATTCTGGGTCATCCGTTTCAAAATACTGCGTGAAAGAATAAGGAAGCAGGGACATAGAGGGAAGAACAAAAAAAAACCACTTACATTGTTAGCCAGAATTCTGGGTTTGCTACTACACCAACACTCAACTTCTCCCCAAACCAACACAGACTTCAGACAGGGCTGGGAAGCTTTACCTTGTAATGCATACGAAGTCCTATGATCTGAGCCAGGAAGGATCGAGTGAAGCGAGCTCGAACCAGTTGTTTGTAAGCACCTCCCAGAGATGATTCATAAAGACACTTTCCTACCAGGCGCCCCGCAAATTCATACACTTTGAGTCGTAAATACGTGGGACGCCCTGGGTTTGGATGTACCTGCAAAGAAGAAGCAAAATGAAATATCCAAGTACCAGACTGACTAGCACAAACAGCAAATATGGGACCATTTCAGTCACTACATCTCTCAAGCTGGCCAAGAAGCTTTAGTGTAATGTCCTCAAAGACAAGCAATAGAAATAAAATGCCTGTGTAGGAAGAACACGAAATGTTTTGCATGCACAGGCAAGAAGCTGTATGAGAGCAGAAATGGATTCTGAAATATTCAGACTCAACAAAACCTCTAAACACTTGGATGTCACCTCGTCTTGCTCAAAAATCCAGCCTTCCCTGCTGACTTGCCACCCTCTACTGCTCATCCAGCCAGTTCTTTGACACTTCAATGAGTTAAGAACATTAAGCAAAACTTTGAGAAAGGTACTGGAAGTGACTATGAAGGCAAGCTTAAGAATGAGTAAGGTAGCACACCACTTAACAGCAGCACTGTTTAACCATCAATGGTCACATTTCTGTGCATTCAGCATAGGAACTGCAGACTCACCAAGGCCTGGTTGTTATCACTAAAGCGGGTAAACAGCTGATTGGTGGTATCAAATAATGCCTTACAAATGAGCTCAAACCACTCTCTGCGTGGACCTCCCCAGTCCAGAGCTACAAAGTAAAACAAGCTTGGTCATACAAACTGGGCCATCAGTTCAGGAGTTTCATGCATGCTGCTCAGTATTACCCAACCCAAGAGTTCATCGCAATGAACAGCTCTGTAGCAACGTGGCAGTAAACAGGGACTGCAAAACTCTAAGTTCTTCTCCCAAACCTAGTCCTAGTTGGTTTTCTGGTTTGCTTGGGGTTTTTTTAGGGGTAGAGGGGCAGGATTTACATAAGGCTCCAGGTCCCGATGTGAAGTAGGTATAGAATAGCATCAGCAGGATAATTCACTAACATCTGTGAGAAAATCAAAGGGCTGGAAAGCCACAAAAGAATGGACATACTACAAGAAACCAGAATTCCAGACTGAAACTACTCCACCATTATTCCTTTTGCTTCCTCTGCATATATAGTCACAGGATAACTCACCTTCTTCATCCTGAAAAATCACTTCGAAGTTTTTGCTCCAGTCAGAAACAGAAAAATTTCGTGTTGCTTTAAAAGACTGAAAAATAGAAAAAGAAAATAGCAGCAACCATTAGTGCTTGGCACCCCATACCCAACATGCAGTCCTGTAAAAGTGAATGCAAAATGCAAAACCCCAATAGTCTAGCACTCAAAAGTATAAAAGTGAAAATTAGAAACACCTAAGGTCTAATTCTTTTTTGTCCAAAGCCACAGAAGCCAGTTCCCCATTTTATATTATGAGACACATTACCTACATAAAATACAGCTCATCTTAAAACCAGTGTGAGGTCTTAGTACAGAAATATCACTCTCAAGGCTGCAGTAAAGTATTGTTTGAAGTATTAAAATGCCTGTGGGAAGGAGCAATTTCTGTAAAGCACTTTCAGCCCACGAATTAGATTTAAAATAGGAATCTTTCAAAGAGCACTACAAAATAGCTTGAAGAGAATTACTGAGTTCATACTTACAGCAAGTCACGATGCAAAAAAGTAATAAAATACCCAAGTGTCTAAAATTTCCTGTGCCCTGATTCCGGACTCCAACTAAAGAAAATTTTAAAAGCTACATGGCAGTCTTCAGTCATACAGGTAGTTTTGGCTTAGTTTATCGTCAAACAGGTTAGAGCATCATGCTACTCACACCTCTGGCCTAAACACATTCACTGTGCCTTTCAACCTTGGTCACTAGAGCTTGTAATTATTTTTATTATTATTATCATCATCATCATTATTATGGTACTGGATTTATTTTGTCTTACTAGACTGCAACAGTGCTCAAGACAGTGCAGGAATTTCCATAATAATAGGAAAAAGTAGTCATGGAAATACTATTTAGAAATGACATAATTTTGTCCAAGCTATAACTGAAACATAATCTCATAAACACTGCAAGCTGGTACATGCAGAAAATATTCTGAAACACAGATTTACTGAGTATAAATCAAGGGAAATCCCAGCCACTCCTGTTTTCCTCAGAAATGATCTTTCCATCTTTGCAACATAACTGTTGAGACACAGGTGGAAACAATAAGTCAGGATAACTGCCTCCCCAGCATACAAAGTATTTAGAACGTCACTTAAAAACTGTATTATATGAATGACTAAATTCTATCTTGGAAACACAACAGTTCAGGTCAAAAATGGTGAAGATTTTACTAAGGGACTCTACAGAATATTTTATCATCACTCTGAACCACTACTAGTAGCCTGTTGATGCAGGAGTTTCATTGCATGCAGCTCAGGAACATCTGACTTGACAGCTTATCTTGCTGAATGGTTCTGTGCCAAAAAAACAGTAGATAAAGACTCATGAGCTCTATGTTCTGCTCCCAAATCTAGTCCAGGTAGACAGTCTCTCTCCAGGCCTCAAGTTCCAAAGTAAAGTAGGGACAGAGTAACATCAGCAGATTTCCTGCTTTTACAGGCTATGAATCCCTTTACAGAATCAAAGAATCATTCAAGTTGAAAAAGACCTCTAAGATCATAGATTCTAACCTTTGACTAATCCCTATCTCATCAACTAGACCATGGCACTAAGTGCTACATCCAGGCATACACTGAACACTTCCAAGGATGGTGACTCCACAACCTCCCTGAGCAGTCCTTTCCAATTTTTAGGAGTTTAACAACTCCTTCTCAAGCTGCCTGCTGGCATCTGCCTTGAAACAGAAGGACTAACCAGTTTTAGCATGGCTGCCCTAGCACATTCCAGTTTGGACTCCTTTAGGCACTGAGCAGAATAAAAAGGCTGGAGGAAGCACTGGGCTAAAGCACAATGGCTCATACACTCACCGACTCCAGCAGAGAGTGGCGGCAGACCTTCAGCGTGACCTTCGAATGAGGTCTCTTCATATGCACCTGACGTAGCTCTCGCTGAAAGAAGTTCACTTTGTCTTGGAAGGTTTCAGAGCCTCCTGAGAAGAGCGACCATTTGGGTGAGGCCTGAGCTGTCAACACCTCAAACATCTACAGAGCATTCCTAAGATTAACTGCACAGATCAGCTTTACAGCCCAAAAGTGCATTTACCACAGCAAGGTTTGAAGACAGAACTCTCAAGGTAGTTTTGCAATTAATCTTGCCAGTATTCATACTCACAGGTGCACTTTCAAAGAGCCTGACAGAGAAGCCAAGCTGAAAAGGAACAGCTGCTATGATGAAGTACATTCACTGGAAGCACCAATAGGAACAGAGCATGATACTCCAGGAACCAGGGTTCTCATCAGAAGTCATTCAGTGCTGGCAATCTTTATGCCCCAGGGAAACTAGAAGGCTCAAGTGCTAACTTCCTGACTACTGTACCCACCTCACTGTCCCTTTACCTATGTTTTTATGCAGAGAGCGAATGAAAGTGGCTGCCAAGATGTTCCTCTCCTTGCAGCTGAGCTCCACAGGGGGTTGGATCCCATCATCCACCACCAGTGTCAGTAATTTGTGCACAGGATCAGGACCAAGGTATGAAAACTAGCAGCAAAAAGATGCAAGAAAGGGTAAACCCATCATGCAGAAGGCACAGTATGTTCAGTAGACAGAGCAACACCGCCTGTGCTCTTAAGACTTTCTCTGCTCCTCCATGTGCATGCAGTTAACAGGAAAATTATTTCAGGCATCAAGACTCCATTTAGGAGGCTGCTTTAAACTTCACACACAAATCTGAGGGTCTCAATGGACACAATCACAGTATTTTAGGAAGGTCATGAGGAAAATAACCAAGAAAAATGCAAAGGAATCATGATTTTTGCCTAGCATTGGGACAAAAGGCAGGAAAGAGTGGTAAGACTTGGCTCCTAGTCATAAATATTAGCAAAATTTAGGCACTGAGAGGGAATTCCAGAGTTGCAATTTATGCCATACAGTGTTGTTCTGTGGGTGGAAGCCCTTCTCTCCAAAAGGAAAAAACAGACTCTGATTCACAAGGATGAAAGCTAACAACATGGAAGTGCAGTAACAGGTACATGGAAAGAGGCTCACCTTTGTGCCAGGACACACTCTGAAGGTGAAAAGCCGCCATGGAATGATCTTCAGGTAAAATTCTTTCACTGAGAATTGCTGAATAACCACAAGAAAAAGAAAATGTTAAATATCACACATCTGTTAAGGGTTGTCCCAGAAACACACAAGGCAGAGGACAGATCTATAAGGTCAGACCTCCCTTCAACCCCAGGAACAGGTTTCTGCAGCATTTGGCACAATACTTGAGAACCTTTAAAGCTTCACAGAACTGTAAGCAACTTGTCAGTAAGACTTCACTGCGTGCATTTATGACACATGTGGGACAGCATGACACAGATTTTATAGCAGTAAGCTATTGTGTTCAGTAGAATGTCACCAGTCTAATTGGAAAGTAATCTTAAGTACACTTGAGAAGCTGAATTCAGGACAAGATTGCAATGCACTGACAAAAACGTTTTGGTAAAAGACACGCCAATGGATTACTCCTATTACTCCCTAATTTTCATGACCATTTCAAACGTGTTAAAAAGCACTAGCAATTGCTAAATCCATGAGATTTGCAGAAATTTATTCTCAGTGTATTTCTGCCAGAACAAATGACTAGCTGTGCAACTCCTGTCTTCTAGAGAGCAAGTTAAGATGAAATTTTAGCATCTTTAGACAAAAGAAAAACATTTCCTGCACAAACCTTTCCTAGCTGCAATGACTGGAAAAACTGACAATCAGCATTTGTCCACAAACAAGCCAAATATGAACAGCAACTCTTTAAAATAGCAGCATGGTAACGTTTTCTACTGTTTCTATTTCTATACATAGATACATCCAGGGATACAATTATGCCAGCCTAAGGATCACATTAACAATTTTGGCACCTAAAGGGAGCTTCTAACAGTACCCACTTCTGGTGGTGATCTGCTTTACCAGGTAATGCAATAGAAAAGAGTATGGAAGTCCAAAACAATACACCAAGAATGAACAGATGCTCAGCTCACAAGGACATAGCATTCAAAGTCAGTTCTTAGAGCCATGTGCAGCACAGATTTAGAAATCTCTAGCAGCTCCCTCCATCCTATAACTGTTTCACAGTCCTCTTTCTCCCTTTGCCAGGAAAGCAATTTCTGGATTAGTCTTTCACTTTGGTATTCATCACTGCATTTTTCAGAATGCATTTGAAGAGATAGATGAACAAAATGAATTTAAATTCATTATTAGATTTAGAGGAATTTTCTTTCTAGTTTCTGAATGCTTTTAGGCAATAATAATGGAGAATAGTTACTGTTAACATATTCTTATTGTAAGAGAACCCTCAGTTTCTCCTGTTTCTTCTACTTCTAAATTTACCCTTTGTTCTCTGACCATTTTTTCCCTTTTTCTTTTCAGCAAAACATTCCAGAAACAGAACAAAGTCAAAATGTGAGGAGGTGAGGTTCTCTTAAGTTGAAATTACAGGTATCAGAAACTGAGAATAGGAATTGCAGGTCTGACCTAAAAAAAGCAAAGGAAAGGCAAACAGAATATCTATTGAACAATCAGCAATGAAATTTCCAGTAGGATTTGGATCAGACCTAGAAAGAACCTAAAATCTAAAAACACAATCCTAAAACTTCGAGTTCTAAAACTCACTCCTAAAACTTCCAAGGCTCATTTTAACATTATTCTCAGTCACAAGCTCCATTTTTGCCATAAGCAAACCCTTTTTTAAACAAATCTGAGGCACCTGAATCTGGAGCTAAGATACAGAGACCAGGAAGCTCTTCAGTTACAGCATACTTTAAACATGCACTCTAGTGTGGTAACTTTATGATGTCTACCTTAGGTGACACATAGCAGTACACTTTTTTAGGCTTCTTCACTTTCTCAGGGGTCTGGCTGTCAGAAGGAGAGTCTTCATCTTCATCATCAATTGCAGTAGAGGGGCGGCGCTGGGAGGAGCTCAGGTGCATTGGTGGAAGCTGCCACTGAGTGTTGGTATAACTTGGAGCATCGTAAAGGTAAGCTTCAAAATAAATACTGACACCTGAGGTGGACACATTGCGTTCTACAATGTTCTTTTCATTCTCTGAGGGAAACAGATATGAAAAGAGCTGTGTAAATCCTAATGGAGACAAGAATGAAAAAGAATGCACAGGCCACCACCAAATCAGTGACTTTGATTTTAAAGAAAAGGTTATACATCCAAAGGAAAACCTGTGAAAAAAAGTGAAAAAAAGTGAAACTTTGATAAAAGAACCCAGGAGTGGGATGAAAAGATTTCAAGATGGCTGTTTGTCTGTCAGTGACTGGTTGAAGAAAAAAGGCATAAAGAACCTCTAAAACATGCAGTGTTTTTCCTCCATGTAACTTAACATACAATACTTGACAGGTCAGATGCCAACTACTAGCAAGCAATAAAAACTGCCTTATTTCAGAGGTAAAACCTCCTGAAATAGGGAAAAAACACTTGTTTTTATCTGCTGATGGATCAGAGAGTATCAGTCCCCAAAAGATCTCCCCTGTTAGAAGCAAATTCATTTACCTTAGCATTTTTAAATGAATAGGGTTTCCTTTAGCAAGTAAGCATGGCCAGCCTGCAGGGGAGCCACAAATAGCTCTGCCACATGTGTGTGCAAAGCATATTGTAAGAGGACACCTGGAGAATGAATACTCATTAGGTCTTGACTCACCACTTAGAACAATGATGTCAAAATCACCATTGCTTATGGGCTGGTTCTGGTAGGAGATGCAGGCATGGAAACACCCCCTAGAGTGCAGAGTGAGTCGGAAGAACACCTCGCAAGTCTGCCGATTGGACACCACAGACTTCTCAAACACCACATCAGAGCTCTCTTCTTCTTGAGGACCCAGCTAAACAGAAAACAAATCAATAAAAGGAGCTCCCCAGCTCACCTGAAGTCAAGCAGCAAGGGGTGAAGTTGCACTCACCTCATGGATGGAGAGGCTGTAATTGTGCTCATCTATCAGGGACACAGAATTGCTGGTGGGATTGTCATATTCATCTCTGGGAGCTATCTGCAGAGTGTGCTGCTGCCCACAGGTCAGCACCAGAGTGGAGAAATGGCAGACAATTTTGGTTTTGGAGGGAACCACCATTCCTGAAGCAGACAACAGTAATTTAGAGTCAAATTCCAAGGTGAAGCTACAAAAAGCAAAAGAAAAGAAACTAGGGGCACAATGCCCTTGAAAATGGATCCAATCTATGCCCCTACATTAAAAAAGCAAAGTGTCTCAGCACCGAAGTATATGGTATAGTGCATACCATGTGCCTTGGATCAGAGACTTAATCCTAATAAAGCAAACTAAGTTACTAGTCCTCTAATGAATGTTTTTCCACCATTCTAACTTTCTGCTCAGGAACTTGCTCCTACTGTACGTACAGAATACAAGCTAGTTGACACCTAAGAAAACCTGCAAATGCAGCTTACCAAACAAACTTTATTTGGGTTAAACCTGAGCTGCTTCTTTCTGAAGGAATATTTTAGCAAGCTTTGTATCTATTTACAAAGCAACTAATAGAGGTCCTTTCAATAGCATGTACACAAAATATAAAAGATGCCAACTGGGATCAAAAAAACAAAAGTAGAAGAAAACAAATTTTAGATGGATAAAAAGGAAATGTTTTTACAGAAGTGTGTAATCAAAGGTATCGACTGCACCAGAACCTTACAAGAATAGAGTAGGGTATTCAGAAAAAGAAGAGGCAAATTATGACAGCATCTCCAACTCAGATACAAATAACTCAATACTTTCACAAAAGTCACTCTCTGACTACTACATGGATTGTGAAGAAGTTACTATAAAATGGAGAACGTGACAGAAGTGGATAGGGATTTTAAGTAGCACTAATGACTTATTCTGTAAAGCAGTTTCTGTTTTGTTATGTACTGGTAGTCATAAGTGTGTTTTACTCATGGGTCTGTTGCTGGGATCTACACATGGCAGGAGAAAAATGGTGAAGGCTAACCCCTTCACTGTCACCTACCTATTTTAGCTGGAAACACATTTACCTAAAGGCCTCCAATACCTCCAAATCTACTTTGAATCATTACAGGTCCACCTAGATCTTACCTGGCTGGAAAACCTTGTAGTAGGGGCTGTAGGCCACATTCAAGCCACCGAGTTTTACAGTGATTTCATATCTCCCAGCCCTGCGCACAGTGAAAGCCACTTTCACCACATTGGAATTGGGCTCTTGAAGAACTTCCTGGGTTACAGGAATATCAATTGCTAACTCCACATGGCAGATGTGAACTCGCAGCCCCACAGGTCGGTGAGCAGGGAAGGGTTGCCCATTTTTATAGAATAACTGCACAGGAAGCAGAGAAGTCCAGGTCAGCAAAAACATACAGCGCACAGAGGAAGAGAAAACAAGTTGCCTTAGCGAAGGGCAAGTACCTCAGCTCAGAAAAGGAAAAATAATTAATAGACAGCTCTGTCACGCAGACTGTGTTCTCCAAAATGAACAGAGACAAGTGGGCATTGAACAGCCCCATTCTCTTTTGTGCTGGGGTTCAAATGCATGCCCTGAAAAGAACATGCCTCTAGGCATTTCCCGTCTACACTTGTAGTGCAATATTAGAGCAGAAATTATGAGAACCCACTAGCAAAAGGAAAAATGTAAAGCCATACCCTTTCAGAGAAACAAGCAGATCTTGGTCATTTGTACAGCTAAGTGCTGAAAAAACTCTTACCAATTTGTTACAGAAAACAGTGTGATGAAGATGCTGACCTAAGGAGCTGACCCAGTCTTTACTGCTAAGAAGCATCAAAATGAAAACAACACATAGATAAAATCACAGGCAGCTCAATCACCGAAGTGATCTCCTGACAGTTTCAGAAGGAAACATACCTCGACCACTAGTTCCTCACAAGGAAAGAATTACACCTTGAAACTCTATATGCATGGCTCTTCAAGAGCCAGCAGCTTGTTGGCCAGAGCCTGCCTACCATCTGCAATCAGCCTGTAGTCAGAAAAAAGTTGCTATTATTCCCTGTTTCTAAGTAAGGGAGGGTGTAGGGCCTGAAGTAGTTTGCATCTTGACTGATATAAGGAGAAATTAGTGAATGCAAAGCTACTGTTGATGAATAAAGGGCTAAGCAAATGGCACACAAGTGTGAAGTGGAAAGGCACATTGCTGGAGCTCATGAGTGTCAGCAAGGTGAAGGAAATAAATTTAAATAGTAGGAACAGAACAAGTCCTTTTCCCCTCAGTTTTTTTCACTGCCTGTCCTGGAGTTAGAATTCTGCACTCATCATCAAGCAGAAGGGTTTTCTTCTTCCTTCATACCTTCCCAAGAGAGATGGGTATGGCAACCTAGCTGAACCATTCTTCTTATTTTGATACCCTCTTGGATGGGAAGGTGGGATAGAAAGACAGGCACATAAAACCAGCAAAACCTGCTCAAACTTTCTCCACATAGCTCCAAACTCTCTGTGTTCACTCACTTCCCCTACACTTGGCCTTTTGGGATTAGAGGGAAACAAGAGTCCTTGGCAGGCTTTTCCAGGTCTGACAGAAAAACAACCCATTTTGCAGTTAATGGGGAGTGGTCATGGAGCTTTACAGCTCTTGGGTTGGTAAAATGCCCATTCCCACACCCTCAACTTCAGATGCACAACCAAAAGATAGCACCATGGTTTTTGAAGGCAAGGCTCAGCCTACTCACTTCCCAGTAAAGGAAACAGCAGTCAGGACAAGCCTGGTCTCTGGCTCTTCAGAGGATTCTGAAGAGAGGGAGATTAGACTGTAAGACTTGCAAACCTCAAACATACACTTACAGAGTTTTGCAACATAGTAACAGAGCAGAAGGCATAAACAGCTAACTTGCCTACTCCTCAGTTATATCTGGCTTAGCCTCAAAAAAAAAAACATTCGAAGAGCCCACCCCTAACTCAGACCTCTGTTCTGCCCACAAAGCTGTAGGGAAACAAAAATATTGCCTTACATGCACTCGGAAGGCCATGCTGTGGCCCACCTCATAGGGGTCCTTCCAATCCCAGGAGATTTTGCAGGACCGGGGATCCAGGTAGTTGCCTCGCACGTAGTCATAAATAGTTCGCTCCCCTCGGCGCTCCCGGTCCTCATGCTGAAGGAAGCTGACTATACGTGCGGCAAGCTCAAAGAGGAACTTAATGGTGAAGAAGAAAGCTACAACAGATACTGTGATCCCACCTGCAGCAGAGAGAGAACAAAAAGGGTGGTTGCAGAAGCCAAGGTGGCTGAGTCAGGCTCTAAAATCTTCTCTGCATCAGCCAGAGATGCCTCTCTGTTAATGATATTCTACTCAATTGCAAATTAGGTATTTAAGGCAGATGCTATTGTGTGAACATTTATGGTTTGTGTTATGATGTAAGTAAGGTTAGAAAACACCAAGTCTCTTAAAACTCTGCAAATGATTGCAAACAAAGGAAACAGTTAAAGGTGGTAGAGAGTCTCAGGTAAGGCTTGTGGACATCCCAACAGAGACATGGAATTCCCTTCAAGTTGCAAGTTAGAACTACAGAGATTCCTTTAAGGGAAACAGATAACCAGACAACTTCTGCACATCACATTATGGCTGGATTAAGAAGCACCACAGAGGCAACTCCACTAGTTCTCAGAAGAAAAAGTAAGGGGATGTCTTAGGAATTAGGCCAATGAAAGGACTTTAGGATCAAGAAGAATGGTCGAGGCAAGTCTGCTAGGTGGAGGGCACAGTGTGGGATGACAGTACCTTCATGTTTGTTAGGTAAACTATGAACTAAAATTAAATCAAAGGCTTTCAAGAAACCCTTCTAAAGCCTATGGAGAGGTTGTCAAATAACTGTGGCAGCCTTTCCTTCACTTACCAATAATGTAAAACATCAGGTCCCTTCGGTGAGACACACAGCCGAGGATCACAGCTGCATCTAGAACACAAAATAGGCCAAGTCCAGTCCAGTGACTTCCTCACACATACTGGCCTAAATTTAATCTATGGTTCCTCAGAAAAAAATGCCTATTGATCACCTGTCTTCCTCTCCAAGGACATCCCTAAAGCATTATTCCATAAGACTGAAATATGTGACCAACATAACATGCTACAATTAACACCTCTCCCTCTGTCACAGATTCCCACTCTGATCCAGGGATCTATAAGAAGGACAACGTATCATCCCTCTGAAAACAGTGAGAGCAGGCTCTGGGTACTGCAGGAAGGAGATATTTTTTGCAGGATCACCAACTTCAACACCAGTGGCCAAAGCCACTCATCCAAACTGTCACACCCACTTGCAAGCCATGAAGTTATCTTTTACTCTGATACGAAAGCACATTACAGAGCTGCCAACAAAATGGACAGAAGCCGACCCTTAGCCAGCAGACTCAGAAGAAAAAGCTGGGGAATAAAAGAATTGCAGACAAGACCACCCCCATTTGTTCAGAACAAACAAAATCCTTCTACACAGAGGTGAATCTGTTTTTGCCCTGCAAGTCTACTACAGAAGGTACAAATGCAACTGGAAAAGAGTCCATTTGTATTTTCCTTCTCAATTCTGCAAAGCGGAGCCTCTCTGCTGAAACTCTCACTGACCAACACAAAAGCTAAAACCTTCTGTTTGTACACCATTAAGTTTACAGCAATTTTAAGAGACACCAATCTAGACTCAAGTTTTCACGGAGGGGACTGCTAAACAAACATGCAGTAAAAATATCACACCCAAAACAACACGCTGTTTGGTTGATAAGACATAGCTGACAGATGGAACAAGAGCAGCAGCAAGGAACACGTGTGACAATTAGAGAAAGGATTTGGCATACAGTGATGCATACGATATAGCTCACCATATCACCATTCAGTTAGTGAGAAGCTACATTGTGCATTGAAGCTGCCTTTTTTTTTTTTTAAACAAACACAAAAGGGGAGTTATTCATCAGTCATCACAACAGCAGCAATAACGGACATCAGCATGCAGAAAGCTTAAATGAGGTCCTTCCCCCCAACAATAACCATGACTTTCTAGCCCAGCAAATCCCCTTTGCTGGCCTCGGCACATAGTCCAGCCCTCCAACCAAAGAGCAATCACATACCTTTACACAAGTGCCCATGCTCTAAAAGCCAAAAGGAGGGTACCCATTCTTCAGCATCCTTCCTCTTTGTGCCCAGATCTGGGTCAAACATCAGCAAGAAGAGGCCATAGAGAAGATTATCACAGAAAGAGTAACTCTTGGAACTTGCATCACAGAATCACTGCTGCAAAATAAGGACTTGAGCACAGCAGTTTCTTCCTCTTTGTGGAAAAAGGGTTGTCCTGCAGTGCTGTTTCCTTTAGTAAAAACAGGAGAGAGAAACGTTAGATGTCTACATTGTGGATAAATCTAGCAAGCAGAAACACATGAGAGGTGCAAGATGCAAGAGCATCACTAGACATCAAATCCATGAGAGGTGCTATAAAAGTACCACTGTTGATGAGGTGCAAAGCTTCACCATATCCTCAGCCTCTATCTGTCACAATTTCATTTCATTATATGACCCCCTGAAACTAGCATGTTCAAGATGGAGCTAAACACATCCTTGCCTCCATAGGTTTCACGGAGCAACTAAGAACCAGCATGCTGTTCATAAAGGAGCATTAAGGATGGAATCAAGAACTGATACCCTAGGAGGAATACAGAGAGATTGTCTCAACAGCCAAGGATCAGGTTGGAAAAGCTAAAGCCCTGATAGAACTAAACCTTGCCAGCGATGTCAAGGGTGCCATGAAAAATTTCTATAGGTACACTGGTGATAAAGACTAGGGAAAACATGTACCCCCTCCAGGAGGAAACAGTTACCCAGGACAATGAGAAGGCTGAGGTACTCAACTTTTTCCCCTGAGTCTTCACCAGCGACTGCTCCAGCCACACCAATCAAGTCACAGAAGACAAATGCAGGGACTGAGAGAATGAAGAACTGCCCACTGTACTAGAAGATCAGAGGGATTTTTTACAAGGGCATGTAGTTATAGGACAAAGGGAAGGACTTCAAACTGAAAGAGGGTAGGTTTGGATTAAATATAAGGAAGAAATTCTTCAATATGAGTAGTGAGGAACCAGATCAGGTTCCCCAGAGAAGTTGTGGCTACCCCATCCTTGGAAGTGCTCACAACCAAGTTGCATGGGGCTTTGAACAACCTGGTCTAGTGGAAGGCATCCCTGCCCATGTCAGGGGAGTTGGAATTAAATGATCTTTAAGGTTCCTTCTAAGCCAAACCATTCTATAATCAGGTAGACCTTCAAGTCTTCATACCCAACAAAATGTTATGTACTATTCTCAAACTGATTTTGCCCAGATTTAAAGGGCTATTTGGAGTCAAGCCTCAAAATAAAGGAAAATAAAAAGTTTTTCACAATTCTTGAACCACAAAGCAAACTAGATTTTGGGTTTGGTACTGTTGTTTTAGGTATTCAGGAAATTGAGATCCTCATAAGGGAGTTCAGTTTCAGCAGCACTATCCACTAAATTACAGTTTACTGTCAGGATTGAGATAGAAAAAATTAAAATTTAACAGCAAGGATTGACGCAGCCCACAAAAACCAGGACACATGCCAGAAGAAACACCACAGAGCCTACACAATCAGTATCTGCTCATTCAGAGCACAGATTACATAAAGGAGTGAGAATGACAAAAACAGAGCCAGGCTCACCAAGGCAGCTGTCTGTTAAGACAGTCACCTCTTCTGGAGATGCAATGTGCTCCTCCCACCTGCCATGCCACCACACAGCTGTCACTTCTTCCTTAGTCCCCCCTCCTCTGCCTTCCTCTTCAGATGGCTCTTATTTCCCTCCATGCCAATAATCATACAGATCTGGCTGCCTTTGCACACTTCTACTAATCTTTCTAATGCACATGAAAATTAACCAGTAAACCTGTGCAGAGCTTTTTGATTGCACTGCAGAAACAGCCAGACTTTCACTGTCTTTTCCTCACCCACATCTCGAGGAAATTCCCACCCACTCACCTATTTTCCTCCTTCCTCTACTTTTCCTCACTGCAACAGTGTTGCAGCCCCTCTGGCATAAACTCTCATTCTCCTCCTAGGTAAAGCATCAGCTTTCTAAACTCATAAATTTCTGTGTGTTAAGGATCACAGACGTAGCAATTTCCTTGGTATTTTAGTTATTTCACAGTACATATCCAAGATGTGCTAAAAATGACTGGTCGAAACTCTGCTCCAGCTTGGCCTGAGTGTGGAAGGCGTGTGACTGCTCCCCACACAGCGGGGGAATTTCACAGAAACTTATCAATATTAGGAATCTACAAGATCTCCCTCTAGCATCTTCCAGAACCAGTCTCTTCATATCACAAAAACCCCACAAAGCTGTCTCGGTGGGGTTCATCTACTCAAGATATTTCTGCTTCACTCCACAACTCCTTCCCTTCTGTGAGGCACACCACAGATCACACAGCCTCTCCATCAAGCATAGGAAAAGAAAGATCCATCATTTAAACTTTAGGGGTTTTTAAGTCAATTGGAAACTGAACCTCTTGATCTGGTTTGCAGAATTTTTGAACTTGCTGGACACAGGGAATCAGTTATCTCAGTTATATTAATTAATCAGCACAGCAATTTGCCATTTTACTGTCCTTATGTGATGTGGTAAACAAGACACCAACTCAGGCGGTCACCAGAGATGAAGTGGCTGTTATATAATCAACTTCCTCCCAGCTTACTCACTGCCAGCAGCTTTAAGGGTACTACTCTTGCAGCTGGAACACATTGAGGTGAAGAACCTAGTTGCAAGTAGGTGGTATCCAAGATACACTGCCACCCACTTAACAGAACGCAGATGTGAATTAAAACGGTATCTGTACTAAGAACTGCTGGGTAACAATCTGGGAAATAAATTCTGAAAAGCAGCAATATAATGTGCCATTGTAGCTAGGCTGGAAAAAAACGTGCTGAATTATCCAACAGGTCAGCAATCTTGATCCAAGGACATAGGAAGCGATGGTCTCCTGCCACCTGCAGGGAAAATGGGGATTTGAAAGCTTCACCTTCGTTTGACTCAAGGAGAGGTACTGGCATAATCAGGGTAGACAGCCTGGAATCACAAAATAAGCTGCATTAGTGCCATTGCTTCCTCAGGTCAGCAAGGAAAGGAAGTTCAGTAATGCGAATGTATTTAGTTTGTGTTACTGCTGCTGTTGAAGCCAGAGGAACACAGTGCAGAGCTCCAGAAGGAAGCACAAGTATGAATGTAATACATACATGTAACACATACAAAAGGAACTGTAACATAGTAATGGCATATTCATGTGGCTACAGCTACAAAACCAGCTAAGGGAATGCTATACAGAACGGATGTACTGAGCTCCTAGGAAATCTGCTGTGCCTCTTGAATTTATTTGGTGCATTGATAAATTGCCATTCTTCTCTTAACAACAAACCTGTAATTTTGTTTTAAAGCTTTTTTGCAGGATAATACTATCTCATCCAATCAAGATAGGAGAACCATTTATCTTTGTGCAGAATCTCTCTCAATTAATGTGCACAAATGTCTACCACCAATGGCATGTCTGTCTCATGCCATTCACAGACGACCATTCTCTAGTGAAAGAGACAGTATTTTCTCACACTAAGTAAAGCAGGCACAAACCAATGAACAGGAATGCCCATGAGAACCATACATTCACAGAAAACTGAAAACTCAGCACAAAAAGCACTAAGCAGGATCCAGTATCGGCTATCAAGGACAAAAGCTGCATCAATGGTCAGTGTCTATGCAGTCATTCTCTTATTATGGATGGAATCTGTCATATGCATTTACATATAAGCTATATAAAAGAGTGGCAACATGAAAAAAAAAGGGAAAAAAAAAGAGACTTCTGTCAACAGCTTAAGTCTAAGGACTTTTCATTGCAAATGAACCACCACCAGTACTGTCAGCTCCTCCTGTCCTCCTCAAACACAGCCAGCCAGCTAGATGGCAACTTTCAGGCCAGTCTCATCTTGACACCAAATCTGCTTCCTGAGCCAGGACAAAATTCAGCCACTTGCCCTGCTGCACATCAGTGGAGAAAGCAAATAACTCCCTTCTTCCTCAATTATTTCTCTTTCCAAACCACTGAGGGTCACTTGAACAGCAGCATGCCAGCTCTACCAACTGCATTTACTCCACCAACAGTTAAGCTAGGTATGATCACTCAGGTGGAAAGTTTGGCTGTGGTTTTCCTAATCAACACAGTTTTTCTTTCAGTCTAATTTTCTTCTTCACTGTCAGAGCATGAGTCACAGTTCTACAGAGGTCATCACTTCAGGAAAAAACTCCTGAGTGGTTCTCCATTGGCTGCTTTTTCTGACCACACCAGATAAAACCGGTTGTATTTGGAAGATACCAACAGCTACAAGATCTTACTAATCCCAGAAGCTTTCCTGAGAAAAGCCTTTCCTTCTCCCTTCCCTGTACCGGGCACGAGAAACCAAGTGCACCGTACCGGTCTGAGAACTTAGAGAACATTTTCGTACATGTGCAGAAAAGACATTTTGCGTCAGACTACACCATCATAGCTGCATAAAGTACAGTTAAAATTATGCTCGTTCGCTAAGATTTATGATCACAAATATAGGTAAGATCTACAGATAATGACAACCCACTGCTTTTCATTAAGAAGTTCATGGGCTAAGGCGCGGCAAAACCACCACTACATTAACTCTTAAAAAAATACTGAAAAAGAAAACAAAAACAAAACAGTCCAGCAAGCTCAAGTGAGTGCGCTGAAGACCTCCATAACGTTCCCGGCTCTGATAAACAGAGAAGAAGAGGGGGAAGGAGGGCGATTGGTGTGCTGAGGTTCCCCTCCGAGCCCGCAGCAGTGGTGGGCTCGCCGGGACACCAATCCCCGCGGTCTTTCCACAGGCGCCAGCTCGCCCCCTCCTACCGGCCGTGTCCCGATCCCCCGTGCCCCGATCCCCCCGCAGCGCCGCGCAGACGGCGAGGCTAAGCCGAAGCGAAGAGCCAGAGGCCGCCACTGGGCAGGCAGAACCGGCCCTTCCCGCTCGCCGGGAGCCCC
>JANPWX010000317.1:544788-604459 GCA_024734555.1 Trochalopteron elliotii
TCCATGGATTGCGTCCAAATCCTTTCAATATTATGCAAATACGGTGTGTTTATTAACTGCCCTTACTCGGGGACCTTTGCAACACCCCGCCGCTCCAGCCCTACCTGCCCCGGGCACAGCCCTCCCAGCCGCCCCCCTCCTTTTCCGAGCCTCCGCCCTCCTACCTGGAGCCCCCGCCGGCCACCGCCTCCCAGCCCTACCTGCCGCCTCCTGCCCAGGGGTACATGGCACATCCCCAGCCCTACCTGCTCTCTTCCCAGGCCTCTCCTTCCCAGCCCGCGCAGCCCGCCCTGGCCTCCTCCATCCCTCCCCCGGTCAAGGCGTCGCAGGCTCATTTCCCCCCGCCCCAGCCGTCCTTGCCCCAGCCCGCTGCTGCCCAGCCGGAGGCCGCGCAAGGTGCCGCCAAGGAGGGTGGTGGCACGGAGCAGCCGGACCCCTCCACCATGACTCCCCAGGTAAGGCGGCCCGGCTGGCAGCGGGCGGTCGCCAGGGCAGCGGTGGCGATGAGCCTCTGGCAGCTACGGGGTGTTGCAAAGGTCCCCGAGTAAGGGCAGTTAATAAACACACCGTATTTGCATAATATTGAAAGGATTTGGACGCAATCCATGGAAGCGTGGTAATGGCACAGCTCAGGGGAAGCTTCATAAAGGCTGATTTATCCAGTGGTGGTGGTAGGGATGTAACAACTTGTCATTCCTCGAGAAAAATTGTTTAGGGAAAAGTGTAAATCCTGGCTGACTTTCGTTTTCTTGAGCATGCGTTGGTCTCTGGAGAATGTATTCCAAAGTATAGCATGTGGGCGACCTGCACCTAACCCCTGTTGGCTTTGTCTGGCCTGTTGTGAGATGCAGCAGTCTGATGTGTGTGTTGCACATTGCAGGATGTCACTTGTATTCAGTGATTTCTTTATTATAGTTTTTTAAGGGATTGAGTTGCAGTTGTCTGCCTGATCGGTGTAGAATTGTGACTATTTTAATCTTATCACACAGAGCTAAAGCTGCAGAAATGTTTCTGTTGCAGTACATACTTGCCCTCGACTTAGACTTAGTCCACATTTTGTGCTACAAGTGCTTGATCTTTCTGTAAAAAGTTGTATAGGGCATTGGAGGGAAATGTTCTGAAATGCCTTGAAGTAAAAAATGTTATTACTGTGTGTTTTTTATGTGTACACTGGGGCCAGAATACTGCAAAATGTTTGCGTGCTTCACTTCCTAGATGAGACCAGTTCCAGTGAACTTGATGGGACCATTCATCTGCATTGTCAGGGACAATCCAGGCTTAAGGTTCAGCATGGACAGCGAGGCACGTGTGTTGAGGCCCTCAGCTGTGTACATGGGTCAGGCAGATTCACTGAGGCTTTTGCGTGGCTTTAGAGTTATCTTACTGGTATCCACCTACAAAAACAAAATTAAAGTGCATACTTTAAAATTTCTTTACTTAAATCTATTTTTTTGGCTAGGTTTGCAAAAACCCTATTGTGTCATATTGAAGTCACTGACACTTTAAATTGCTAATTGCGGGGACACCTTTTTAATTGTATCTATGTAAATTCCATTTTTACATTTTTACCATATTACTAATTAGTGCCTGGCAAAGTAGTGCTTTCTGTTCATTTCACTCAATTTTATGAAGGTTTTGGACAGTATTAATTGATCTTTTACAGTGATAACATCAAGACTTAATTTTTTAGTGACAAAACCAAAGCCTCAAAAAGCCACGTGCAGAAAGTGGTGTTAATTTGGTATTGAGGCAGCTTGTTGACTTCTTAAATTATTGAGCTCAATGATAAAATAGTAAACACTCTCCAGAAGAGTTGCAAATAGTGCTTTATTGTGGTGGGCACATGGAAGCAGCAGAATACTGATGAAGTTTACATTGTCTGGTTTATGAGTGTTTATACAAACAGCTTCTATCTTGAGTAGTTCACTTGCTCTCATTCACAATTCAGTGTTAATTGAAGAGGAATATGATAATTTCCTGGTCATAATAACAAGTTGATACAATTTTGGCTGTCTTAGGCTGTAAAATGAGACAGGATTTGGAGTAACAAGTTCTTACACAACAGCAATAGGAAAAGCTAAGTGTAGTGATGCTTTCAGGTTAGTAATCTGAAAAACTGAGTAAAGAAACAGTGTAATTTGTCATTTGTAGTATCCTCTTGAGCTGTTGTTTAAACTGCCAATTGAAAGCAATTCTTTCTGTTCTCATCCCACAGTAACAGTGGCTGCAGACAAATATATCAGTGTTTTTCTCTTAACTCAGAAAATGTTACACAATTTGCCATGAGTTGGTGTTTTATTATTTTCCTTTCCTGTCTTAGATACTGTTCTTTGCCTTGACAGTGTCATGAGTTTGGTGTAGTTTCTTCCATGGGTATATAGTTGGATTAAATTGCTGCATTCTTGTCAAATTCAGTTAAAATAGCTGTGGTGTTTCCTTAACGCCCCATCTGTTAGTTGGGTAATGTATGCTGCTATTGGTTTACAGTATCACAGCATGGATAAGGTTGGAAGGGACCACAGAGGGGTCACCTGGTTCAACCTCCTTGCTCAAGGAGGGTCATCCCAAAGCACACAGCATAGGGCTGTGTGTTCCAAACAGTTCTTGAATATCTTGAGTGAGGGAGACTCCACAATCTGTCTGGGTAATCTGTTACAGTGCTCAGTCCCCTGCTTGGTAAAAAAAAGTTCTTTCTCATATTCAGGTGGAAGTTCCTGTGCACCAGTTTCTGCCCATTGCCCCTTTCAGTGTTCCTTGACGTCACCAAGAAGAGCCTGGATCCTTCCTCTTGGCACCCTCCCTTCAGATACTTGTGTACATGGACAAGGACCCCTCTCAGTTGTCTCTTCTCATGGCTGAACAGGTTCAGCTCCCTCAGCCTGCCCTTGTTAGAGAGAGCTGCTCCAGTCCCTTGGCATCTTCATTGCTGTCCACTGGACTTCTGTTCATGGAGTTCAAGTCTCTCTTGTACTGAGGAGCCCAGAACTGGACACAGCACTCCAGCTGTGGCCTCACCAGGGCTGAGTAGTGGGGTAGGATCATCTCCCTCAACCTGCTTGCAATGCTCTTCCTGCTCCAAGGATGTGTGGGTACATCTGTACCTATAAATATGCATTTATCTACATCTGTTAAAGCTACCTCATCTTTACCACCTCACCATTTAGCAGACTGCTGTGCTCTTTAAACAGCCCCTTTGTTTTATAAGGGTGCTAAGCCATTCTTTTGCAATTTTCACCTGGAAAGGACATAATGTCCCCCAGAACAGGTATTATGTTATGGCCTGGGGTCTCCTATATTAATTTTGGAGTAGTCTTTTGCTGTAGACTTCATGTTAACGAATTTGGTGGTATGTCCTGAGGTCAGGAGCTGATAGTGTTGGTTTCAGTGTTCCTGTGAAATGCAACAGGCTAGTCTCTTGGTCAGCCAAAGATGGAAAAAGGCCTGTGTTGATGCTTGTGTTTTCCTTGGTCTTAAGGATTATAATTGGACTTGAAAAATTACAAGTCCAGTTGAATGACAAGTCATGGTGAGGAGGTAAGCACTCAGATAACTGAGTTCTTCATCATGAAAATTCTTCTACACTAGCACTTCTGTTTTGCTCCAACTAAGCTGTAAAAGTCTACCTTTCTGCTTTTCTTATGCTTTTCAAATAGTACAGTAATACATGTCACTGACTCATCTGCTGAAAATGATGCATAATTATTATCATAGCTCTGGAAAGCCCATGTCATGTTATGAGTTCTAGCCCTTTGTCCAGTTGGTGGAATGAGGAGGAAATAAAATAGATCTGTGGAGACTACAATTTTGTGGTAATAAAATATGTGCTCACCCATCATAGCATCTAGCACCATGATGGCAGATCACCTTATAGTGCCTTTTGAGATGGATAATTTAATCAGGTTTTGGATAGCTGGGGAAGTATGCTCCACCCTTGAGTTGCACTTATTTCAGCATGTTGTTGAAGGTTTCTGACAGAGTCTATGCTGCAGTGTGAATACGTATCTTCCACCCAAAACTATGGCAGCTCTTCTGAGACATATTCTTGTTAAAAAGATTCATGGCAGGAATAATTGCATGATCAATTTAAAGTCTGTGAAGCATAGTCTCTCATTTCATTGACCTCATTTCCAAGTTATGGAAGTATTTTTTTAAAAATACACCTCCATGTTTGTGTTTGCTACCAAGAGAAAACAGTATTTCTGATCTGAGCACGAGGTTGGTTTCTAGCAGAAAGTTACTCTTCTTTTAAACCTCTTTAAGATGGGCAGAGTGATGCACTTTTGAGAAATCTCATCAGACAGCACTTACTGCTTGGATGTTGTCACACTTTTAATTTTAAAATGCCTGCATCTTTTGAATTATTTTCTGTTTCTGACTGGGCTGTTATATAGGTGTTTTTTCTTAACTGTGCATGCTTGGATGGAAAGGAAGAGCAGAAGGTATAAAAGATGGAGATCAGTCACAGATTCTCAGATGTGATGGAATTGAGAGCACAAAAATGGTTGCACTAGGTTAGACTGAAAACTACAGTATTTTATCATTCTATTTTTGATAGTGACTAAAAGCCGATGGTAAGAGAGCTTGAAAAGCAAGAATGTAGCAATACTTTCCTAAGATACAGGAGCTACCTTAGCTGTAAATGGTGTCTTTATTTTTAAAATACGTAGATTTTTCTGAGCTGTGTCTTGAATCCACAAAATTTTAGCTCATGTAGAGGTCTCTAGTAGGGACTCTGGTGGCACAAGACCATGTCAGGTGAAGAGCAGCCTCCTGTAGATGTCTTTCTATTCACTTGATGCCTGATATTTCTCATATTGGAAGAGATACAGGACTCTTGGTTCTTATTCAGGTCTCTTTAAGACACTAGTGCTTAAGTGTTGATATACTTACCTTTAGTCTTTTGTTCTTTATGTTAGTGGCAGCTTACTTTTTGAAGCTTCTGTCATCTGCCTTGAGTACTCTTAATTCTATCTTGAGATATTTAAAACTGAAAGCTTATTATTTCTTAAATGGATCGTTTTTTGAGTGCAACCATACCTGCTTCTCTCTTCAGCTATTGAATAAATCAGGATTAATGAGAATTCAGATGATACGTAATCTTCACAATATACTGGTTCTGATTTTTCTTTTTATTTTCCTTGGCTTTGTTCAAACATCTTCACAATTTTTCATCTGTCATTTTCAGTCTACTCGATGTCTGTGTTATCTGTTCATCTTCTTCATCTCTTCTGTACATTTCCTTCTTTTTCTCTTTACTGTAGTTCTTAGATATAAGAAGCTTTAAAAACAATAAATATGGTACTTATAGGATATCTGTAGTAATTTTTCTTATTGTTGTCTGTGCTCCAGATTTTTGTTAGTTTTGTTTGCTATAGTTATAGAATAATAAGCTTGTTGGGGTAAAAAGTAAATTCTGTTGTGGGTTCTGTGCATCACATAGTGGTTTCTGAATTTTGATTTGATCTTCTGACATCCATTGCAATACTGTTGCTGAAGAAGTGAGTTTTTCCTCAAAACAATTTTAAAAACTTTCCTACAGTATGATTCTAGTGATTATCATTAATGATTTTCTGTTGTTTTTCTTATGACAACTGTCTTAGAAAATTTACATCTATTACAGGAACAGCAGCAATACTGGTACCAGCAGCACCTGCTAAGCCTGCAGCAAAGGGCAAAAGCCCATGCTCAGGGACAGCAGCAGATGAAAAGTCCAGTAGTGAAGGATGAGCAGAGAGCAAAGTCTGAAGAAGGGAAAATGAGTGCTTCAGCTCAGCAGTCTGAACCTCCTCCTCTTAATGAATCCCTTCCTCCAGCATCCAAAGAAGACGAGTCTTCTCTTACATCCACTGAAACTCAGGTAGGCTTTGTAAAGTGACGCCACTCCATTTGTGTCCTAGATGAGCCAAAACCCCAGGAAAATTAATGCCATCGAATTCTCTTGTATGCCTTGTAACAATAACTAAATGTTGTGAAGCAGTCTTAAAAATAATTTGCTAAACCTGCACCAATTGGAAAATACACTTCTTGTGTATAAAATTATATATTCACCCACACGTGCACCGACCAAGTCTGAGCTGACTCCCCTGCACCTTCCACAAAGTTGTCATCTTTGTCTGTGAGAGCACCTCATGATATCAAAGTGCAAAATCAGGTAGTTGAGGAATGCTGTGTTTAAGACACTATTTCTTAATTTCTCTCTGGCAGTTTCTGAATTCTGGTTCCCCTTCTCTCTGTGCATTAGAGTTGGTCTGAAAGCCAAGAATTTTGCGCAGAATTTTTTTTTTGTCAGCATGCTCAGTAGCAGTTACTATATAGTAGATGGAGGTCATGATTGCTGTTTGAACAGTATGTGCTTCACTTTAACTTACAGCATGCAGATTCTTACAAAGTGGCAAAAATAATACACTTGGAGTTACTTTACATCATCATGAAAACCACTGTTTCTCATTACATTTACTGTGAGTGACAGATAACTTTTTATCTCTTTCCTGCAGGTAGTGTCTTTATGTATAAGTAACCTGATTGCAGTCAGCCTAACCTTTAGATTAGACTGTTCATATTAAGAAAAGATGTGTTCACATTAAGAAAAGGTGGGATAAAAATCAGCCTTCCAGAGGCTGTGGGTGGCTGGAACACTGAAATAGAGTAATAAAGTAAGGGACAGTGAGAAAGTTCCTGTAAAATGTGTAGTGACCAAGTGTATGTTTTTTTCTGGCAGAAGAAACTTTAATTTATTTATAGTATTTGGCTTTTTCTGTAGCTGAATATTGAACCTCCTGATGACCCTGAAGAGGATTTGAGATTGCAGCAATTGCAAGCAGCAGCAGCTCAATGGCAGCAGCACCCCCATCACCGGGTTGGGTTTCAATATCAGAGAATAATGCAGAAGCATGCTCAGCTGCAGCAGATAGTACAGCAGTATCAACAGATCATGCAACAGCCTCCACACTTAGAGGTGAGACACTAAGGAGGTGGTGTTTGATATACATCCTGGGTGACCCAGCACTCATAGTCTGCTGAAAAATATGTAGTTGAATAATTTGTGATGGTTGGCTCATTTGTCTAGCTACTTTTTCTGATTGGGTAGAAGTTTATATACATTTTCCCTACTGTCAGTCAACTTCAGAATAAAAAAAGCATTGACAGATGGTGATGAAGCTTCAGTAGGATAAGAAGTACAAGACTTTACACTTCTCATAAGATTTTTCAGATATACCTTGGTAATACAGGGGCAATTCTGAGCACAATATTGAATTTACTCAGCTTTGAATGTTTTGCCACTGGAGAAGCAATTCAGAAAGGTCAGGTAAACAGATGATTGCACAGAGTCATTTGGAAGCTGCTCTTTTTTACAAAAATAAATATTTACAATGTTAAATGTAGATGCCAAAAATAGACAGTAAATGTAATTAAGAAAATGAGTATCTCACTGATTATTTTTAACTCAAGTAATCAGTTGAAACCAGTATTGTAAGCTCTAAGCTTTTAAGCAGAAGTTGATTACTGCATTAGAGAGTTGAGTCAGCTTTTACTGGGTTGGTAGAGTTCATACATTAAGCATTTCTTTGTAGGTTGGGCTGTCTACGTTTTGGTTTTTTTTTTTTAATCTCTTTGGGTAAACCTTAAAAATCTCAGGCAAAATCAAGCCATGAATATTATGATATCCTCACATAATGAAAAACAGAACTCCTTGAAAGAAGCTTCATTTGTGCAAATAAGGTCTGGCAAAGGCTTAGAGAAGAATAATTGCAGACAGCTGAAGCAATTCTGAGCAGGTTAATAGCAAAAACTGAAACCTTGAGAAGTAGTCCCATAGTGTATATATGTGAAGATTGATTTGGGCTTTAGCCATTGTTAGGATCCAGTTATGACACAGTTTATACAGATGATAGGTTTCTTCAGCTGTCCTGTTGAAGTCTTCTTCTATACACAGATATAGTATATAGTCATAAAATACATTAATTTTCACAATGTCTTTAGATGTCACAGTTGGTTTTTGCTTTTGTTTCTTGAGGGTGTAGTTCTTCCTCAGGCTTGCGGCCAAGTCATCAGAAATTGTCATATTACAAGTGATACTGAAATACATGGCCCTGAGAGTAACTGACTGTCTAAGGTATTTTGAACCTGTTCTTGTCATCTCATTGCAGACAATGTCTGTGGACATGCAACTGCGACATTATGAGGCACAGCAAAAACAGTTCCAGCAGCTTCATAAAGATTGGGAGCGATCAATGAACCAACAGTGGCAGCATCAGCTTCAAACCTACCCTCACAAAGACCAGCTTCAAGAGTATGAGAAACAGTGGAAAGCATGGGATGAACAGATGAAGGTCACTCAGTCGCATCTGCAGGAAAAAGTGACCTCACTCCAAAATCTGAAGAATCAATATCCTGCAAATGTTTCGCTGCCACCTCCATTTATTCCATATTCCCAAACTGGTCAAGGTGGCATTCCTATTATGCCTCCAACTTTGCCTTCAACTGCGCCTCCACTGGTCCCCCCACCTCTCTCTTCGGTTTCTCAGTTATCCAATTCCTCTGTCCCTTCAGGATCCAGTTCTCAAAGCAGTCAAGCTACTGAAACACCAAGGCCAGCTCTCCTTCCCACCCCTGGTACCTATGCATCAAAAATAGCTAGTTCAACTAGCTATTCACCTTATAATTCTCAAGTAGGTTCATCCTTTGGCTCATCTGACCATGGAAAGTCTCAAGGTCATCTTAGTAAACAAACTGAGCAACAGTGTGGGGAACTGAAAGGCACTTCTGCAGTGCCTTCGACACAGTCACCTATTGTGCAGGATAAACCGGTGAGGTCAGGTGGATTGCTTCCAGATCCTCCCAGATCAGCACGTTTTGAAGGCCCTAGAGGCCCTAGGTAAGAATGTTTTTGTTGATTTATACATATTCCAGGCTACAAGATTTTCAGTGATTTATTAAGAAATGAAACATATATCTTATTCTCAAATCTCTCTGAGGTTGCGTGAAATGTGTATTTGTTCAGTGGAGATTTTATTTTTAATATATATACGCCATGCTCTTTGTATTTATATTTTTAAAGCAAGGATATACAGATGTCTTTCACCTGAGCATAATCTAGAGTAGATTGCATTTTCTCTTTTTTGGTAAAGTGCTTGGGGATGCTGCCCCTTTTCATTCACAGAGACACAGTGCTCCTGCTTTGAAAAAAAAGAAAGCTGTTGTAAATATTTTATTCTTTGCTGATTTTGTACCTCCTATATAATTTAATCCAAGATCTTGTTTTTTGACTGTTTTTCTTTGATACATGATATCAGGGTGCAAAAACAACATCTGTTCTGTCTTCTTGTTAGTTAGAGATGGGTTGGTGTGATGTCTGCCGAACCAAAGGACAGTGGTGTTCGGTTCAATTGTTTCTGTCCTTGCATACTCTGCTAGACTTTACAATAATATCTTCATGGTTATTTCCCTTCTCTTTGCTTCCAAAGTGATCAATCATGAATAATAATTTGTGAATTGCTAGCCATGTACATGAACTTTATATAAATGAATCGTTTTCTGTCTCTTGATAGTTTTTAAAAAGTGTTTCTGTTCCTGGGGATTTGTTGGATGTGCAGTTCTGAACAGACTGTTTTCATGACTTGCTAGTGCATATCTTTTACGTGTGATGGTTTAGAGCTCTGTGATATGCAATGATAGACACAGGTTGTCTTTCTGGGCTGTGAGCAGACATTTCTGGTTCATGTCCCGCTTTTCATCCACCAGCACCCCCAAGTCCTTGGCAGGGCTGCTCTTGATCCCATCATCACTCAGCCTATATTGAGACCAAGGGCTGCCCTCACCCAGGTGCAGGACCTTGTACTTGGCTGCATTGAGGTTCCCATAGGCCTACTTCTCAAACTTTTCTAGGCACCTCTAGGTGGCATCCTGTCTATCAGGCATGTCACCCACACCGCTCAGCTTGGTGTCCTCTGCAAACTTGCTGAAGGTGCAGTCAATGCCACTGTATATGTCAGTGATGAAGATATGAAACAGTGCTCATCCCAGTCATGTGAGGGACACCACTTGTCACTGATCTATCTGGACATTGAGCCATTGTCCCCTATCCTCTAGATGTGACCACCCAGCCAGTTCCTCATCCACCAAGTAGTCCCATCCATCAAATCCATCTCTCTCCAATTTAGAAAGAAAGATGTTGTGGGAGTGCATGTCAAAGGCCTTAAAGAAGTCCAGATAGATGACATCTATAGCTCTTCCTTTATCCATTAGTCACTCCATCATAGAAGGCCACTGGGTTGGTCAGGCAGGACTTGCCCTTTATGAAGCCATACTGGTTGTCTCCAGTGACCTTCCCGTCCTCCATGTGCCTTAGCATAGCTTCTGGAATGATCTTCCCAGGCACAGAGGTGAGACTCACAGGTCAGTAGTTTCCAGGGTCCTTCCTTCTACCCTTTTTAAAAATAGGTGCAGTATTTTTCCTTTTCCCAGTCACCAGGTACTTCATCTGACTATCACCATTTTCGACATACTGTGGAGAGTGGCTTGGCAAGTACAGCAGCAAATTCCCCAAGTATTCTGGGATGTATCGCATCAGGTCCCATAGACTTACATATATTCAGGTTCTTCAGGTGTCATGAACCTGATCTTCTCTCACCGTGGGAGTGACTTTGCACCTCTACTCCCTGTCTTGCAGTCCATCCACTCGAGAGGCATAGGATCGTTAGTGAAGACTTAGGTAAAGAAGTTGTTGAGTATCTGAATCTTTTCCTCATGCATCGTTGCCAGTTTGCCAGTCATGTTTGTCCAAGGAGTACACTTTCTTTGACCTTTCTTTTCTGGCTGGTGTACCTATAGAAGCCCTTCTTGGAACTCCTTGCATCCCTTGCAAAGTTCAGCTTCAGCCATATGCTTTGGCCTTCCTGACTCATCCAATGATGTACAACTGTGAATCCCAAACATCTAAGCAACTTGACTTTAGACATGAGTTCTCTAATTTGCGTAAAATTTATCTATAGGATTTTAATATGATGTGTTCATTTGAATAAAATTTCTATTGTGTCATCTGTAGATTTGATGGACCTCGGGGAAGGGGATATGACAAATTCGAAGGCTCAAGGCAGAGAGGACCTCGTTTTGACTCCCAGCGCTCAGAAGGATACCGGTCACGTTTTGACCGACAGAATACAGATGGACAGTCTTCAAGTAGATGGGGTTATATCCCACGAGGACCAGCAGGACAATTTTATACAACAAATGCATCACAGGGACACGGTTCCCAACCTAGCAGTCCACAGTGGATGGGGCCCAGGCCTCCTCTGGGACAGCAGCAGCAGCAGGCACAGACAGACTCACAGTCAGAAAGCAAAGAGCCTTTTACAGACACAGCTGGCGATCAGCAGTCTGTAAGCAGAACAGAGTCTACTCCCGACGCACAGAGTGCAGGTCCTGTTGAGCCAAATGAGGACCTGACAGACACTCAACAGGAGCCATCCAAACCTGAAGTTAAAGAACCTAGCTCAGACCCTCCTAAAAAGTGGACATGGAGTTCACATGATCCCAACCAGCAGGTAGAAGAGTCCAAGGCACCCACCCCACCTATTCAGAACCAGAATACAGTAGCCCCTGTAACAGGAGATCAGGATTTGGATTCACCAGATGGCCAGTTGACTGCTTCAGATAGCACCCAGGGCCTACCTGGACCAGAGAGCAGAGGAAAAGGGCCATTTATGCATGAAGATAGGGGAAAGGGACCAGGAGGCAGAGGAAGAGGCCGTGGCAGAGGGCAGGGGGATGGCCGCGGCTGGGGAATGGCCCGTGGCCGGGGGATGGGAAGGATGGACGGTGGCCGGGGAATGGGAAGGATGGACGGTGGTTGGGGAATGGGCAGGATGGATGATGGGCATGGCCGGGGAATGGGCAGGATGGACGATGGCCGTGGTAGAGGATATGTATACAGAGGCAGAGGGCAGGCTAGGCAGCCGTCCATCCGTGGCAGGGGAGTGTTCAGGAGAGCAGGCAGCAGGGAGAGGATGCCAGAGAGACGGTCAGGCAGCAGGGAAAGGATGCCAGATGGACAGTCAGGCAGCCGAGAGAGGGGACTGGGTGGACGGTCAGATAGCCATGAGAGGGTATTCTCTAACCGAGACAGAGAACTACCTGGACGGGCAGGCAGCTGGGATAGGGGACAGGCAGGAAGCCGGGAGAGAGGCCCGGTCAGGCGGGCGTGTAGCCGGGAAAGAGAGCCCATGCGGCGGGCAGGGAGCCGGGAGAGAGAGTCCATGCGGCGGGCAGGGAGCCGGGAGAGAGTCCCTGTCAGGCGGGCAGGGAGCCGGGAGAGGGTCCCCATCAGGAGGGCAGGGAGCCGCGAGAGGGACCTGGTCAGGCGGGCAGGTAGCCGGGAGAGGTGTCCCATCAGGAGGGGAGATAGCCATGAGAGAGAGGCAGGAAGATCCGAAACAGGCAATATGGGTAAACCCATTCACCTAGGAGATGACCCAGACAAATTGCCTCCATACCATCGAGATGAAGCATTCAGGGGTTCTTGGGGTCGTGAAGATGATACAATGCAGGAAGAATTTCCTTTAGAGGGTCAAGATGACCCGTCTTTGGAGCATGAGCAATTGGATGACTGGGAAAGAGAACAATACTGGAGAGATCACAACTCTGATTATCAGGACGATTCTGTAGATGCATATGACAGAGATGACAGGTTGCAATCTCACCATTCACTGCCTCCATTGTCTCCCTTACCACCACTACCTCCTTTATCATCTGATCATGACAGACGAGATTCATGGTGGGATGACTGGAAAGGGCCAAGAGAAAGGGAACTAGAGAGAGATCTAGATAGAACTGGAAGATCCTCAGATATTTATGATCAAGATTTAGACAGAGAATGGGATAGAGACTGGGACATGAGACCTATGGATGACAGAGAAATGGGGAATCGTGACCTGGATATCCCCCCTCTACCACCATTACCACCTCTTCCACCTCTGGACAGGTATCGTGAGGATAGGTGGAGGGACGATAGGAACAGAGATCATTATGACAGAGATCTCCGAGACAGGGGGGAGCTTAGGATTCGAGAATATCCGGAGAGATACGACACGTGGCGGGAGAAGCAAGACTACCTTCCTGAAAGGACCGACTGGGAGAGGGAACGGTTTTCAGAGAGGTGGTATCCAGATGATGGAGAGAGACTGCGGTCTTTGGATGACCACTCAGATTCATCCCTTCCTCCACCTTCACATTCCTCTGATATGCTGGGAGCAGATTCAAACCTGGACTCTGACCAGTCCTTGGGAGGAGTGATGGTCCTAAGCCAAAGACAGCATGAGATAATTCTGAAGGCTGCCCAGGAGCTCAAAATGCTTCGGTGAGTTGCCTGGTTCTGTGATTTTGAATGGGAATCTTGTTCTGTGGGATCCATTTGAATCAACACAGTAATGGCTTCATTTCTGCATTTCAGCATGATAGTAGGAGCTCATGTGGAGCAAGTTGTTTGGGGTACCTTTATCACAGCTTTTGTAGATGGATATTTTTTTTTCTTAAATAGATGATTGTCTCTTTCCCTGTGAATATGGTGTTCCCTGTATTTTACTTTCCAGGAAGATACCTGTCCCATCATCTGACTAATCGTTTTGTTATCCTCAAAAAAACTTGTGGATAATTGCTTTTCAGTCTTTTTGGTGATGTCAGATGAGCTTAGTGGTAATTGCTTTTTAGTACTTCCAACCTGATCCATTTCTTGATAGAGATGTTTTGCACTTTTCTTCAGGCTGTTCTGTTTTCAGATTCATAAGGTCGCTGAGCACCTGTCCCATATGGAAGGTCTATGTTGCATGCCAAAATGCAAGAAAAATAATTTTTTAAAAAGGAAGAACTTTTATTCTGAATAATTTAATAATTTACTGTAATTAGATTGATTCAACAGTGTTATTAGCTGTGAAATCTGTATTATAAAGTAGTACTTGTTAAAAGTTTGGAATAATAGATTATTTTCAGCTTCCTGACTTTCCCATTGCTTCAGTTGCCAGCCACATGTTTTGCTGTTTATTGTGACCAGCTGCAAGGCAGTCACTTAGGCTAAGGACCGTAGTTTGGGAATTACTACAAGAGTGGTTCATTAGGGCTGAAATATTTTAAACACAGTCACTGAAATGTTTAATGTAAAAAGTAGTTACATATACGTCTTTCAAAGTCAGTAAAAAGGGGAAATATAAACATGATACTGATTTTTAATAGAACATGAGGGTAATCTTAAAATTAGTTACATTGGTACTTCTCATTAGGTTCTTACAGGCAGATGATTTAAGTCTGAACAGTAGGAGCAACTTTATGGAAATTACTCATTAATTTTATTGGGTTTTTTTGAGCCAAGAGTTATACCAGTAGTGTGGTACATAACTGCTTTCATCTCCAAAGCTAAAGCCTTCATGTGGCTTTGCTTTTATGGTGTGTAAAACAGCATACTCTCAGCTGCAGACTGTTCTGTGTTTATGATCTAGTGTAGTGCTCAGGTTACTCTCTGTATTTACAAAGCGCTGAGGAGTCTCTTCTTTGAGCCAAGTTCCCCTTCTGCTGAACACTGAACAGATGCGTTAGTAGTTATGGTAGTTTCTGTTATGTTTTGTTACAGAGGGATCCCATTCTTAGTTGTTATTTAGAAACTGCTTCAATACACAGAGTTATTAGCAATTGAAAAACCTAGATTAAAAAATGCTAACAAAAACGGAGGGAAGAGGAAATCATATTCACTAGAATTTTGTAATCCAGAGATTGTAGTACTCACAGCTGAACCTGGTCTCTGCTCTGTAGACTATGTATTGTTTATATATCAAAATGCTATTTAATATACAACCCAAAGAAGCAAAAGTTAGACTCACTGTTTGGGTTTTATATATTGGAATCTCTTGTGCTATGTTGGCCTCGATCCTGTTACCATGTGAACCAGAGCGAGTAACTGAGAGCACTTATGTATGCATTTCCAAGGGGTTTCTTGCTTGCAGAAGGTGTTGACAGAAGATAAAAATCCAGCTCTGCTCTGTACTGTTCAAATGGAGTGGTTCTGGCAAAGCACAAAAGCATAACTGCATGTCTCAGGAAACTTGTAATCAAAAAGCTTGCAGCTAATACACTAAGTGCCTCCATGGTTAGGTGCAACAGGGATTTCTGAATCACAGCACTGCCCATGTAAAGCCTGCTGTGTCCTTTTCTTCTTTTGACTTTGTCTCTGATGCTGGTGTAATACGTGTTTTCACCAGGAGCATTGATTTCTTTAATTTTTCATTTAAGCTGTAGACTAATAACACTTTCTTATGATGCATGTGCAGAGAGCAAAAAGAACAGCTGCAGAAGTTGAAGGAGTTCAAACCTGACATTTCCACCCAGGACTCTCCAAGACCACAGAACACAAGCACAAGACCAGGTGCCTTTCAGGTAAATTTGTCTTACACTGATAACATGTTGGTAGCAATTACTATTTATGTATATTGAATCAGTTCTACACACTGATGGTCAAATTTCTCAGCTCCCCAGCAATCTTCTCAGCCTTAGGTATCTTCTGTTGAGGCAAAACAACTTCTTAGTTTCTTTAAATTTTCCAAAGCATTTTCTACTCAGTCAGTCCACTGTGTCTTCCGAGTATGACCCATCATGGACAGTTGCACATGAGGTTCAGCAGTCTAGATTGCTGTGGGATAATGTGCAAAAAGAGGTGAGCTCTCCCAAAACAGGGATGTAAGGTTTACAAGAAGACCCTGCTTTTCCTTGCTTAAATTCTTTCAACTTGCACTGCTTTTCCTACTTCAGAAGCTATGTCCTCTTTGAAGTTGGAAAAATTTGAGGATATGTCAATCAGAAATTGAGATACTTCAATGTAGCATGGGCCTTAGCCTTCTGTTTGCTGTTTTTATTGTGAATTCTTACTACCTTCTAGAATATCATAAAGTGCATGGAAACTCATGTTTGTGCACCTCCATCCTGTTGTGATACAACTACTCCTCTACTGCCTAATTTCCTGTTTAGTACTGGGAACTCTTCTCAGATGCTTATATTTGGGTTTTCTGATAATTCAGAAATCAACTGAACTTCTGCAGTCATGGTAACACAGGTTTGTAAATCCTTCCTAGAATGAGCAAACAGTTTTGTTAAATGTGTCGGAGGAGATACCTGAGTTGATGCAGTCTTTATTCTTCATCACATCTTAACCCCAAAGTTAGTCACACCAATAAAATTAGCCATAAGGTCTTCTGGGTCTGGCATTTAGGCAGACCAACCTTTTTTTGTCCCTCCATCCAGAGAAGTGTTATCCAGTGAATGAGGCACTGCTAGTATTCTTTTTGCCCAGATGACCTCTTCCTTGCTTACAGTGTCTGTAAAGTAAAATAATGGAACTGATTTGCTACCATAGAACTGCAGGTAAGTTGATGCCTTTAGGAAGTTACGTTACTCAGTTTTGATATTTTGTATCTCAGACTACTTCACTCATCTGCCTAGAGGTTTTCAAATAACTTTTGTTGTTCTTGGAAGTCCTGCCTCCAGGTATTTCTGCTGTGACTTTGAGCTGTTATTACAGAGCTCAGCTTTGTATCTACAACCATTCTACAATTTTTATTGCATGTTACTAAATAAAAAGGCTGCCTGTAACTTGGCATCTTCTATGGTGCTGAAAAGTTTTGCAATGTGTGGAATCTCTTGTGGATATTTGGTTCATGAAGAATTTGGTTTGGTTTGGTTTTCCACTAGACAAGACCTTCCAATTTCTTATGTTCTTCTGATACTGATTTTATTAAGGGCTTTCCAGATATTTCTGCTCTCTGTGAATTTTTCCAGTGGTTTCCAAAAAGAAACTGGCCTTATCATTCCTTTTGCATCTCACCAAGCTGCCCTACTTTCAGATTTTCAGCCTTCACACAGACAACAGGAATCTTTGCAGACAGCAGGAGTCTTTGGGAATAAAACAGTAGACGCTTTTGAAGTGAGATAGGCCTACTGGAGCTAAAATTGGTAAGGTTATTTTGCAGAAGAAAGTAAGTAGTGTTTAAGCCTTCACGTAGTGAACAAACACAAAATTAAATCAGGCCACCAGTTTTTAAAAATAGTCCTCCTACCTGTAGCACATGGATGGAGGTACTAGAAAATGTGTGATTTGACTGCTGATTGCCATTGCACTTTCTGAGGTTGAGAGAAGGTTAGTTTACAGATCTACATTAAAAGTGCTTTCTGCATCTAGGTCTCTTCTCAGCTTTCTTCAGAGGCACCAGTAGAAGCCCAAGCTATTAAACCTTCTCCTGCTGTTATTATAAAGCCTCCCGTGTTGTTCAGACAGCCCACCCCTGTGACAAGACCAAGTGCCCCACTGGCAAGGCCTACTACACCTATGACAAGGCCACATGCTCCAGTTTCTACTTCAGCTACAATCCCAAGTCATGGTCAGTCTTTAAAACCATCACCTTCTGCTGTGGAACAGGAACGCTGGGATGAGGACTCTTTCCATGGACTGTGGGACACAAATGAGGATAAAGGAGCAAATATGGAGTACGAGTTGTGTAAACAGGAGTCAATGATGCCTCCACCTGTCTCCTCACCTGTGAAAGTACCTGCTGTCCACACCTCCATTCCATCAGCTGTACCAGTGTCCCTTCCTCCAGTTATTCCACCAGTTCCTAAAGCACCCATCATTCAGCAAACAGTGGATTATGGCCACGGGCGAGGTGGGTATTGCAGTGTATTTGATATGTATCAAAGAGCTAATTAGCCCTCCTGACTTTTTTTTGAAAGGAGTGTGTCATGCAACGTATGCATGTTCTACAGTTGATGCGTAGACTTGTGTACATTAATGATGTAATGCTGAGCAGTTATAAGGAGTCTCTAACCTTTAACCAGTTATGACCCTGAGTATAGTGTTTTTCTTGATGCTTTTAGAAAGAGCTATTTTGTGTTGATGAACAGTGTGTATTCCATGGCTGCTATTCCATGAATGGTGTATAGCCATGAGTGCTTCTAATAAACACAAAATTATGTGTTGTATTTAGATTGATACTGATACTTTCCCTTAATCCCTTGTAGGTGAGTATGGACATGACTGGGCTAGAAGATACTTTGGATGGTTACAGTACTTGGGTTTGATTTAGTAATTTAAAGCAGAATGTTTCTTTGATGTTTGCATTATTTTTATGCTGCATAAAGGGTGTGATGTATCCTCTAGCCAGAGAGGGAGACAGTCTGGTTCTGAAGAGCGTGCACCCTGTACAGGTGTTCAGCACATAAGGAGTGGAGGGCTCTGCTTTTTACTATTGAGCTTACCAAAGCTAAAATTCAATACTAGTTTTTAAATAGAATTGATCTCCCTCCTTTAACAGGAGTGAAATCATGTCACAAAGAAGTTCTTAAACTGTGCATTGTCATTTAGAGACACTTTTTTCTCTCTAAAGTACCATAACAGGACTGGAAGCCATATCTGTTACATTAAGTAGATGTTTGACTAAAAGCTGTTAGAAAAAATGTCATTGTTGTGAGACTTTCAGTTACTATTCTTGACATTACAGTAGTTCTGTGAGTTGTTGAAACTTACAGAGCATTTTAATGTTTATAATTTTCTGACACTGTATGCTACCTGAACTCACCTGAAAAGACAGAAGTCCCATTGTTAAGATGGAGTGGTTTACATAAACACACACAAACCCACTTCAGCCTTTAAAAACCATGGTGCTGTTTATTTATGTAAAGCTCTTTTTGCGTTATCCATTAAAAGAAATTAGGTAGTTTGTTCTAGTCGCTTTTAATGCCATTGGCTGATTACTTTTCATGAAGAGGAAAGAACATGCAAGACGTGTTTTAAAACCTTAATTATTTTTTTGTTTTATTTTCAACTAGATATAACCACCAGTAAAGTGGAACAGATTCCATATGGAGAAAGGGTAACCCTTCGTCCAGAACCTCTACCAGACAGGCAAACATTTCAAAAAGGTAGGACATGCTTGGCTAGCTTTCAAACAGTTAGTTAGCTCTTAAGAAAAACTGTAAGACATTAAAAGCTTGTTCAAACTAAGTAACTCTTGTTTAAGCTACAACCACTTTATTTCCTTCAGAGGTCCGTAAGAATAACAGTTCATATTTTCAAGAGGAGTACTGCAGTCAATACCCTAGACACTTTAAAAATTCAATTTTGTAGCTTTAAGTAGGATTGCACAGTATGGTTGTCTGTTACGGTTTAGAAAAGAGTGTCTGATTAAGTCCATCCTAGCTCACATATCACATACTTTTCTTGCATTCTTGCCTGTTGCCTTCTTTTTCCAAAACAGTAGTTAGGGTTTCCATGGGTTTCTCCCTTCAGAGCATCCAGGTCGCTACAATAGAGAAAGAGATCGTGAGCCTTATTTCGAGCGTCAAGGTAATTCCAACCCAGAGCATCGGGATTTCAAGAGAGAGCGGGAATTGCACAGAGACCGCGGCTCTGTGGACTACGAACGAGAGAGATTTGAAAAGGAGCGGCATCCCCGAGATGACAGGTACGTGATTGTGGAACACTATGGAAATCAATACAGTTGAGGCTGTACTGTGTATCAGGCTCCCCATTTTGCCTGTGAGGTACATGTGCCTTTCACTCTGGAATCCATAGTGGAAATTCACAAAAATACACAAAACACACTAAGTACTCTTTTGGCAGGGTTCTTCCTACTACACCTTCAAGAACTCAGTCTTACCGTGACAAGAAAGACCATCTGTCCTCCAGGCGAGGTGGTTTTGAAAGACCACCGTATGAACGAAAGACAGATCGTCCAGCATATGATCATGGGCCTTCCATGTTTGGAGGTACAGTTTCTCAATCTTGAAGTCATGCTAGAATATTATGAAAAATAATGGACTTGCAGAGGTGAAGTTTAATTGGTAGAAGATTAATTGATTTGCAGTATTTGTTTGTTCAATATATACAATTCAGGAAATTTTCTTTAGGTGGTGGCATTCAGTTTTGTTTCTTAGTGGTGATGAGATTGTGAATGGAACAGCTATATACTCTGCTAAAAACTGTCTTTGATTGCAATAGGTTTAAGATCAGAAATTTTAATTATTTTGAGGACATACCTCTGAATTTAACTTATAATAATGAAGGTCTGTTTAAATCAGCTCAGCTGGGTATGAACATCTTAATTTTTTTATTTCACTGAACTAAGAAAATTCTTCTGTCCAAACACTGGAATTTGAAGGTGATCGTAGAAATTACCCTGAGGAAAGGATTCCTATTTCTGCTCCATCAATGCCTCGTCAGCCACCACCTGCTCCACGAGTAGAAAGGAAGCCAGAATCTAAAAATGTAGATGATATTTTAAAGCCACCAGGACGGGATAGCAGGCCAGAGAGGGTGAGTATACATTCTGAAAGCAACAATCGGTTTTTACAAGGTCTGTATTCAGATAAAATGCTTGTGGATGTAATATGTTGGGAACAAGCGTACGTTTGAGAAAGCTCTGGAAATTAGCTTAGCTCCTTTGCAAATGCCTAGAGTGTTGTAGCATAGCTGTTAGGAGTCCACAGGAGAGGTAAACCTCCTAGGAATATTCACAGCAAATTAGTGTGTAATGTTAAGGTATTTTGGCCTCCTCTGAGGTCTTCACTTTGGTTTTTTACGTATCAGGGGAAAGAATTGTCTTTACACAGAATTTGGCAATGCACTATATTATATAAGAAAGAGCACAATTTAGGCTGTAAAACATTTAGGTAAGTTTCATTCAATTAAATGAAAGAAATTAGTGAAACTGAATCTGATCTATAACACGCAGCCTAAACTGCTGAGATTATTAACATCAAAACCTCTGAATTATGTGGAACTACTACTATTTCTCACAGCCTGATTTTTGAAACAGACAGTGAGTGCTTGATGAGATACAAAAGTGTGAGCCCACAGCACATAACTCTCTAGAAGAAAATCTTTGCAAAAGAGAGTCTGTTAAATGTAGTACAATATCATATCTTCTTGCATGATCTTTGTTTCAGATTGTGATCATCATGAGAGGGTTACCTGGCAGCGGAAAGACACATGTAGCAAAACTCATCAGGGTATGTAAACAGGCACTCACTGTGTAGTGCTGCTTGTCTTTTACGTGTGCTTCCTCTCCTCTTTGCTTTCTGCTTGCCTGGGATTCAAGTCTGTTGTTATTTCATGTTCCATGTCTTCATGTGCTGTGTGAATCTCTACCACTATTAGCAAGCAGGAAGGATACTGCCCTCTTCTTGTTTTGAGTATTGAGCAGGGAATTTCTGTTGACCAAAAGTATTTTGAAGATCCCGTGTAGTAGAATGGAATTTTTATAGCAAAGGTATATGATTTCTTTTTGCTTTCTTCCCAGGATAAGGAAGTAGAATGTGGAGGACCTGCACCAAGAGTGCTCAGCCTGGATGACTACTTTATCACTGAAGTGGAGAAAGAGGAGAGAGACCCAGATACAGGGAAAAAAGTTAAAAAGAAGGTAGTCTTAATTCTGTTGCTTTTCTTGTCAAAGAAACAAGACATTCTGGAAAAACAGTGGCAGTCAGAATTCCAGTCTGTGGGTTGGGAAGAGTGCAGAGGTCTCTGGGCTGTTTTTCAAAACAAGCCAATATAACTTAGGATGGTGTAAGCAAATTCTTAAAAACTGACCTGGAAGGTGTTTTTCTCACACCAGTCTACTTCATGGTCATTCAGGTGTTGAATATTAGCCATTTTATAGATGTCCTCTCTCTTAATGTTTTTGTCCTTGATAAAGGTGATGGAGTACGAATATGAGGCTGATATGGAGGAGACCTATCGTACCAGCATGTTTAAAACTTTCAAAAAGACCTTGGATGACGGCTTCTTTCCCTTCATTATCCTTGATGCTATCAATGATAGAGTGCGACACTTTGAACAGTTTTGGAGTGCTGCAAAAACAAAGGGGTTTGAGGTAATGGAGCCTAAGTAGCATTTGAACTTGCTAACAGCCACATACTGATGTTTCTAAACTTCTGAATGGAAAGTGTCTCCCACATTCAGGAAAAGTGCTGTGGTGTCCAGTTACAGGTTTACCTTTCTTAAAGTGTACAACTGCAGAGTGTATCACAAGGTAGAAAACAAGCTCTAAAAATTGCTTTACAATATTTAATATTGTCTTTCCCTTTCTAGGTCTACTTAGCTGAAATGAGTGCAGATAACCAGACGTGTTCCAAGAGGAATATTCATGGGCGCAAGCTAAAGGATATCAGCAGGGTAACTGTATACATCTGGAGTCCTGTTGTGCTTTTGGGCCTGCTGTTGTTTGAAAACTATAGACTACATAATGCTTACGCTTTTCCTCTTAGAAGTACTGGTGGTTATTTCATGGGATTGATTAAAATTACTGAAGTACAGATACATCTTGTTAGCAATCAGAAACCACGTTTTCCAGTGAATCTGTTAGATTTTTGGAGGAGCTTCATTTTTGTGTGTGTTTTGTTAGATGTCTGATCACTGGGAGGCAGCACCACGCCACATGATGCGCCTGGACATCCGTTCTCTGTTGCAGGATGCTGCTATCGAAGAGGTGAGAATCTCTGTGCTTGCTAAAACTACAGATTAGGTCAGTGTGACTGTACCGAAAATATGAAGCAGACAAAGATGTGATCACAGCAAGGCAGTTATAAGCGAGGCACTTTAGAAAGCCAGAATCACTGTGTCAGGAAAGTGTATTTTGTTATTCTTGTGAATTACCCTGAACATGAAGGTACATTTTTACCTTTTATCACCTTTTTGAAGCTCAGACTTCGGTATCTTAGAGCAAGACTTGAAGTCACTTTGCTCTTAGCGGCTGCCGAATACCAATTAAGGAGATTAAAGAGAACCTTTGCACTCTTAGAAGAAACTCAGCAGTTTTTACAGGTTACTGAATTATTTAGATCGTATTTTGAGAAAGCAGTTGGAGAAAGTAAGACAAGGAAATAAAACAAATTTGAACTCGGTCCTTGTTTTGAGAAATAGAAATGTTTAGCAGAGAATGAAGAAATAATTAACATGTAGCAGAAGGTTAGAATTGCCCCTTTACTTCATTTTCAGTTTTCTGTGACATGCATCTTCAGTGTGTCAGCTTACAGTATTGTTGCATTCTTCTTTGGCAGTTGTGTCAGGAGCTCTGGGCATAGATTAGTGTGTTAGTTGTGTGGTCTTTGTGGATGAACCATAGCTGCTTGTTGCTCTCAGACCAGCTCTTGGCATGGCCATAGAAACTGGTAAACTGCTGAAGTAGACAGAGGGTCTTTGCAGTTTGTCATGATATTAGCAGGTTATTACTAAATCTCCAAATTCTTTGTACTGGAAAATAGTAAACTTTAAGAGGACAGCAAAAGATTCCACACTAAAGTAGGCTCAGAGAGCAGCACATTGGGATTTAAAAGGTTTTGCAAATTATGTAAAGAACTGTACGTACCTGGAGAGTTTTATGTATTCCAGAGTATATACATGAGTCCCCAGTACAGCTGTGGAGCCCAGAAAGTATTGCATTAGATGAACAGAGTTAGATGTATGTCTTCAAGCATTCTTGTATTTTGTTACGCTGAACTCTATGGTTACTAATATTCTTTACTGTGATTTTAAAATATCTAAAAGATAAAGGCTCTGTAGAGATGCTCTATGCAGAGACAGCCATTCCAGTTATGTTTAAATGGCAAGTCTAAGAGCTTTTTCTGAGATTTCGAGCTTTGAAATGTGATTGTGTGGGAAGCAAGAGAAGTACCTTAACTGTTACAGATAGTGGGAACACAAGGAATGTATGTGAAGGAAGGGAATGAACAGTTTTTGCTTTTCCTCAGACAATCTTTGTGAAGAATATTCTTTGTCACTCTATTGCTAGAAGAGAAGGTGCTTCTGAGGAAAGCCAGAATGGACACAGTATTCATATATACTGCATCATCATACTTTCTTTTCTATTTAAATTTAGACATCTCTACTTACTCTGTTAAAAAAAAGACGATTAAAAGCCAGGCAGTGCTTTGTAAGTCTGTGCATGTGCTTTGGAGCAGGTGGAGATGGAGGATTTTGATGCAAATATTGAAGACCAGAAAGAAGAAGTCAAGAAGGATGCAGCAGAGGAGGAAGAAAGTGAACTGGTAGGAGACACATCAGCCATCCCTAACAAATTGTTCATTAATGTGTCTGAGGGAGAATCTCAGTCTTACAAGTGCCAACCCATTGCTGTTTTTAGCAGTGTGATCTTAATACACATGTTTCTAGTAGTTTTTTACTTAAACATTTCTAGGAGAACTTTAATGATAAATCGTATTATTTCTTCCTAATTTATTTCTAAGAATACGTGAGTATGTGCTACAAAGTGTTGTCAGTGGAGCATGGTAAGATGCCTCTCAGAGACATTTTAAATTGCAGTACATAATAGTGCTGTCTTCCAGATAACTTGTCTTCCAGATAATGTAAGAATTACATGAAGTGGAGGGATGGGAACAATGGGCAAAGATTAATTTAGCTTATTTCCTTTCACGTGTCTAAAGAGCTCTCCTCAGCTGTCACAGTATATGACAACAGTTATGAAGACTGCTTTTTCTGCCACGGTTGACTGACTTTGTTTGTCAGGTGGTATTTCCAAGGTGAGGCATTAGGCCTCTTGGATAAATAAAGGTTATAGAATTGCCCTGAGGACTGGCTTTTTTAGGTATGTATTTAAAAGGCTACAAAAGGCTTCCTGCTGTAACTTCTTGGTATGTGTTGGAGCTGCAACTGGCCCGTGCTTGATGAGTTGAACGTCTCAAATCTTGGTTCCCACAACCAAGCAGTTAAAGTTCAATAAACAGGAAGTAACCTAAAATGTCCGAGTTGAGCAAAGTGTTTTTCCTTGATGGAAATTTACTATTCCTCAGAAGTGGCAGGTCAGAAAAGCAGTTGAAATCAGAGCTAAAAGAAGCTTAGGAAAAGTGGATTCTAATAAACGTCTGTTTTTTTCAATATGACTCATTTATTCTCTTTACTAAATTATTCTTGGGCGCAGAATATGGGACTGCACAAAGTGTGATTAGAACATTTCAAAGACACATTCAGGTTTATAAGCATATGGCTGCTAGTCCCACTTCCATGAGATATAGCTAAAAGAGAAAGTTGTCTTTAGCTTTTGAGACATCTGTGCATATATTTGTGTGTGTGTGTGTGTTTATGGGTTCGGGGGAGTGTCCTAATGTACAGCACATATAACAATAGGCCTATTCTTTGAGACAAAGAGAAAGCTTGGTGGTGAAAACTATGCAAATTATCAAATAACTAAAAGTAATCTGCATATAAGAATGTGTTCTATTCAGATTCACAAGATACAAAAAAAGAGCAAAGCATCATCTGCTGTATGTAATCTCTGGAATTCAGTCAGATGGCTAATCTCAGAGAATTATATCAGACAGAAAGTGGAACAGGACGCTGTATTTGGTATCTCTTGCCTTTTTGAGAGCATTTGATAAGGGTTCTGCAATTTATTTTGCTGCATTTAATCCTGTGAGAAAAGGGAGGTCTGAAGCTCCTGCCATCTGGCAGATATCCTTGAAATATCCAACTGTCTTGTACCAAAGGATAAAGTCTGAATCTTTGCTTATCCTATTTGAGGACCGGGATATTGTATAAATTCAGCACACAATAGGCTGTTTCACACCATCAAAGTCACTCTTCTTGCTGTTATCAACTCCCATAGGATTGTTTGTAGCGTTCAGACAATTCCTGCTTTTCTGTACTTGATGGTATGAATTACTGATACATTTAACTTAGTGTTCTCACCAGTGTGTCGCACGTCACTTTATTCAATGCAGGCTTTTAGCTGTGGTGTAAACTTTGAGCAAGCATTAAAGTGCAAGTTGGTTTAAATGTATAAATATATGTATATACATGAAGTTTATTTATTTGTTACAAGGAAATACTGCAGCACAAATTGTTTTGGTTTGCATTAATTACAGCTTTGATTAAAGACAAGAAAATCCAGAGATCTGATAACCTCAAGTCACTGATATATGCTTGATAGAAAAAAGGTCATTCAAGGATTTTTTTAAGAGCAGTGCTGAACGTAATCACATGCAGTGTGGCTCTCTGGAATTTACTGGAATACACTAGTTTAGTAACACATAGTATTAACAAATACACATATATTTTTACCACAGTGGAAGCAACCTATAAATAAAGCAGGAAAGAAATTAGTGTAATAAAACTGGTTTGTGGATTGTTTGTTTTCTTCTTGAACTCTTCTAGAGTAGTTCTTTTCCCTCTCTATTAAAAAACATTCTAAAAAATAATTAATTTCTCACAGGGCTTACATTCACTACCTTGAGCTTTTTTATGTGGTTGCAAAGGAATATAAGTACTTTTATACCAAATCTGAACAGCTGAAATGAAGGTTGCTTAGTAACAATTTACTTGTCAAAGAATATAAAAAGAAAAGATAACAATAACCTAACTAAGATAAATACCTTTTTGCCAAATTTATTTGCATTATGCTCATTTACAAAGAGTAAACTAGCTAAAGATCATTACACATGGTGACATTATATGTAGGGAAAATTGTCTTAAGAGAATCATGGCGCTTAGAGTACTATTTTAAAATGAAAAGTAATACATAAATCCTAGTGACTCAGCAGATACTCTTATTTAAATAAAAAGAATTGTTTAATTGTGGATTAAGCACATATACATGAATTTAGTATGTCCCTTCGAAAGGAGTAAGTGAAGCTTGTGTATTCTAAATCTGGGAACGTGTTCATAAAAGCTTATGATAACTTTTTAATTTGTGTTTGTAAAGCTTTGAATATGCTTTATGCCTGAAAGTTGTGTTGCAGTGACTTTGCCACATGGGATAATACAATACAGTAACTGCACACAGTGCCTTGGCTGTCGGTTAGACTTATTCTGGAGTTCTGTGTTTGCAGTGGGCAGCACTCTTGTAATGATTTGCAAGGGCTGCTGAAATCACTGAATGGGAAATGGATGCAGAAGTTCTGAAATACCAAATAATTGGTCCCCATCTGATAATGAGATTGTGCCTTACGAAAATAAATACCTTAAACTCCCATTATAATGATGTTTCCAGTTCAAAAGTGATATGCATATGTGTCTCTCTCTAATCCTCCGAGCTTCTTTCTGTGTATGATTTAGGGTTACATTCCGAAAAGCAAATGGGAGATGGACACTTCTGAGGCAAAGCTAGGTGGGTATTTATTTTTTCCTGTTTCTTTTAGTTGGTATCTAATGATGTTTGCAAGCCCTGAATTTTTGTTTTTACTGTGCCTCCTTACAAAGACAAATAAATGCATTGATTTCATACATGTGTCTGAAACTGAGAAAGCGTCTATACAGAAAAGGAATTTATCTTCTGCCAGAGGCAGGAGACTTTACTAGTTTCTAATCATCACTGTTTTATATACTCATTAATTGTTCTTCCATCTGTTCAAGGAAAGTATTTTGTCTTCAAATTTTAAAAAAATGGTATTTATATTCATCATCTTTCTGTGTTTATTATTTTGATATAAGCAAAGAGTCAACTTACATTGCACTGTACTCTTTTCATATTGCATACCTTTTTTCCTAAGTGTTGTCAGTAACTTCTTGCATTCTTGGAGACATGCCTCATAGCTGAACTGTATTGAAGATGTTCCTCACTTTTCAAATTTGGCATCTGTCAGGACAAAGTAGTGGCATGCTTTGAAATTGGTTCTGAATGATTAGGTGTCAGTATATCTTTTCAGTCTTAGGCATTGAAAATTTAAAAGTTCATTATGCTTTGCAGTTCCAGAAGAGCAATAGAATTCTTCTTGGTAGTATGCAAAATGGACTTTCTAGGAGCACAAGGACACAATTTTTGCTGTACTTTTTTATTCTCATTAGTGCTGATACTAGGATTCTGTGAAAGTCAAAGGCAACTTTCAGGCAGAAATGCATGCACCATGGCTATGGTGAAAAGATTATCCATGGAAAGGGGTTTCTGGTCATTATGATCAGTTTTATTGTGGGATTTTTTTACTGAACAATAAAAGTTCTAAATGAAGGTTTTGTCTAGACAGTCTGCACAGAACTGCTATTTTTATATCATGTCTGTGAGAAGTCACAAGTACCTAAATGGGACATAGCACGTCTTAACATTTTGAGGTTTGCTTCTTCATGTGTGGTACAGCCCTGTGCATCATAACTTTCCAATAACCAAAATCACAACTGCACCACAGAAATAGCATTAGAAGGTCTGGCTTGCATAAAGCAGCCTTTCACCTTTGCTGTTAAGGGCTTAGCTACACCATCTCTTCTGCTGCTGTGCTCTCTTTTAAGTCATATAAGTACTTGTGGATTATATCAATGATGTGCAGTACAAGCACCTGCAGTATAAGCAGAGGCATCTTGTACTCCATGATTTTGGCATACCAAACAGCTAGGCAGTTAGACAAGTTAGGATTGCTCTGCATTTTTGTTATAAGCAATGATTTATTTAATGCAAAATTATTTCTTAAGTTTTTGCTAAGAACTGTGTTGTGTTTCCTTCCATAATAAAAACTCCATAATGTAAAACACGTGATTTTTATATGGTCTTCACTTAAATGTAAAATGGGGAGCAAGAAGCAGAGTCACTTTTATGCTGAAGTAAGTTACTTGCAAGGCTGTTGAAATAATCCTTCAACAGGCAAACTTTATTAACAGACTGGATGTTAGTATGCTGCAAGATAGAGATCTAGGTGCTGAAAAGGGCTTTCTATTAAATCTATATTCACAATTTTACTTTTATAGGTACCCTCTAGATTCAGTTTTATATATATGTAGGACTATAGATTAAAAATAAATTCTGACAGAACTTAGGTTTAAAAAAAGCCAGGCATTCCTATGTAACGAATGCAGTTTCCTTGGAAAATTACTCTGTCAGGACAGACAACTTTCAGCTTAAGGTGTACAGTAGAAGAGCTTGCAGTCTTGTGAGTAAGAATTACTATATTTAGTTCACAATAAGACTTCACAGTAGATGACCAATTATAATTATTTCTGGAGAGGCATGTATACTGTGGTATGCATTATTTACTCGAAAGCTGAGTTATTTCCTGGGAGCTGACCTGCCCATTAGGTTTATTGCATTACTCCCTGAGGGCACACATTTGCAGAATGACGCAAGTGCAGACTCCTAAAATGATGCTCTGAGTCTTGTTTTGCTTTTTTGTTTTCTTTCTGAGTAGATACTGTTACAGGAAAGCACAATAAGATCTCGCCGTTTGTAATAAACCTCAGAAAATGTCTGAAAAGTTTGAGTTCTTTAGCTGCAAACACTGACTTGTGACAATTGCCAAACATATGCCCCAGAGCTCTCACTTTAACACAGATTTACTTTATTCTTACATTCCTCTTAAGTATGTGTGTGATTTATCATTTCCTTATGTGCTGTGCACAGCCACAATTTTATTCTGAAAGTGTGTTCATGGGTCTTCTCAGTGCCTAGTGCACACAGATTCTTATATTGAAATTTAAAGTAATGGACTCTCATTTTTAAAATTTAACAGTAGTGTTTAGTGTAATGCTCTGTTTCAAGGTGCAGCTCAGTGGCAAGTTCTACAAACTTTCAGGAATGGAGAAATGAGCTCTGGTGTAGCTGAAACTTTGATACTGTTGTAAAATTTGCTCTAGAATAAAATGCGATTCTACATAAAACCTTGTGGCTTTTGTATAAGAAGGGAAAAATTTAACTGATTGATTTATTTAGGTTTTGAAGGAGCTAATTAAATTAGTTACTTTCAGATGTTACTTTAAAAATTCTAAAGGTGAGTTTTTAAGTTTTGTTGGTTTTCAGAAATGCTGCTGCTTTGTTGTTTTTAATTTTGAAATGATAAAATGATGTTCAGTAGTTTAAATAACCATCAGCCATAAATAATCACAAGTACCAGTGTTAGAAATGGCGTCTTGTCACATTTTCAGAAAAGAATATTCTGAAATTATCCTTTACGGCAGGTTTTTGACATTTGTGTAGTGTCTACTGCATGACACGTACTTTGAACCGCAGTAGTATGGATCAAAGCAGACTCCTTTGGAAAAGCAATCCAGCTTCAAACATGGAAGGACATAACGTTTTAAAATAACTTCTGTGTAGCAGTAACAAAAAGGGACAGAGAGGAACTGCATATTCAGAACAGCTTCTGAGTTCTTCTACTGATGTTTGACCATTACACATTTCTCGGTGATGTTTTCAGTTGTTTGGTGTGCAGCAGGGAGTGGGAGACTTAACTTACTTTCGGTAGTGAGGTGAGCTTGCATCATAGCTTCCTTCCAACAGGAATATGTCTGCTGTCTACGTGTATTTGCTGACAGAGAACTCCTCAGTTTTCACTTCTTCATGTTCCTAAATGCTCCGCAATGAGTTTGTTGATCTCCTTTTCAATGTTATTTTTTTCTGGAAATGCTTAATGCCACAAATGATCTACACTGATTGAACGCAATACTGAAAAACAGTGCAAGTACGTTATGTGCTGGAATAACAGAGGAATATTGTATAAATCAATTTTGTCTTCTAGAGGGAGCGTCGCCTTTCTGTGGAGATTGAACATCAAATTTGGCAGATTTAACTTAGAGCAAAAGAAGAACCTTAACTAAAACCTGTAATAGATACAAATATTCTGAACATTTTTCTTAAGTGTTGGCTATTTTAAGAAGCAGGGAGATTATAATGTTTTATCAGAAGAAGTTCTGTATCTGTTCCAGGGAAATGGGGCAAAGATTGAGTCTTTAAAAGGTTTTGAGCTGTATGAGGGAGAAATAACTTCATTAGTTTATGGCCTTTAAATTATACTAGCATGTCTACAGTACCATTGCTTCACATTATCTCCATTGTTACTCTTCTCTCTCCCATATTACATAAAAAAACTCATGTCTGAACTGAGCTTCTTTAAGTACATACCTTTGAACATCATCTGCTATCCAGAAAATAATGCTGCCTTGTATTTGGTCTGCTTCTGAGGCCTTTTGTGGGTGAATTTAATTACAACAGTGACTTCTAAAACAGTATTTCTAACATCACTGGTAATGGTTTAATGAATGTATTTGCCAAGGTTAGTGTTCCTTCTACATATACTTGAATTGTTGGCTTATAAATTGGTAGTTTAAATCGACAGAAATAATAGAATTTTCTTTGACTCGTAGAGCCGGTTTTCCTTTTCATGCTTTGTTGTTCATAATCTTACAATGAATGTTGCATCTTTCCAAAGACAGTTTGCCACATAATTTCAAGAAGGTGTTGTTTTCTTTACTGAGAATCAGTGTCTAAAGAGGAACAAAATTTTAGAACCTAGGAATGGAATTCTTTCTCCTCATGTTGTATCAGTTCAATAAGAAAAAGAAGAAAATGAGGACTGTTGGACAAATGTACTGCTCAAATATTCATGACTGACCTCTTACACCATGAAAGAAAAGGTTCTGAGATATTTTTCTCCCAGTCCTGGAAGACTTTTTAAGTGGTTTGCCTTATGAGGAGAGAAAAAGAAAGGGGAGGATCAGGCTTTCCAAGGAGCATTTTGTTCAGCAGAAACAGTATCTCAAAAACTTGTCTTTGATGCATTAAATTATATAATTGCCGCTTGTTCCCTGATACTGCATGTATGCCACGTTTGACACAGTATTGGTCCCCAAATTTGGGAAAAATGCTACACCTTTAGTATTGTGTTCAAATACAGGAAGATGGATCTGTGGTTCCTAGCTATTGTTGGCTATATTGTACCTGTAAGGACAGACTCCATATACATCCGGAAGAGCAAACTTTTTCTCCCTCATATAGAAAACAACACTGAGTGTTATTGCCACACAGTTAACGTGAAAGATCAATAAAACTTGAAAACTGTGTTGAGTCTTCTCTAGTTTATTTCAACTGTCATCACTACACCTGTCAAGACAAGCTGGATGTACAAATTCTGCTGGTGCTCATTCTTTTGAAAAGTTTTCCACTCTCGTCTTGTTTGTGTGAATAATAGAAAAAATAATCTCTCTTAACGCTGAGGCTCTGTGTTTGTTCTCAGACAAGCTGGATGGTTTGCGGACTGGCACTAAAAGAAAACGTGACTGGGAAGCAATTGCCAGCAGAATAGAAGATTATCTGCAGCTTCCAGATGACTATGATACACGTGCTTCTGAACCTGGAAAGAAAAGGGTAATAAATTTTCAAATGACTTTCTGTATATAAGCCTTTAATGTTCTCTGTGAAATCAAGTCATTCAATGTCCATGAATATGGGAATTTCATTGACTCACTTTTCATTTTGCTGTTCCATTAGATTCTGTAAAAGATTATGCTTGCAAGTAGGGTCTTCCAGAGGTAAACGTATTAGTTATACGAGAGCTAGGAGTTGTAGATAATACAGATTAACTATGCATGACATGGTCTGAATACAGAATGCTGCATGTTTAAAATCTGTTGTGAAAAAAGGGGGGATATCATACAGGGAGATGAAAGAGAGGTAATAGAGGTAATGTTGTTTGTTTTTTTTCTCTCCAAAATAGAAAGACCAGCTTTTGCCACTAGAAGTAATTTGAATTAATTATTGGTGTTTGGGTATTGTTTTGGTCTGTAATGTCAAATAGAAAACTGATAGTACTGGACAGTGTCTGAGAGAAATGGAGATACTTAAGGCATTGGCAGAGTAAATGATGGTGGAAGAAAACCGACTTTGCTTATCAGTAGAAATGCCAGGGGATATCCAGGTAGACTGTGGATAGGGATGTGCTGGTGGAAAATTGATGAGGCTACGTTCCCCAGTAACACAGGGGCCTGAATGAGACTAATCAGTATGGCAAAGAAGAACTGTTTCACTTACTGTTTTTTCTTGTCCTGCAATGGTGTGTTTCAGCTGAGTTTCTGGGCTGTAGCCTTTCTTCATTGCATCTCTCCCTCCCATCAGTATCTTGTTTTGGGGGTGTTCACTGTGTATGTTTGAACAGGATACATGCAAGGGATCTGCATTACCATGAACAGGTGTAGTGCAGATATGGAAGTGTAAAGATGGGGAAATAACATATGTATGAAAAAGTTACTTAGTCTAAAGAAATAGTGGAAAAATTTAAATAGCAATGTATCACAGAAGATAGAGAAGAAAACTGTCCTTCATTCGTTTATTCATTGCTGACTTGCTCTTCAAAACTGTCTTTCTGTAGTTTCATAGTCATCTTCTAGATGTTTCCATTGTGCAACTGAAAGACAAATTTCTCAGAAAATTAAAACAGTAAATTAGTCTTGGATAATTCTTCCTGCAGAAAGCGTTGCTTTGAACAGAGAAATAATTGTAGTAGTTGCACTTCAACTTTCAACTCTCAGAACTACAGCACTGAAATCGAAAAAGCTTATCATCTAAACTTTCTTTTACTCCACAGAATACCTGATATATTCAATTAAAAATAATTTCCCTCTTTACCTATCAGAAAAAAACCCAATACTTACCTGTTGTAAGGAAAATGAGTAGAAATTAGTATTCTTGCTTGTAGTGGAAAGCCTAGACTCATGTCAGGATTTCTTGGGAGATTATTACTGATAGGATGTTTTCCATAGGTGCGATGGGCAGATCTAGAAGAAAAAAAAGACGCTGACAGGAAAAGGGCCATCGGTTTTGTTGTGGGACAAACCGACTGGGAGAAGATAACAGATGAAAGTGGTCACCTTGCTGAGAGAGCCCTCAACCGCACCAAGTATATATGAAAAAGTGGTTAAGTGGATTTTTGTGCCTTTAAGGTAAATATTCAGTCTTCCTGTGTGTTTATAGCCTTGATGTTTTTCAGTTGAGGCTGCAGTTCACCCCATTGTTAGAGTTCTCCCAAACAAGGCTATTTGATTTGGAACTTTGTATAATAGGTGTCAGTTGTGCCTGTGTCAACATGCACCTTTCTGTACAGCACCTGACAATAAAGGAGGAAGGATTATCACCTATCGTATCTCCCAACCTTATTACAAGGAAGCTTGTGGTTTCATTAAGAGCAGTTTAGCTGCGTATCTACTAGTCCTGTTGAGTTCAGATGTTGCTTATTATATCTTAATTCTAACCACGTTAATTGCTGGTTTATGTGACATAACAAACTTTTCCTTTCTTTACAGGCCATTTGTTCTGAGGAGAAGTGAACCAAGGTGTCATGAGCATCTTGCATGGGTCATGTCGCTCCCACCTTCACAGTTTTTGTTTGTTACTTTAGTTTCAGCAATTTTCTTGAGATACTGGCAGATAACCAGTGCCCTCAAAAAACTCATTGAATCCCACTACTCCTAATTGAGAGACAGTTTACTTTTTAATATTTTTGGAGGGGAGGGAGGGGGAGGGTCAATAGTTTTAGCTGCTCTTTGTGGGATAAAGTGGAAGGATTAGACAGATGTTACCTCCACTGTACCATCACAGAATGTTTATCACCTTTGCTCTGTGGATGTTCTCGTTTTATACTGTATGTACCTTGTAGCTTATTGTATTAGGAAGCAGAACAATAAATTTCACTATAAACTCGGTGTTCTTGGTGGACCATATAGTATGGTTTTTGTTTGACATTTTAAATGTGGTCTGTGTTCACATGTTAGTGCTCAGAACCATCTTTACCTGGAAGATGTACTGTGCACATGTACTGTCCATGTATAGTATTTACATGTTACAGATTTTTGATCTGCTCTTCTTCTCATAGACAGATCCATTAAGACCCCAGGTCTTGCTGGCCTTTAGGAGTTCACGTTCCTGGAAAACAGGAATATTGTGTTTGGATCATAGTTTCTCAATTATGTCAACTTTTTGTTGCTATGTGAGTATGAACTGTGTTGAGTGGTTCTGTAATGTTCAAGGTAGCACCATATGAAAAACTTTTCTTTCATACTCAATATGAAGACAGATACTACAGAGTTCTCTGAGAGGCAGCCTAGAAAATTTGGTTTGGTCTTACTATGTCTTTTAGTCAGCACTGATCCCTATTCAGGGTATTTCTTTCCATTCATAAGTCTACGAGTCAGAGATACATCATTAAAAGAAGTGACAAAGACCAGAAGTTATACCCTTCTTTTCCTTTGATTTGTTAAGCTTGATTTAAAAAAAAAAAAGATGAATGAATAACAGTCCACACTATTAAGAGTGGTACAGATTCTTCATAAATGCTGGGATATCACTTCTGCAGAGCCTCAGGTTTGCTGATGAAAACTTTATTCCGTCCTCCCAGGTTTCAAAGCAAATGCTTTGCATTAACAATGTTGTAACCAAGAAAGGGGTTTAAATCTGAAAATAATTTCTGTTTTAATGGTGAATTGTATTTTTTCTCCTGATCTTTCTGAGAGAAGAAAATGAAGTCCTGAATTTTCCTTTTCTGTTGAGTGATTACATTGTGCTTTGCGTCTAGGTTGGTAAATCAGCTTGTTCTAGTGGGGTGGTAGTTGAAGTTGTTAAAGGAGAGCATGCTTGTAATAGATGGGTTTATTTGCCATTCGAATGTTTTGGTTTATTGGCTGCTTCTCAGTCTTCCCTGTGGTGCATGATTAAAAGTTCTTTAGGAAACAAGGGGGATGTATTATGCCCTGAATATGTTTAATACAAGAAAATTGAGCGCCCTGAATGTAGTGTTTTTAAAACAGAAGGTATTAAATGCACATTTTCTGTATACATGCAGTTTACATAGCATACATACTTCTCAAAATGTTGCAAAGTAAGTACTCTTTGATTTGTGGCAGAGAATTGTTGACAAAGGGAAACTAATAGTTAAAAAGAAATGAGTACTATGTATTGCTGTGGAAATCAGGTGAGCTTAACTTTGGAGAAGTTACTCTCAGGTTTGTGTAAAATGGATTTCAGTCTATACTCAGTTTTCCATAACAAAACTGGAGTTCTTGTGGCACACCATGAGTTGACACTATTTCTTGACTCTTAAGAACTGATAGTGATTTTGTCTGTATTTTTGTTAATACAACTGTACCAGATCCTTTTCTAACATTTTTCCTTCCAGACTAAAGAGTTCTTCTGGAGCATTCAAATGGATAATGTCTGACAGAAGTTTCAATATTGTTTACTGGTTTTACAAATTTTGGAATTACTTTAGGAGATAATACCGAGAGGTTACATCATGCTGTTTATTCTGTGGTGCACATAGAACTAAAGAAAAATGAGCAGAGAATATACATAAAACTATACTTTACTCTGATGAGAACAGACAGAAAATATATCAATCTTGAAGTTTAAAGCAAAATTCAGTTATGAAAACATACTGTCGTAAAATGTTGTCAGACTGTTTGACCAGAAAAGGCCGAAGGGCTTGGGTTTTGTTGTTTTGCTGAAGTTCAGAAGTTTTCTCCATCTTTAGTACTGAAATATCAATATATCCATAATCTTTGCCGTTTGTTCCAGTTGGTTTGAATGTTTAGCAGATCAATCTTCAACTTCTTGATGAGAAGTGGCTCTGAAAGAAAAGAACTTAGGCCAGAACTACAACCTTTAGCAGATTCTACATATTCTAGACATTCAGTGACTGAAGAAATCAAGCAAAAAGGAAAAATTCATCATTGCTGCTGGCAGAACTGAGAATAGCTAGCTAGTCCCTTGCTTGGCTCCTAACCAGAGGTTGGTGATTAGTGATTTTGCGTTTGTCTGGGAAGTCCTTCAGTACGGAATACATTGCCTTGATCCTGATTTAGTTCTTATTCGTTTGATTGCTGATATTTTCAGTACCACCTTTCACAGCACTTAGCAGAATGAATACCAATTTTCATTGATACCTAAATAGGAAGATCTGCATCTGGCACTCTCATGTAATGATCCATCTTTGACCATGCATGCAATTGTGCTAACTCTAAATTGAGCAGTTTCTGTGCATCACATTGAAAAATTCAGCTCCGAAAAAAACATCAGCTGCTGCAGAATGGAGTTGCTGCCTTCTCAGCAAAGTTGCCTGTTAAAACAGTATTTTCTGCAAATTGCAGTTTTTAATGACACTTCAGGTTTTTTCAAGTCAGTTTGCTTTTTTAATATTGAAGCTACCTGTCTCACGAGAGAAGTATGTGTGATTTTTGCAAGGGAATGTGCAACATGCTGTGCTATGTGAATACAGCACAGTTGTCATCTTCAGTCACCTTGTGTTTTACTATAGGATTGCTCATTAAGTGTGGTGGTCTGACTATGGTAAAAAAGTGAAATGATAGCTGAGAGTTCAGTTCTCAGCTGAGATCAGTTCTAGAAATTTGTTCTTCTGTTTCCTCAAATGTTTACATCAACAAAGATAAATAACTTACCTTGCATTATTAGTTCCCAGAGTTTGGAAGGAAAGAATTGATATTGGTACAAGTTAGTTTTACTTTTCACGCATCAAGTTGGGTTTGGCATTTTTTGGACTTTGCTTTGGTCATCTTCGTTAACCCTGTCCGTTAGGTTTTCCTTGCCTGTCGATACATAGAATACATCACTGCTCTTATCTCTTTGTAAGGCAATGTTTTAATGTTTTAACTATTTTCAGAAGCCTTTTAATCTCTAAGCAACCATTTAGGTAACCATGGAGATACTGACTAGGATTTCAGTAGAGGCTTTTCTGAAAGGATTGAATTGGAAGAGTAGAGTTGTGACATTACACTGAAACATATATTAACCTATCCCCAAAAAGCCCACATCTAATGCAGTTGAATAGTTAAAAATTATCATAGAACTGTAAGTTGCAAGTCACATTAGAAAGTATGATTCCTGCAGAAGAATAGTCTGTAGATAGTGTGCTTTTAAATGAGAGAGGAACATGACCTCACTAGCCAAAATCAGTTTTTCCCAATTTGAGATTTCAACATCATCAGAGCACTTTGAGAACCCTTTTCAAAGGAATAAAGTAATTCTGTCTTTGGGACACTTTGCTGTCACCTAAACAAATTTATTGTTACCAGAAGAAAAAAATACTTTGTCCATTTATATAAATGCAGCTGTCATGGTGAATCATTTTGTGCCCTTAGGACACAATTTTCCTTAGCAGATTGTGCCATTTTATTATTCATGTTGCTGACGCCCACACAATACTGGACAGACCTTGGGATTTGAAGAAACATGGTTGAGCTGGGTTTGGAAGCAAGATGTGCCATTTTCTGCTATGAAGTTCATGCTGTCTCTGGCAGCATGAAGCTAGGTAACTGAGTTGACTGAACTGAAAGCCTGAAACTCTCCTGAAGTGTTGTAATTAAGCATACAAGAACTGGAAAGGAGAAGCAGTACTGCATTTTCTTTGCTTGTGGAATGTTCACATGCATGCATCCTCAGGATGCTAAATAGTGATGTATACGTGGTTCCTTTCTGTTACGTCACTCTTCACTATTTAATGTTTCTCAGGTTACTTCTGGAAAATGAGTTCTAAATTCTGAGCTTGTGGTCCACTGACAATTTGGGATCAAACTGCAGCAGGACAACTGGCATACTATGAGATAAAATATTTGAGGGGCAGAGGTGGCCATCACAGTTGAGGTCTGTATGCTTGCAGCATCAACTATTCTTAAACTGTGGTTATACTTAGTTTTCTTGTCATAGTAAAAATGAGAAGAGAAAGAATAAAAGTTTCATAGAATTTAAAATATGAATGGCACATTTCTGATTTGAGTCTCTAGGGCAATCATCTTTATTCTCTCATAAAAATTGAATCAAAATTGTTTTCTCTTCTGCTCATCTATTTCTACGTATGTGAGTCAGAATCCTTAAGCAACTAAAGGACCGTTAACTCCAAGGAACATTTCTAATTTCTGCTCAAGATTAATCACTTCTTCATGGTGAAATTGTTTTGTTTTATTCTTACTTGTGGAGTGTTCCAGCAATTGCAATGTCTCTTCCAAGTTTGCATGGTACTGAATCTGCAGCCTGGAGCCTTAAGTCTTCCTCATGCATGTAGATTGGAAAATTAATAATGACAGTATTCCATTCAGGTGAATTATCACCTTCTAGATGTTTAATACTCCTTGGAAGAAGAATGCATTTTTATTCATGATTTTGCTTAAATCAGGTAAGCTCAAGTACTGTTATCAAATAAAGGCACAGCAAGTTACTGCAAATGGAGAGGCAAAAGTGTTTTGAAGTTGTTTGTATTTTCTATTCTGTGTTAAGTTTCTAGACAGGAGGTTCTAGTCTCTTTGAATTGTAGGATTTAGTACTTCAATATGCAAAACCAAAGATGTAATGCTGTCTTGGTGGAAATGGAACAGTTGCGTTTTTTCTTAGTATTCTTCTGCCTTTTGGAACTCTCAGATTGGATCTTTTTGGGAGGGGAGACCTCTCCCTCAGGCTAGTGCTCTGGAGTGTCAGTCAGTCAAGTGTTTCTCCATACTGTTTCTCTTGTTCATGTGTACAGGGACAAGTTTGGTTTCCATAACTGGTCAAGATTCACCTGTATGAATGAATGTTCAACTTTACACAAAGAATCCTAATGCTTTGCGTTAGGATGGCATATGAACTGTCTGCTGTGACCAGTATATTCCTGTATGAAGTTACTGCTTGAACAGTAACTGTTCAAACAGTAGCAGTACTGTTAGTACTCTCAGGAATACATGAAGACTGTAAGGTTGTCATCACTTCACCAGTTCCTGTGACATTGCTGTCTTTGGAGAGAAATTATAACTGAAGTGGTCCTTGGTGGGAAAAAAACAAACCCAAAAAAGGAAAAGGAGTTCCGTTACTTTTACTCTAATTATCAGAGCTGGAATCTGTCTTGTGTGGGTAGAATGTGCTAGCAGCTCCACTCTCTGAGATGTCTGATTTAGCTACTGGCTGCATATATGTTTATGGAGGAGAATCTTAAATTAATCCCTGCCATTTTTTGTCTGCAGGTCAAGAATGTAGTTGAGCCAGCTGATTTAGGAAGCAGTTTGTCTGGAAGAAGCTTTTTAAGGGTTACATGTAAACTGAAACATTACCAAAGGAAAAAAAAAGTCTTTCAAATCTAAATTTTTTTCTGTTTAAATCTTGTAGGATGCTAACACTCTGGGATTAGCACAGAAAGGGAACAGAGCTGCAAGTCTTCCTGGTGTCAGAGTGTAAATAGCCTTTAACTGCAGAAATATTTCTATTGAAAATTACTTTAGTGATGAGATATACTGTATGTGGATGACAAGATATCTTAAGCAGTATTTAAATTATTTTTTTTTCTGTTTGGGTAAGTTTGATGTAAATAGTAATAAAAGTTTTGTTTGACTGCTGTTGCTGACCCAGGTACAAGCCTTTGCATATATGTGGCTTCTGTTTTTTTGAGAAGACCTTATTACTGTTTGAAGGACAGAAAATCTTGCTGACAAACACCTGCATTGTTTCAATGTATTCATCTGGGAATGCTCAAAACTCTTATGCAAGTGATGAGTCTTTACTGCTATGCTTTGAGGTGTTTGTTTTTCCATTTCCATTGAACTACAGTTGCCAAATTCTCTTCTTTGAAGACGTGGACAGATTAACTAGTTTGGTAGCCAGTCTCATTGTACTCCTCAATTAGTCACACAGAAATCAAGATTTTTCAAGTAATGACAACCAGATGGCACTAAAGCATTGAATTCATGTTAGGATTAAATTGGGGGAAAAAACGTTATATTGATTCCACAGTACTTTGATTTTTGTGGTTTCATGTTGCCTGATATAGTTACAAACCAGTAGCTTCTACTTCATGAAGAAAAGTGGCCACTTTTCTATGGAAAAAAAAAAAGATAATCAGTGATTAACCTTGTGCTGTTGTGTGGAGTATCACTTGCAGTCCACAGTCGAGATTTTGTGCTCCATTGAACCTACAGGCTGTGTAAATATGGAATAAGATCTTTCTTCTCCTTTAATGAGAGGCATCAAAATTAAATGGTCATATATATACTCCTAAAAACCTTGACAACTGCTGACTTCTAATGAAAAATGAGATTTAACTTGCTAATAGCTGCTTTTGGAGTGTAAAGTCTTTAAATATATTGTAGTAAGAAATAATACTTCTGAAGCCTTCCAGAGGTTTTTTATTGCATTTTTTGTGGGTTTGGTTTTTTTTTTGTTTGTTTTTTTTTGGGTTTTTTTGTTTATTTGTTTGTTTTTCTTCTTGGAGTGAAGAAAAATAAGGATAAATACCCAAACCAAAACACTAAGGGTAGTTCTTGTGGAAGAACCTGGTAACTTTACTCTGGCTAAGAAGTCTCAGAACTTCAGCTTGATCCAGAGGCACTACTGAGATTTGTCATAATGAAACAAACTTGGAGCTCTAATGTGAACTGTTCAAATAGATTTCCACAATGTACGATATGATTGCTGCACAGTTTGCAGGAGGTACTTTATAGTTAGGGAGGAACGTGAATATTCTTTTCCAAGAAGTTTACAACCTACATGTTGCTTTATTAAGAATGTAACTATTTGTATCTCCTTTCCCTTTTCCCAATAGCCAGAGAAAGTCTGCTGTAAGGCTGAAGGGATGGCCCTGCGGTTTACTTGGGTATAAACTTCCTCATTTTTACTTCAAAGCCTGCTTATTATAGTCTCATTGCAGTGTATATGGTTCAGATGTAGCTTGAGAAGAATATTCAGGTGCCTTTTAAGCAATTCTTTTACAAATCTTTTGGAAGAGACACTAAATTGGTGAGTATGCTGCATTGCTAGCAGTATGCTAACCAGTGCATGCCTGTTATGTTCTACTTAAAGACAGACTTGGAGCAAAATAAAAATTTAACTCAAAAGCTAGATTTAGCTCAGTAAAACCAGAAATAACTGTCTGACTTTGGTTCAGTTTTGGGGAGCTGTTGACACCTGTGACCTTCAGTGCTAAATCCTTCTTCATCACCTTCCTAATCATTTGTATCCAGTGCTGGCCTGTAGAAGGTTATCTGTGTCCTGCAGACTTCCATCCTTCTCTTGTTCCTTGGCTACACTTTTAGCCATGTGCTATGTTGAAGGAAAGGACTTTCTAGAAGTTAAAACTGGCGCAGTTTATGTTTTGCCTATGCGAAAATGCTGACCGTATCGTGTTGCACTCTGCTTGGGTAGTTTTTTGCATTATTCTGTAAGTAATTTCATTTGAAAAGCTACAGTTGTCCAGAGAATTTCTCTCTCAAAGGCTATTCTTTACTACATCCTTTGATGCAGCAGCAACCATTGCAGAGTTCTGGAGACAAGTTCCTCAACAGTGTCTGTTTACTGCTGAACAATCTCCTACAGATTGTCTTTCTCAAGGAATATTGCAACATTTCTCTCTTCATTCAGACATTTCTTCTTAGTGTATGAAGTTTTTGGTGTTAAGTTTTGTGGACAGAAACAACACAGGGTGCTGTGTTCTTGTGCATGGGCAGTTGTTTGTCATTCCTAGTGAAACAAAACTTCAGAAATACACACTACTTACAAGTCTGCATGAGGTCCAGGGTTAGTAATGAGATGACTACAATCTTGCAGGAGTGTAATACACATTGTTTTTTCTTTTCTGGATTGTTATGGCGTTTCCTTTTATCTTAGGCTATGTGCATCAAGATGAGGGACATCTTTTTTCAACAGTGAAAGCTACTTTCTAGCCTTGAGGTACAAGAGAGACAAATGAAGAACTTCTGTCTTGTGGTAATTAACTTACTTGGGCATAATTTTTTAAGGCATTTTCTAGCACAAGTCATGAACAAATATGTAATGCACCTCATATGTACATTATATAAAACTTAAATATGTGATGATGAAATCGGTTTCCTTTACATTCAATTCTCCAGCTGGATTAGTCCTATCCAACAGAGATTTAAGACCTGTATGTGGCCTTCACAGTCTTCTGCACTGATATTTTTCAAGTTTCAGACTTTGCTGTATTTTTTTTTTCAGTGTTAGTGTCAAGTTGCATACACCTGGCAAGTAGAGTTCAGTGTAGCTAAGTGTATACATGAAGTCTATATGTAGTAGAGACATTACTAACTTTCTGCAATATGTAGGTGCTTTTTTTTTTCTAGTTTCACTCTTCCAAATATTTGATACACAAGCAATAATGGAAATAATGAGTTTAAAATTACTAAAATATTTTACAAATATGCATATGGTTGGCATGTTTCCTGGCAAAAAGGGTATAATTGGCAGCAAAATAAAGACTGAACAATATTCTAGGGAATTTTGGAAAGTGTAAAAGGGTTGGAATACACTGTGAAAAAATAAGAATTGGAGTTCAGCATTCAGTGTCAGATTCCTCCTTTTTTTGCTGATTTTCTAACTGTGATAGAAGATGAAGGTTCTGAAAATAGGATAGTATGTAAAATACCACGTTTGCAATTAGGCACCACTTTTTTTTGACTTACACTTTTACCAACTGGGTTTTTTTTTTTGTTTGGCTGTGCTTTTTGCTGATGTCATTGTCACAGATTTTGGTTTAAGAGCACTTTTGCTTTTGGAAGCAGCAGCCTGACAGTCACTGACATGTTGCCCTGTGCACACAGGGATTCCGTCCTGTACCCAGGATTTGCGTGAGCCGAGCTCTGAACAGTTAATGTGGAGCAGATAAGCCCTGTTACCTGAGCTGGAATGGCACAGAGATGCATGTCTTCAGGGATGCTTCTCAGAACTTACCTTGTAGCTCCTCATAGACTAATTAAGTTGATTTTTACGTAGGGGTTTATCCTAATGAGTCCATCCTCTTCCATTTTGCATTTGGGGGGTGCTACATCTTCATGTGGGATAGTGGATGAATGTTTGGAACTGTGTATGATGTGGATTCTTGTGCTGAGGCACACGGAATGTCTGAAGCCATTCTACAGTTATGTATTGATAACGTAACGTGTGCTCAATCTTATCAGTGCAGAAATCAGTTGTCAGGGCAGGACACTTTCCCAGTGCTACAGTTCTGTTTGAATGTCTTATGGAAAAAAACACATTGAAGAGTCATCTGCATAAACTCTTGCTGCCTGTTAATTCTCAGTGCTCCTTTATTTGTACCAGGATTTAGAGCTATTATGTATAGATCTTTCCCATATAGAACCTGATTTTCTCAACTTTGGCTTCCAGTGTGCTAGAGATGTTGTGTTTTGGGTGTGGACTTTTAATTCTATGGTTTGTTTCCAGTGGAAAAAACTACTGGATGCTTGCAAACTTAGGACCATTCAATAATAGACTGAATAAAGACAATTGAACTGGCATCAAAAGGAGCAGCTTTGTGAGATGGTGAACTGAGTTTTGCAAACTGCTGAAGCAACAAGATCCTTGGATCATGACTATGTCTCAGGGATGATGCAAGGGACAGTAAACTTCTGAAAAGGCCTTTGGGGCACTACACACTGCTTTCAGGTGATGTCAGTGCAGTGCTCCCAAGGGACACCTCCCACACTGGTTCCAACATCATTTACAATGAGAAGCTGGTCTGCAAAGGAGTGCTACTGTCACTATTTGCAAGAGAACACTTCAGAAAAAACAGGTGGATGGCCCTGAGGTTGATGGTTGGCTGTGGCTGACGTAACAGGCCACACAGTAGTATTAAGAGAGGTAAGATCTTGTGGTGGTAACTGCAAATCTACTGACTGACTGAGGTCTTCATACTCATTATTTGTCAAGTTAGAGTATTCCCACATAAATGTTGGCTGTGATTCATGACACAGTGAAGAGCAAAACTTGCTTTTCACTGCAAATAAATTTGGAGGCAAATGGTCACAGATGGTGGTGTGGAGTTCGGAATATATCAATACTTGTTACCAGGGATTGGGATAGTCACTGGTGGTGCTGAGAGTGTAAAGAAAAGAAATTGCTTTTTTTTTTTTCTTTAAATACCCAAAGCAGTTTATAGAAACAGCCTTACAGCAGCTCAGGAGAAAGGTGATTCTGTAGTTTTGTCTTAGCTACTCAAGAGTTTACACAGCAACAATCTGTTCTGCACCAGATGCTCTGTGCCACTGCAATCTTCTCTACTGTAGCTTGTCAAGAAACACCGGTCCAAAGATAATTCCTCCTAGCAGGAGGTGGCCCCTTCTGAAAAACGATGTGCAGTCATCTTTATGAGTAAGCCCAGGATCTGCAAGGATTTTGTTTTCCTGGTCAGCATGACACTTCAAATGCAGAAAACATTGCTGGCAACATCCTGGTTACATTGCAAGATGGAAAATGCTTACACAAGCAAATCATACACTGTTAATGGACGTGTCTCCAGTTAAGTGCCAACATACAGGTGAGTATAGTATTGTCACTTCTTTACATTTCAATAAATAATCAAAGCTCCATGAAGTTCTTGAAGCAGAACCTTTGTCACAAGATCAAACACTCCCACCTTGGCCTGGTATGTTACAACTTTGTTACAGCCAAGAGCCTGTGCCGTGAATGCTTTCACTGACAAGACCATTACCAAGATGGTGTTTCTTACTTCCTGATGCTTCCAGTTTCTGCAAAAATTGCCCTGGTCTTTTGGATTACATTGCTTATTTAAAGTTTAGTCAGAAATGGAGGTAATTGCTTTGAAGCTCAGGGGTTAGACAGCTGCAGAGTAAGTGGTTTGTTTGAAGTCACAGAGCTTCAGTGAAGCTCTGACAGCAGTGGTGACTCTGGGTGCTGCACTGGAGCTTGTGCTTTCCCAAGAGGTTATTTGAAGAGCACTGCCAACTAAAAAGCACCTGGTGTTCTGTGCTCAGATGGAAATGCCATTGTATGGGCACAGCCTGCCTCAGAAGAAACAAACTGAAAAATCTGTGGGCTCACAGCTGCAGCCTGGGACATTGCGAAACACGAACAGGTGATAGTTCTGCTTTATAATGGTTGCTCAAGAGAGGTGAGCACTCTGGGTTTTAAAAACACCATTTTACAGCATTATCTTTTTGTAACTGTAGCTACTATTCCAAAGGTGTTTTATCTAAAACCAACCTTTGTAATTGTTTTTATTTTAACACAGGTTGCATCGCTAATCATAGGGACTCAGTACATGCAGAGATGCATAGGGCTGGCCTCACTTCTCCCTTGAGCATGAATTCTTGGTGGCTTTTATTGTTCTTATAGTTACTTTTTCTTAAAAGCCTGGGAACTAGAAATGAAAGACAGTTACTTAAGCTGTTGAACATTCTGTGCTTGCTCTCTGAGAACCAGATGAGAGGTTTTATATTGAGATGTATAGATATGTTTATATGTGTACACATTAGGTATTTAGTTTATTTTTTTTAATAATGCAAATAATGCATTTTTTATCACATCTTTGTGTAAAGCTATGGATGACACAATTGTGCTTTGGGAAATCCAGTAAAATGTCTTCCTTGAAGTTTCACGTTTTTTCCTCTATTTGTATTTTTCATTTTCTCACCTTATCACTTCACCACTTAGTTTTAGCTGCTTATTTTCCATGATTGCAGTAAGACAAAAAGATTGATGTTGTTAGGTACAGACTGGTACTTTTATAAATGATCCTTTTAAATCTAGTAGAACAACTAGTGAGAAAGCAATAAACACCAGGAGGGAAGCTGCCACTTCAGCTCATGCTAGCTGGACTTTATGCTGTGTTGTTAAGAGTTGCTTAGTAGGTAATCTGTAGTGCATGTTTTATTGGGTTAGCAAAAGCAAGAACAGTGTTTCACCCTTGTACCTAAAGTGAAAATTACCCTATAAACTTTTAATCAGAAGCCTAGTGCTAAATAGCATTACCAAATTTGGAAAGCCTGTAGGAATACTGCAGAAGACAATGACACGTGGGATTGCTTGCTGTAAAAATGCTAAAAACCATCTAAAATGGAGAAAATCAGAACTTTTCTCAAATTTTAGGTGTCTCTAATGTTTGCATGTTACAAGAAAAAAAAGGAAAATCATGGGACTTAGTGACATGACTTCACCTGCCACTCAGCAGCCTGTACAATTAGATGGGAAGGAATTAGTATATGAATATGAACTGTATCCCCCACAAGTGCTGAGTGCTGACCTAAATCTGTTTTTCTTTGAGATCTGTGCACAGCTCTCCCTGGTTTTACTTGAATAGCCATTCTCAAGCCTTCTCTATCAGGCTTGCTTTTAAAAATGGATTTATTGGTTTAGTGTTTATGTATGCATGGACATGTGTGCTTTTTGTCGAGCAGCCTGTCTGTCAACTTCTTCCACCCCAGTCACACCCCCCTCCAAAACAAGCACCAACCTGTGGGGTTTGGGTGGTGGAGACAGCTTCCAGCAGAGGCTGACTGTGCTCTCACTCCTTTATGTACCCTTGATCACAGTATCTCCCACAAAAGTCCTTGGGGCTGCACAATGGCCTCCCTGTCATGGTGCACCAGCCTGTGGTGTCTTGTCTGGCCAAAGCTCCCAACCCCCCTTTTCCACCATGCTCATCTCTATACCTGAGCTTTTGTGCTTGCACCTGAGCTGCTACAGCAGGCTGGTGAGACAGGGCAGCCCTGGCTGTGTGGCACCTTTCCCACTGTCCCACCATCAAAACAGGGCTTTTCATTGAGTAAGTCAAGGGAGAACAGCTTGCCTGGCTGCTGCTGTGAAGCTGGCACTTGGCAGAGCCCCAGGTCCCATCTCCTGGTCCATGGTTCAACTAATACATTACTTCTGGTGTGCTAAAGGAAAAAGCTTTTGCTATCAGCTAGACATACCAGTCTGTCCTGAGTGACCCCACGGCCTGTTTTATCTTTAAGGCTGCTCTCCACAATCCCTCTGTGCATCGTTTCACCTTCTCCTCAGGTGGTGCTGGGTCTGCAGCACAGGGCAGCTCTGTGCACAAGAGGCAGAGGAAGGGCTGTCTTCTCCAGAGATAAGTCAGATCTCTCAAATGTGGTTATTGTACTATAACCTGGATTAATCTGTCCTCCAATGCATGTAATGGGATAGCAAATATTGAATTTTCATGAACATGGGCTGCTGGCTCACCAAGAGATACTTATGTGGAGAGCTGCCCTGATGTCAAATAAGCATCTGAGATGTGTATTTGAGGGAAGGACCTTTTCATGAACATTCGTTTGAGCTGGGAACTTCTAGGGCTGGTTCAGTCACAGTAGACAGGTGCAAGTCATTAAATAGAAGAAAAGAAAAAACAGATATGTTTTATTGTCAGTTTCCCCCAAGCTATTTTGGCACACAGGGCAAACATTCACTAGGAACTTACTTCTTCAAGCTCTAATTAGCTACACATGAGTAATAAGGGCTTTTATGGTAAGTATTAACATAGAGGAGTTAACATAAGGGCTCTCAGCCCCTTGCCAGCTTAGTCAATGTGGTCACACCTCCCTCTTTTGGCAGCTGCAGCCTGGAGGCAGGAATCAGTGATTTTAAATATTTAGCAGCCTTTGCTGCTGTATAGCTGTGCAGAGTCGGTGTGGTGTTGTGGATGGGCTAGGAACGTGATTGGAAATGTAAAAAGATAGCCCCAAAGAATTGTTCCCCAAGGAAATAGTTATGGGTGCCTGTGGGCTTTTTGCATCTACCACAGAAATCTGGATAGAGGGAAGGAAAGGATTTTTTTATTTAAAGATGAAGCTCAGCAGTAGTGACTGCACTACCCAAATTGCTTCCTTGGCTAATTAGTGGGAAATGGTGAAGCAAGAGCCCAGCCAAGCCTGGGAGTCATGACCAGTGTCTGAGCAGCAGCTCTCCCTTCTCCCCTCAGCCCTCCAAGCTGACACAGTTTTTCAGTAGGAATGTGTCTGTGATGAGCACCCATTAGGCTTTGTTTGAAAACTATCTTCTGTGTCTTGGGTACGACTAGAACATAAATGACATTACACACCATACCCTGCACACCACAAGTAGTGCAACCTTAATTTCATAGAAGCATAGAATATACTGAGTTGGAAAGGACTCATTAGAATCATCAACATTCAACTCCCCTCTCTGCACAGGACACCCCGAGTTACACCATGTGTCTGAGAGCATTGTTCAAATAATTCTAGGGCACTGTCAAGCTTGGGGCTGTGACCACTTCCCTGGGGAGCCTGTGTCAGTGCTCAACCACCCTCTGGGTGAAACACTTTTTCCTCACACCTAAACTAAGCCTCCCCTGACTCAGCTTCATGCCCTTTCCTCAAGTCCTGTCACTGGTCACCAAAGAGAAGAGATCAGTGCCTGCCCTTCCTTCGCTTTCTGAGGATGTTGGAGACGCACAACCAGGGTTGCCCCATCCCAGGTGCAGAGTCCAGTGCTTGCCCTTGTTCAGCTTCATACAATTGGTGATTGCCCATCTGTCTGATTTGTTGAGGTCTCTCTGCAGGACCTCTCTGCCCTCAAGAGAGTTGACATTGGCAAATTTAGTATTCTTAGTATTCTTTTGAGTCCTGAGTCTAAGTCATCAATGAAGATGTTGAAGAGAACTGGAGCCCTGCAGAACCCCACTAGTGACTGGGCAGTGTGGAATTCACACCCTATTTCCCTCACACTTGAGGCTCTATTGCCCCTAGAATAAATCCAGCTTTCCCCACCTTTCAGCAGATGTACTGCCTTCTCCATATCAGTATTTGTGTGACCTAGATAGGAGGAAAGGCAGTGTGAGCTCCTTCTTTTTCAGCTGGCTGCTGCTTTCCAAGGCTCTCACAAGAACACAAGGCTTTTTGATTCACCTCACTGGACTACAGCAGCAGTGGAGTTGGGCCTGTCTGAGTGCAATCCCCTTGCTTCCAAACAGACAAGTTGCCCTGGAGGAGGCAGCTGCACCCCAGGCTCCCCAGACAGGATCTCTGCTTGCAGGACCATAGGGTGAGAAAAAGGTGCATAGATTCTACCTGACACTTTTGTGGTCTCTGTTGCACTTGGCTGAAGGTAGACAGAGGTTAAAAACTGCCAAAGAAGATGCCAGCTAATACAAGTGCCCTGTGATCTTGAGTCCTTTGCAGAGTCTCTCTAGCCATTAGAGGGGCTTTTTTGTTGTTTTGTTTTTCAGGGCTTTTGTTTTGGTTTTGCTGTTGTTGTTTAGGGGAGGAGGTTTTTTTGGGGGTGGGGTGGTTATGGGTTTTTTTTTGTTTGTCTATTGTAATCCAAGACAGTCTATTTTGGGGTTTCTTTGGTTTGTTTTTTTACTTCTTTGTTAGATGGAAAAATCTGCATGGGCAGAATTGAAACCATGGACACAAGTAGTGAGACCTCATAACAGGCAAAGGATAACTGATGCCAGATGCTGTTTGTCATGGCCATACTGGCCCACATTTCACAAAAACCGGTCTAATACACAGTTCTCTAGTTCCCACTTGTAATTATATGGCGACCACTGGAGCAAAAATACTGCTGTAAATAGTCCAATCCTGTTAAATGTCTTCATTAGTGATCAGGTTGTAGAGTTCCTCCTTATTTGGAGATACTTAAAACCCCTCTGACATGGTCCTGGGCAGCCATCTCTCAGTGGCCCTGCTGGAGCAGGGGGTTTGACAAGATGACCTCCCAACATCTCTACAACCTCAGCCACTGCATGACTGTGATTTGGGGCACTGTCTTGTCCTCAGTCCCCCACCTGCTGTTTTACTGACACTCATGGACTTGCATGTTACCACAGGAAGCAAGAAACTGCTACCCCCACCAGGAACTCTGCAAAAAGGCTTTATTTCAGCAGGATGCCTCCAGTAAACCTGTACCTTATGCTCCCTTATTATTTAGCTACAGACAGATGAATTTGCTGACCCTTCCCTGAGCCAAGCCATCATTTCCCTTTCCAGTAGCTTTGGTTTTGCCTATCCAAAGCATTACTTAAGCTCTGAGGTCGTTATTGTCTGCAGGAATGCACATTCATGGTACCACCAGCATCATTTATCCAATGTTGTACATTTGAGTCCAGCACCTTTAAGCTTTAGGATATGTCTCTGTCTGCCTCCAGCACCCCCCACTTCCTGATCCTCACAAGTTGCACTTCAGAGCAGACTAACCATGAGGCACTGGGGTGAGGGGGCAGGTTTAAAGGAGCTAATGTTGGGGGCCTGCTTGACCCCACAGAGATGCTGGCAGAAGGACTGCCCTTTTGCTGCAGTGTTATTTTTCCCAGCAAAAAACAAGAAACTCCTAGGATAACTCTTTAGAGCAGACATGATCAAATAGGTCTACAGGGATGTAAAGGGGTAACTTAAACAATTTGTTTATTTAAAAAGGAATCAAGTAAATTTGGTGTTGAGGTTGTAAAATATACAAACTTGGAGAAATAAACATACAAAAAGAAGCAGGATATCTGGGTGGCCACACTCATGATGGGCACTGTCAAACTGCCCCTGTTTCAGAGCTCCCCATTGTGTCCTGATGTTACCACTTATTTACTCCTGTAGATGCATTGCCTGTGGATCACCCCATGCACTCATCTGATGCTGGAGCTGTGATTCTCCTCTCAAGAGTCACTTACTGCGCACTAGTGCCAGCTGACACCTTACAGCACACCCAAAATTATCTTGGCCTTTTCCCAGTCTTCTTCTCCCTGAGGGCTTCGTGTGGGTATGTCATTGTTCAGCACTACCCTCCCAGTGCCCTCATGCCATGCCTCTGTCAGGACTCTCTCCTCTCCACAGCCTTTTCCTCTCCATTGCCACTTCTGTCAGGATTAGAGAGCCCTTAACACAAAATGTTTCACCATGCTCCATCAGGTAGAAAAGTGGTCACTAAGTCTTGGCCACAGGGTAAAGAAACCTCCTTGAGTTTACAACCCTTACAGCTATGGGGTTGTGGATGTGCAGGTCCAGCTCTTCCCCAGCTTTTGTTAAACTCACAGGGACTGATGGATCCCAAATAACATTCTCCTCTTTCACCAAGGGCAGCATGCAGAACAGACATGCTTGGGGCAGTTTTGCCAGCAGCAACACAATGTGAGGCAACATGGGTGGGTGTTTAACATGGAGCTGTCCTCCCAGATGATGGCCTTATGGAGGATCTTTGGAGTGCCAAGCAGTGCTGGCTGTGCACCCTGCTCTCCTCCAGCATCCCAGAGAACACTGCTGGGGAGCACACACCTGCTTGGCCACAGCACACAGCTGCATGGCGGGGGGTTCTTGTCTAACAGCACAGGGGAGGTGGAGGACAGTGTTATTCTTGCTGGCTACAACAAACATAGTTTTTACATATCCCAGACAGGAACAACTATCCCCATGGAATGCTTGAAATGCTGGAATTCACCAGCTGTTTTCTTTGGACACTGGTGTGCTGTATCTGGACAGAAACTGAGTCATGCTTTTGGACTCACTACATCTGCTAGTCTGCTATGCCAAGGAAACTTTGCCCACTACTAGGACCTCTTCCTGTTTTATAAACAGCAAGGCTGTTTGCCCTTGTTTGTGACCCTCTGGAAGAGACAAGGAAGGCAGCTCAGCCAGGGTCATGGGGAGAGCTGGGGCAGGGCAACTTCTCAGACTCCAACCTAATGGCTTCATCTCTGTCTCTCCCTTCTGGTAGTCCTCACCAGTTCTGAGCAGCAGAATAAAATACACAGCATAAAATCCCAGCAGATGAGGCAAGTGATAAGCCTCACCTAAGGAGCTGTCTTACAGAGAGCACATGGCTCTCAGAGAGAGAATACCCCAAATAACAGGTGCTGTACAGAGTGCTCATGAGGTGCTTAGCACGTGGTGGCTGCACACAGGACCCAGGGCTGCTTTCACAGAGACTCAGCTGTGGAGCAGTTCCTGGGAGCAGCCAGCAGCTTTGAATCCTTCTGGGATGTCACTGTCCAGTTTGGAGATGATTTTGTAAATGGGTTTCTTCCAGGAGGGGTCAGAATCCTTGCCTGCTCTGACAGCACTGAAGAACTCCTGCAGTGTCAGGCTGGCCACCTCCAGAAACCGCCCTGGCACCTGCAGCAAGACAGGCATCAGCCAGTACCATGTCATGGTTCCTCCTTACCCCTGCAAACACCACCACCCCCTTCCCCCAGATCCCACTCCTCACCTCGAAGTCATTCCCCTTGTTGTAGTGCATGTTGAGGGCACGGAAGAGCTCTGAGTCCCGGGAGACCTGGAGAGTGCAAGCATCCACAACGCCCTCCAACAGGGCCTGCCGGGCAAACTTCTCCACCTGGATGTAGTAAAACTCACGGAAGTTGCTGAACCACTTGATGAGCTGGGAGGTGATGCAGCGGCTGAACTGGTGAGGGGAGACCCAGAGGAGGGTGTTATGCCAGCTTGGATCCTCTCTACCCACGAGCCCCTGCAAACCCAGCCATGCACTGCTGGACTGGACCAAACCCAGCCCTCCCCCAAGGCTGCAAAAGCATCACCTGGGGCAATGACATTGGGGTGTCTGAAGTGTTCTCCACACTGAGATTCAGATCCCAGCTGCCCTGCAGTGGGAAGGCACATTCATGGTATGCTTTAGTCTGAATACCTCAGCTGCACAGAATGAAGAGCTGACAGCCCAGGTCTGCCACAGCCCTGTGCACCTGCTCCTGGGCAGGCCATGCTGAAATAGGCACTGTCCCCCATCTCCTGCCAACAAGGCAGGGGAACACAAGAGCAGCCCTTTCCTCATGGTTCCCCATGGAGCCCTGCCCAGCACCACCTCTGGCTGCTGCTTTTTTACCTGCACATCGAGGAAGTAGGTCTTCAGCAGAGTGGAGCTGGGGTAGCGGGTGAAGAAAAACATCAGCTTGGCCTTCTTCAGGTGCCCAGGGGTCAGCGCCTCCTGCATCTGCCTTGGGGTCAAGGAAAGCTTACACGTAGCAAACCCCGAGCTTGGCATGTCCCTGAGCACCACCCCGACACACACATGTCCAGTGCACAAAATAGCCCCTCATGGCCTGTCAGTGGGGCAGAGGGGGTTCATCCTTGGCTAGACAGCCACTGGTTTTTCCTTTGAGAATCTCTGAGGATTCCCTAATGGTCCCCACAGGACTTTGCAGTCTTGTGAGAACCAGAATTTCCATGAGATATCTGTTCATGGTTTAGGATGACAAGACCCCCCAGTATGGCCCAAGAGCAGGCTTGGTAGCTCCTGACTTATACTCACAGCTATGCTACAGCATCTGACCAACCCTGAGAAGTGGTAGTGCCCTCCATGGCTTAGGACTCTTTGCCTGCTCACACCTTTTTAGCCCCCTGTGGAGCAGCAGGGACCTTGGCCTTGTGGAGACCAGCAGGGGCAGTGCCAAGCTGTGGCTCCAGAGGACACTGGGAGCACATTCCCCAGGGACCTCTAGCTGTCCCCAAAGGATATATGGGTCGAGGCAAAGGGTGCTCCATCATTTGCAGCTGGCAGGTCACTGTGGCCATCTCTGCCAGCCGGCAGCAGTGCCAGGCTCTCCATGTTGGCAGGGCTCAGGGGCAGGGGATGGTGCTGCTGCTGTCTCACAATCGATGACCTCAGTTTAACAGTTCCCCAGTGCAAGTTGAGGGGCTCTGGACAACCCCTCTCCAGAGTAGATGGGCTTTCATGAGAGTCGCTGCCCCAGAGGCTGTGCTGCCTGTAGCCCAACAGCTGGCTCAGCAGCTGGCTGTGCTGGACAGGGGTGGCTGAGCCCAGTGAATAACCCATGCTGGGTACCCGAGAGGATTTTCTGACCCCCTTTGAACTGAAGGAGCCAGCATAAGAGCCCGGGCTCTTCCCTGAAGCTCCCTGCAGGCCCTCAGCCTGGGGTGAGCTCAGGGAGCCTGGTGCATTCATGGGAGATGGCTTAGCAAGTGGCTTTCTGCATTTCCTAGCAGCAGAATACTCTCTCCTGGCATCTGGCCCCAGCATCAGAAGGCTGTGGTGCTGCTTCTGGATGTGGCTGTCTGCCTTCAGCCAGACAGTCTTCAGGACGGAGTCCACTACCTGGGATGTCACCACAGCCATCTCGTGCTTCAGTGCCTGTGAGAGTACCCTCACTGCCGAGGGCAGGCCACCCATGTCACCTCTGTCCTCAGCCTCCTCCGGCCCACACACCTCCTGAACGCTCCCCCTGAGAGGCACTTTGCATGGATTGCTGGTGGCAGTGGCACTGTCCTTGTTCAGTCCGTCTTCAGGCTTTCCAGGCAGTGGCTGCACTTTCTCAGAATCTTCCTCAGTTTGGGCAGCATCCTCAGAGTCACAGACTTGGTAGAACTTCTCCTGAAGCCGCCTCAGCTGCTGCTCTAAAAAGCAGAGCTGCTCTCTCAGCTGCTGGCAGCCCTTGCCATGGGAACTGCCCCCTGTGGGAGCCACTCGTCCAGCTGCCCCCACGCCCTGCTGGGGCACCCTTGGCTTCCTCTTGCTCTCCTGGGGCATCTCACCACCCCTTTCCCTCTCATGCCTGAAAGCTGCCTCCAGGCTCCTGTCAAATGCCTGAGAGGTTGGTGGGAGGCTCATGCCCTGGATGATGCTCTCCACCCTGGCCCGCTTGGCTTGTAGGTGCTGGTCGCAGAGCTGCTCCCGTGGGTGATGGTTGGAGAGCTGGTCCCCATCACCAGCACAGGGCACAGGAGCTGGGACACAGGTCCTAGGAGAAGCCAGGGCTTGCACTTCTTCTCCAGGACATGCACCACATTTGTAGTCATGAGGCAGGGCCACTGCCTGAGAGGAAGCGAAAAGAATGGTGGGATCCAGGTTCCTGCCAGCCACTGTGTGACTGAGGAGCTGTGGCATCAGGGGTGCGTTGGGGGGAGGCAAGAGAGAGTCAGTCTGGAAACAGGGTTCCAATTTCAGCCCCTGGCCATGCCCTGAAGTGACACAGTCTCTGTCCTGCTCAAAGCCAGTCCTGCTATCCATCGTATCTTCTTCCTGCCTGGACAGACTGGCAGGCTTCCCAGATGTTTGATGTTTCAGCCTGCTAGTGGTGTGGAACTGGAGAAAGAGCAAGAAACAGGACCTCATACACCAGTTTTCCAAGCACGAAGCCAGAGATTTTTTCCTCCCAGATTTCCATGACTCCCAGACCTCCTGCTCCCCTGCAGAAAATGTTTCACCAGGGAATGACCCAGGTGGAAACCTCCAGGCACTGCAAAACCTGTGAGCAGGCTGTCAGATGTCACAGGACAGCAGCAACGCCCTGGCCACTGCCACACTTCCCACCTAACAGCCAGGCATTCATCATGCCCAGTGTACCCTTCACCTGCTTTGGGCTCCACAGTGCCTGGCAGCACAAACTTCCTACATCACCAGCTGCATCTGCACCAGAGGCATTTGGGGAACTGCCCTCAGGGCTTGTGGACTCAGGTATGAGGGCAGCGAGCACCAGGCAGAGCCCTCTGCCACGTACAGCTGGGCAAAGGGGTGGGCTTGGGTGCTCCGGGGTGTTGGCAGAGCACAGAAGAGCAGCTGCATTCCTGGTGAAGGCATTCACGGCACACAGCCGGCTTCTGCCGGCCCCAGCACCTGCCAGCAGAGCCCCCAGGGCACGGAGAAGGGTGGCAGCCCTTCGGGGCTGGGCCAGCACAAACAGGCTGGGGGAGGGAGGGCACAGAGAGGGTAAAAGTGCAATGTGACCTGCTGTGAGCAGGATACACCGAGATATTCGGGCTAACACAACATGGGGTTCCTAAGTGCTTGGCAAAACACTGAATAAAAGAAATGAGGATGGGGATTATCAGGGAAGAGAAAAAATACTGAGCAAGCAGCTGCAGGCTTAAAACTGTCATACTGGCTCCAAGCAGGGATCCACCCCCTCCATTCACTCCCCGCTTACACAGCTTTGCAAAAGAAGGTGTAAAACATTGTATTCTGGGCAATTACACAGTAACCGTCCCTGTGGGACGTTTCTTCCTTATCCGCATTAATTAGCAGTAGCTTTGCATCACTAAATTAGGACAGCTCTTGTCTTTTCCAGACTCCTTTAAAGTCTGAGATTTTTTTGCTATTCCCAGAAATGCCTGATCGTTTTCAACACCATTGGTCTCCTGTCCCTGTAACTGCTCCACACCAAATCTTCCAGGCGGTGCAGAAAATGGGTTTCTTCTCAGTGGTTTTTAGAAGGTTGCCTTTCTTCAAACACCCCTGAATTCCAGGCAGGTGTCTGGGAGAGCTCAACATTTTGCAGAGCCATAGTCTTGACAAACTAAGTATTTTCTGGGTTATCTGACACCACATATTGATCTGTGTTGTCTCCCCACCTGTTCTGACCATTAGGGTTTCATTTTCCTAAGAGTCTGCTGTGGGGTCTTTCAAACTGCTCAGTTTATCCACAGCCAGCACAAGGCCGGGGTGACAGCAGCTCTCAACACCATGCCTTGCCCTTGTGTTACAAGCTTCACCTTTGCCTGCAGCTGCCTCTCAGCCTGCCATCTGCACCCAACAAAGTCACACAGCAAACACATCGCAGTCATAGATTCCAGCCACCTTTAATCCTTTCCTCAGTGGTGTGGTCCTGTAACCTCACTTGTTTTTCTACAGAAACACCTTCTTCCGACACTTGCTTACAATTTCTGTCGTCTGCTGTGCTCAACAGCAAGGTCAGGAGCTTACCTGTCCCCTGTGATGAGGTTTCCCAGCCCCCCAGAACCTGGGTGATACACTCCTTTTAAACAGATCAACTCAGGGCTGGCAAGGTGACCTCTACTTGCTTAAGGTTTCCAGCACCACCATTTTTCTTCTGGAAATTTGGAGGGAGGGAGGGAGCAGAGCCTCCCGTCCCATGCCGTGGCAGCTCGCTGTGGGTGGCCTTGGCTCCCCCCACAGCATCCCCGGCACCGAAGGACCAGAAGGTGCTGCCCGAAGCAAACTCCTCCTGCTGATGCAGCTCTTTCCCTACAAAGTTAACAGGTGTGTGCTCCGATTCCTACTCTTACTGGCAGCTTTCACTAGTGCCACCCTCCAGAACGCTAAAAAAGCAGCCGAGACTCCTCTTACCTGAAGAAAAAGACAGGAACGAAATGAAGATGCTCAGAAGAGGAGGGCAGTGTGCCTTCTCCAAAACTGAAGCCACCCCACATGGGCTCCCTGGGTGCTCCTCGGTGGGACAGCCGCGCACGGAGCAGCGTGCCGTCCCTGCAGACGGCAATTCCCCCCAGAGCCTTCCCCAGCCGCCGCATCCCTCTGTCTGGTGGCAGCGGTCTCCGAGCCGAGCCGCTGGCGGCTCCCGGGGAGCGCGGTAGCCGCGGGCGGGCCCAGGAACGCGGGATGCCGCAGGGGCAGCGCCGGCGCGTCCTCCCGCTGCGCTCAGGGCCTTTAAAGAGGGAGTGGGGAGCCCGGAGGCAGCCAACCAGCTGGGAACGACCTCTGAATATGCAGATGGCCATCCAGGAGGTCAGGTCCAACACCAGCGTCCAGCCACCTTCCCTGCTGTCTCCCACGCTCACAGCCCCTGGAGCCAGACAGGCAAGGGCTATCAGGTGCTGTGTTGCTGGCTGCCCAGGTGGGCAGAGGCCCAGAAGAGCAATTTTCCGCTGGAATTTGGCCGGAAACCCCATTCAGGACTCATGATGGTGAACTGTTGGAGAGATGATGCAAATACACCAGGTTGACAAGCAGTGCCAGAGGCAAGGAAGGAGCTGGCCTAGATCCCACCAGCTACCTGTCCTCCGTGGAAAGTGGACAGGCATTTCCAACATCCCACACCATGGGGGCACGGAGGCATTTTGGCTGTTCTGGAGGTCTGCAGCATAGGACATGGCCAAGAAACGCGACAACACAGGAAAACCAGCAACACAGAGTCCCTTGCTTGTCGCAGGGTGTTTTAGAGACAGCACCAGCAGGGCTGGCATCACTCCCAGCTGAGCACATCCTCACCCCAGCCCCAGGACAAACCTACCTGCCCCAGCAGCACATGTGGTTGTCAGACACTTCCCGTGCAGGAGCTGTGGGTGGGCAAAGTCCAGCCATGCATGCCGCTCCTGGGGCTTTGTTTCCACATACTTACTGAGCATAGCAATGCTTAATGTATTCATTGGGTAGGCAGGAGACTGTGGCTAAAAGCAGTTGACATCAGGTGGTCAATATTGTTCAAGGATATTAGCCTTTGAAAGACAGATCACAGAGAAATCCCTGGCAGAGAGCCTTTCTGGCTCTGTTACCTTTTATTAGAGCAATCAGCTCATCCTCAAAGCCTCAGAGACTATCCCCTGTTGATTTTTATTCAACATCTTTTGTTTGAAAATGATCTCATATTTTCAAATTTTACTTTTGCTGTTTACTGTTCATATATTATTAAGCAGTGGCTAAATTAAGTACATGTGCATAACCCAGACTTGGCTCCTTGAGTCATGACTGGCTGCCAGACAGCCCTTTATAACTATCCCAGGCTAATTCTCAGAATCTGTAAATAGGTTCCTTGGGTTTTCTTCCACCTGTGGTTCCCTGCCTGGAAGCAGGCAGAAAACAGAAGCTGGCTGGGGAATTCTGAAATGTTTTCAACATACAGAGCACACCTGGAAGGCTTACTTATGGACTCATTTTCCTGTTTGCCATGGTGAGATGACCTCATTGCCCGTTTCTAACCATGCAGCATCCCACTGGGAGATGCTTGTGGCAATATCATCCCACACGAGCTCAGCTCCGTGGTTTCCCAAGGTGAGCAGGAAAACCACGGATACAGCTGCCCTGCAGCAACCCAGAGCTGGCTCAAAGAAGAGCATCATGAAACGGCACTCTTCGTAATGCATAGGGTTATTTATTACACATATACAAATACTATTACATATGATAGCGTCTATATATACATATGCATGTGTTTATATAAACATATGTAACACATAGATATTTTATATGTATGTGATCTATAAATAATAATATTTAATATAACATATATTACATGGAACGTATAAATACATATATTATTACATATATTGCAATACATATCGTGAGTAGACCCACGTCCCCGGCCGGGCCCTGCCCCACACCCCGCCCCCCGCTCGCGGTGGTCCCGCCCCCGGCTTCTCCCCCCGTTCTGGGGAGGTTGGTCCGGCCCCGCGCGCTTCCGCCCCGCGCCGGGCCTGGTTCCGGTGTCCGCCCTGCGGCCCCTCCCGCCGCCGCCGCCGCCGCCGCGATGGTGCCGCTGTGGCGGTCCCGCT
>JANPWX010000317.1:604808-630616 GCA_024734555.1 Trochalopteron elliotii
GCATTTGGGGCCCTCGCTGTTGGCAGCCACCGGCCTGCGCTGATAGAGGCCCCCCCGGGCGGGGTGCGCCCGGTGCAGGAACGGCAACAAACCGGTATGCGGGTTGTTGTGTAAATTGTGTGCTCGGTTTTGGGGACAGTCACTGAACCGCTGCAAACGGCGGTAAGCTCTGCTGGCTGCAGCCTGGGCTGACAGAGTCCAATAGCTATTTAACCCTGGGGCTGCCCTTGGCCGGCTGGGTCCTGTCGTTCGGTGACTGCTGCTGCACACATCTTCCATTTAAACAGCAAACATGCGCTGCTTCATGTGCACACACATGTACGTGCACACCTACAGGATGAGAAAGATCCCTTCTCTTCCAGTGACCAGCTGGAGCCCAAGAGCATGAGACTTGATTTTAGACATCCTGTAAATGTAGGCGACCGAGTGTTGACAACCGATGGTAATATAATGACATGTTTGTGTTTATAAATATGTGTGTATACTTTTAAAACTGCGTTATGGACAACTTACAAGTAACTGTATAGGTGCACTTTGTTATACGTATATGTAGAGACAAATTGATTATAAAGCAGTTTAAACAAGCTTGTAAAGTGCCATTTTAGCAATATTTACACTTTATCAGCTCTCAGTGATGCTGTGTAATTAAAAAGAACAGAGAGAAGTCAGATAGAGTATTCAGACCTTTTACAAAACTAATCTGAAAATCAGGAGGTTTTAGGCTGAATGCTGGTTAACCTGTTAGATGTACTGGAAAAGTTGTAGTGGTTTGATTTCCATTTGAGCAGCGATACGGGAAGTAAACGTTGACTATGATGATTACTATTTATGATTATGATACAGGCTTTTTGGAGAGATAGAAAGAAATTCCAGAACTTCACAAACCTCTGATGGCAGAAGTGAGAACAGTAGACGTACAAAATTCAGAAGTGGAGGATTGAATGGGAGAAGAGTGGAGTCAGTGAGGGTGAGGAAGGGTTTACTGGATTTTGACTGTCTGTAAAAGAAGAAAAGGTCCTGAACTCATATCAAGTAAAAACCATGAATGTGCATCAATAGCCTTTAGCACGTAAGAGTCGAGGCAGGGGCAGGCAGGTGTTGAAGGATACGTGAAAAGGTCCAGAGAAGAGCTAGTCTGGAAGAGATTGGTTTGATCAGGAGCTGCATAAAATGCTTTGAGAATCAAATCCTTCTGTTTATCTGGGCAGGAGTTCGTAAAGAACTTTTTCTTTCTTTTCTTCTGTTTGATCCCCCCCTGGTGCTGGAGAAGTTCTGAGCCTGTTGTGTTAGTAATAGTATCCTTCACCACTCAGCATTGTTATCTCCATCCCATCTTGGCATCTGCCCTCCCATGCTATATGTAATTGTTTTGATACCCATGGAAGCCGTGCGGTGGGGCTTTCACCTGTAGCAGTGGTTTGTGCTCATCACTGTTGAAGCAGCAGCTGCTTTCCTCTCACAAGAAGCCATGGCTGGAGAACCAATTGCTGCTTTGCCTGTTGTTGGAGCTGTGCAGCACTGGCTGTCTGGTTTGCCCCTGTTGAAATGAGCTGCACTGTCAAGCTCATCAGATTCCTTACCTGAATGTGTCCCTCACTGTTGGTGTACAGGCTGTTGCTTTGGCTGAGGTATTCCATTGTTTATTTCAGTGTGCAGTGACCTTCTGGAAGGTGATGGCTTCTTGAAAGGTGTGGCTTGGGACAGTGCATGCCGGGGTCACTTTGACATAATAACAGTTATAAAAACAATTCTGAGAAGTCATGTGAAACGAGAGGGAAATATTAATCATATGGTACATGAGTCATTGGCTAATTAGACCAAGACTTCTTTCCCCAAGTGAAGGCTGTCTTTTTAAAGTGACCCAAAGTGATAATGCCAGGTAGCAAAACTGAAATATTTCCATTCTCACTGAAAAAGCTCCAATAGAAGGCAGAGGGCAGATTTAGCCAAGTCATCCAGGAACAAATGCAATCAAAATGATTCCTTCAGGAAAAAAGGGAGCAGGAAGCAGCCCTGTCTAGTGTCTCCTGAAGCTGCATGTTCCTCTCTGAGGTACTGTAGTTAAGAGATAGACACACAGCAGTTCTGCAGAACGTAAACCAGAGAAATCACTGTGGCTTCCTCCTCACATTAAGCTCTTTACTTAATTTCTTAACCTAAAAGACAAAGGGTAAAAAGATACCAATTTTTTCCTTAATTTTGCTGCAGTTGTAGAACACAGACTTGACACCACTGATGGAAGAGAACTGCAGATGTGTTTTCTTACAGCAATTTATTTTAGGATAGGCCTTCTAAACTTTCCTTATTGTTTTAACTCCACAGTATGCTGGTCCTGAGCAAATAAAATTGTCTGGTTTTGCTTCAGTCTGAGGCTGTTCCTTTCTTAACAATTTATTGTCTGGCATGCTAGGAATGCCTTTAACCACTTTTTTTAATAAAACACCCAGGGAAACATTAATGAATAGAGGGGAACTCAGGTCGCTTGATACTTAATTTGTGATTGACTTCATGCTATCTGGGACACTACAGAAAGTGGGGAAAATGTTCAGTAGAGAGTGCTGAGGATTGTATTGCTCTAGACTGCTGACCCAGTGGAGTTAAATTGGAGTTAGTCTTACTGACCCTGGCTTAGAGCTGGCTCTACACAAACCAGATCTGAATTAGCAGGGGCCAGTGCTGCACCAAGATTAGGTATTGCAGCATTCAAGATGACTCTACAAAGTCTGCACAGTGCTTCCTGCTTTCCCTTACCCAGCTGGACTCGGGGCAGGGGCTCCAGCAGGCCCTGCCAGAAGCCAGTTTTGCAGGACTCTTGGTTCAGGATCATTGATCCCTGCAGTGAACTGGCCAGCAGGGTGGCTGCATAGTGTTGTGCTGGAGCTTAGCAGCAAGTCAGAATGGCTGCCTGCATCCTTGGCACAGCTAATCAAAACCCTGTTGAATTGCCCATTGATCGTTGAGTTCATTCTGTGTTAATATCCAACAAGTCAAATCCATTTATAGGCTTGGATAATTAAACCACCAAGGGCTTGATTCCAGGCCTGTTAGTAGTTTTGATACGAAGTGTTCATCGAATATGTTTTTGTATGCTGCAGCTGTCCTGCAGATGGTGTGCCAAGTTTAAGTATATTGCTGGTCCTTGGTGTGTGTTGTTTTGCCTAAAATTATTTTGATATTTACATCAGTTATATCCCATCCAGCTTGCTTTGCTGAAGCTGAAATCAGAGCTTGTATGCCAACTTCACTTCAGATGCTGAAGGTGTGGAGGAAATCTAACTTTTACCTTAGCTGCTGGATAAGAGTGCTTTGAGTGCTTGAGCTGCTGTTGTTCTAAGCCAGTCAAGTGCACTTCAGTTGTGTTTATGGTGCTATTTTCATACTGCTTTTAAAGAGCTCTTAGCTTCTCCAGTCCTGCAGGTTTGATGTGAGAGAAATCTGTAATGACAGTAGGGGAAGTAGCTGGAATATTTTGAAATGTCTTCTGCTTTTGAGCGCTGTTATGCTGAGCTGGGGAGTGCAGTCAATGATTACACAGGTATGAAGTGAAACATCAAAGAATGTGAAATTCCTGGCTAACTGACAGCAGTAGAAGTTTTGCCACTGAGAGGAATTCTGGCCTTCTGGAGTTCAAAGGCTCCATAGCTTTAGGAAAAAAAAAAGTAAAAATCCTAGATGCTGCATTCATGACTGTAGAAGTAAACATCATGGGATGTTTTTTCATCATATCTAGTAGCTACCCTTTAACTTCTCATTTGTAACAAATTTTTTGGAAATCTGTTCCCTCTTCAAGAGGAAAGCGTGCATGAGAAGGTCAAAACTTCTGGATCCAGAACTGGAAAATGAAAGCATCAAATTTAACATCAGTGCATCAAAAGCACCCTGAGAGAGACAAAGGATAGAGAAGGGCATAGGTGCTCTCCTGCTCTAGTGCACTGTGGGAAAGTGGCATGCCTGCAGACTGGAGCATGGGAATGGTGGGTCCTGTGTCTGATTCAGATCTCAGGGAAAAGCTTAAGTCCTTCTAGGATGGGTTTGTCTTCTTGCAATACTGATACATCCTCTTCTCTCTGACAGGGGAACTGTACTCTGGCAAGATGCCCTCTGTCTGGTGAGTCTTACACTTTTATTTTATTTCAGGCTACCTAGAAAAGAACAGAGCTGATGATGGAGGTTGGTGATAGGTCTGATTAGGGTTTATTTCTATCAGTCCTGTAGTGAAGAAGCAGTGGAATGAGCTAAGTTTCCATGGGAGTGCCTCCTTTGCCTGAGGTACATGCTGCCTGATCCATTTGGCTCTGGTGAAGACTTCACAGCAGCAGCACAGTGTATTTCAAGCATTGCAGTGCTTGAAGCACATGCTGTTGCAGAGCCTTAGCTCTCTAATAAACTCCTTTGAAAACGATGGGTGAATATTAAGTGACATGTCAAATCCAGTGTGCCTGTGAACTCCAGTGCTTAAACTGTTTTTCCGTAGAGCTTTTTTTTTTTCCTTTTCTTAGCTGTACTGTGTTTATATAGCATTACTTCACTCTCTTCTGGTTCCACTTTGAAAAACCATTTAAATCTGCTTATCTTTTTTGGTCTCTAGAGTTCCAATATCAACTATTTAGTAGGGGATGGTGTAGAAATCGTGTTGCTTTTTTAAAAAATAAAGTGGGGAAATGGTTCTTCCCTCTGGCATTGTGTAATTGAGATAATTATGTTCTTCAGTTACTACGCTGACTCTCTTTAAGATCAGTCTGGAAAACTGCCCAGTGCCCTATAAGAGACAAAGGACAGGAGTTCAGTTCATAATGAAAATTGCAGTGTCAGGGCATATGAGCAGTGTGGGAAGGGGACAGTGGGGTATGTGAAACTGGGAAGCTGTGCAAGTATTTATCTGTTGCAAGTTTTGGAAAATAATTTCTCTGCACAGGGAGAGGGCAGAGAAGAGGGATGATGGTGGCTCATTACTGTGCCCCACACTCTCTTTTCAGTTTTTTTTTTCCTCTTTAGCTGTCTCTATGACTGTGAGGCTTCCTGGGGGTGGCTCTTACAGTGCTGATACCTTGCTCCTACCCTTTGTATGGGTGTGGATAACTCAGCCGTCCTGGAGGTGGTTCCTCACAGCTCTTTCCTGGTTTTGCTCTGAGCAGGGTACCTCCTACTTTGTTTGCCCCTTTCAAAGTTATCCTTATTAGCTTTGTTGTCAAGCTATAAATGTTTTCCCCATCCCTGTAAATCTAGATGAAGACAAGACCACTGTTCTTGGCAAGCTCTGGGCAGGTCTGATGGCACTGAGGTGTCTCTGCGTGGATATATTCCCCATTTGGTCCCAAACTTCTTCCAGGGTGGGCAACGGTGTTCTCTGCCTTCTTTTATCTGACAGGGATACTGAGGGCTGGACAGTTGGATAATATTGCTGTGGGTAACTCCTTTCTCATTCACAGGTGTGTCTGGGAGCCAAGGACTGGCTTACACAAACAGCAGGAAGCTTGTGTGAGTATCCACAGGAAAAGTGTCATGGGGAGATTGGGGCAGCTCTAGCCATGATAAGATTTGAGGTCTGAGAAACAGAATATGGTTGGCTGTCACGAAATCCTTGTGCACATAGTAGGAACATGGAGCTAGCCCTAATAAATCTAGGTTTTGCAGGTTGGGAACTGAAAACAGGCTTTGTCTGCTTTGTCTTTTCCCTGTCTGAGACAGGGAAGGGACAGAAATGCGGAAACCAGCGATAAATGGATTTCTATTCTTTGATTATCTGACTAGAGGTGTTGTTGCCTCTATGATGATGTGTTAGATTTTCTGTCAGGAGAAGTGGGGTCATTCACAGAGCTGTTGTTCATATATCAGGGTTTACATTACTGAGGCAGTCTTGCAAAAATGTATTTGGGGAAATAACCACTACAGTACATGCATAAAAGCCTGAAATATCAGTCTGTTTGTACAAAGTAGCCTGTGCTAGAGGAAATGCTAAAGCACGTTTGTTTCAGTTTTCCAAATGTGATGTCAGTAGATAAAAAAACCATCCTTTGGAGTGATTGGGATTGTCAGCTCCCTGTGAAGAAACATGGTGGAGGGAAATAGCTGGTTTTTGGATGCGTTGCCATAGGCAATTTATGGTGCTTTTCTCTTTTTTTTTTTGAGCAATCTAACAACTTCTGCAGAAATGGCAGTCCTAACCTGGAGGTAAAAAAATTGTTGCTGCACTAATCTTGGGCATTGCATGGGCTGGCCATGTCACCCTTTAATCAGTATTTAAATCACAAGGGTTCTGTTGGGTTGTCTGTCTAAATTAAAATTCTATATGTGAAAAATTCTCTCTGAGTTTCTGAGAGCACTAATGATGGTAGGATGTAATGTTTCCTTTCTTACTGGATTGTTGCATCTTGAACAGTAAGTAGGAGTCCTTTGAAACAAGTACATCAGAACAGCCAAGCAGCCTTTCACATCAGTTAAGCAAATGTAAATTCTGTACTTGAGCTTGGTGCCGGCAGCCTGCAGAGGAATGTTCTGTGTTCATACTTTTCTCTCTTTCTGCAGAGTAAATAGCTCCAGTGTCTTCACTGTCCGCTACTTCAGAACCACTGCGGTACATAGTAAGTCAAAAGTCAGGAATTCGTGTGATGCTTCTTTTGTGACCTCCTGCTGTCCTGCCAACAGCTACCTTCCATCCTTGGTCATCCTTGTTATCCTGTCTGCGTGGATGACTCAGGGTTTATAACCCCAGGGCCCTAAAGATTTTGTCTAGCATTCCTGTCACAATGTGGCTTTCAGTAGAATGTGAATGTCTCTGGTGTTTAAATGTTGATCGGTGCTGAAGCAAGGGGACGGACAGCAGTTGATGTCTGATGGCCTACCCCCTTTAGCAGAGTTGTGATGACAAGAATGAAGCACTGCCATCAATTTTTAGCTCTAAATGCAGTCAAGTCTGTTTGTCTCTCTCACAGGGGATGATGTGGTTACAGTGAACACACCAGCCTTTGCAGAGTCAGTCACAGAAGGAGATGTCAGGTGGGAGAAAGGTAAGCAATTGCCTCTTCCCTGAAATTCTCATTGCTGTTACTGCAGTGTTGGATACCTTGGGGATGCATTACCGTTCACTGGCTGACATCCTGCTCTGTGCCTTTCAGTCTGTGACAAATGAGGTATTTAATTGCAGCTCTCCTAAGGGGTAAGGATTGCAGTTACTGACTCGTCACCTCTCTCTCAAGGGTGGTGTTGGATGAAGGGAGATGTCTAAGCTGGAATCATACTCTTAACTGTGCAGTAGATTGCTTAAGCTAGTCTTTTCTTTAGAAGTTGTGGAGAACTGGGATGAAAAAGTTATGGGTTAGTGTGGGAAACTGCTGTGGGTAAAGAGGGGAGGCTGGAGCACACCTCCCTCCTCACAGTGGTCTTCATGTCTGTCATTCAGCTGTTGGAGACACAGTGGCGGAAGATGAAGTGGTGTGTGAGATTGAAACAGACAAGGTAGGAGTTTCTGGACCAAAACTTTTTCTAGTTCTGTAGCAGGTACCCTGTATGACTTCTCTCTAAGAACTCCTAGAGCCTGCAGGAGCCTGACTGTGTCTCCTGCTCTCTTCATGGAGAAAAACTTTTCTCATGTAGTATGAAAACTTGCTGTGCCTTAAGGGAGAATTATTGATAACCCTTACTCGCCCATTTGATTAATCATCACTGGTGTTGATGTTTATTGGAGCTGTAATTTTACTCCTCCTTCCAGTTTGAGTGCTTTGAGTTTTGAAACCTGTTTGTGTTTAAACAAAGGAGAAATCTGCAAGCCACAGGTTGTCTTTAGATTGTTTTAAATTTAGGCTTTAAGCTTATCCACCCCTGAAAGGACTGTTAAGCCTTGAAGTTCTTGCCGAATTCTCTGCCAAGTTCTGTTTTCAGCTTTGCTGTCAGGAAGATGCTGGCAGTGGGTCAGTTCTTGGCTGTACCCTGGAGATCAGGCTATACATTACATTGCCAGCATCTCCTAAAGCTTCTAACTATTGGCACAAAATCCCGGTGGAGGGTGTGAAAAACTGGTGCAAATAGTGTGAGACATGACTGCTGTCTGTGCCAAATTACAATGCGTGTATGCACATATTGGCATCTTCTCTTGGGCACTTGTCCTCCAAACAATGTTTGGGAGAATTTCACTGATTTTCTTTTTTTTCAGACATCAGTGCAAGTTCCAGCCCCAGCAGCGGGTGTGATTGAAGCCCTTCTGGTACCCGATGGTGGCAAAGTGGAAGGGGGGACACCTCTATTCAAACTCAGGAAAACTGGAGGTAAGTCAGGCATGTATAACTTGCACAGGCCTCTGTGTTTCGACCATTTTTTTTCTGAAGATGAAAGCAAAGCATTTAGAAGGATCCTGAGAGATGTTAAATAATTTCTCCATCTGCCTCTAACTGGAAGAAAATACTCCTATTGTGTTGTCCGTGAGAGAAGCATCATTTTAGTCCTTCTGAGGGGGATCTTCCTTTTTGTTCCCTCTGGAGGACACTGAGCTCTTAGCTATAAGTAGTTGAGAATTCCCCTAATTCCCTTCTGTGCCCTCTTCTCAGTAGCATCCAGCCTCCTCCAGTGAGGAAGTCAAGGGTGTTGATGAGTAAAACACTTTCACAATGGCTTTCTCCTGTGGTGACTTCTGTCAGCTCAGTAGTGCAGAGAACATAAAGGCACTCTGCCTGAGGGTTTACTTTTGTTAGGTTGGTTGGACTCGCAGATCTCTGCCACTGGAAGCTAGTGCCCTTGTCATGGTTCTTCCTTGTCTTTCAGCTGCTCCTGCCAAGGCTAAACCAGCAGCAGCCCCTCCTCCTCCTGCAGCCCCTGAACCTGTAGCTGCGCCTGCTTCTCCCCCTGCTGCAGCACCAATCCCCACTACAATGCCACCAGTGCCGCCTGTGTCAACTCAGCCCATCGACAGCAAACCAGGTGAGGCTACAGCCATTTGTTCCTGTTCTCCAGTCTCTCTTCTTTGGGGGAAGAGTGTGTAAGGTTAAAGACAGCAAACAGAGGCATTTATGGTGAAGGCCTCCCACAGTATTGCCCTGCATGCTCCAGACTGGACCAGTCAGCTATGCCTGGAACCTTCCCAGCCTAATTCAGGGCTGCTTCCATATTGTGTTGCTTAAGCAAGGAGCTGAAATGTGCTTTCTGCCTCAGGGCTTTTTCCACCTGGCTTCTGGTTTTGACTGATGTGTTTTTTACCCTCAGTGTCTGCTGTGAAGCCGGCTGCACCCCCAGCAGCAGCCCCTCCTGGGGAGGCAGTGCCCACCAAAGGTGCCAGATCAGAGCATAGGGTAAGCTGTGGGGACAGGGGCCTTGCCCACACTTCTGTTGCTAGTGATAATCTCTGGCATAAGCCTTCAACTTTCCAGATGTGTATCCACCTCTACACACCCAGCTCAGCAGAGCTGTGACAAGTGGGGAAATTCTCTGCGTAAGGGAACCACTTAGGAGTGGTGTGGAGGAAGAGCCTGGACCAGTCTGGCACAGGTCTTTTCTAGGCAAAAGTCTTGTCTTGAGCTCTGCTGACTCAGGACAGAAGGACTCAGTGTGATCTGCTTGGTTTGTCCACAAGCCCTCAGGAAAGGGTTGAGGCTGCTGAAACTGCCTTGTGCATTCTTAAGAGAGCATGGTTGAGCAACCTCTTTCTTAGCAGTCCTGCTCTTCTCACATTAGCCACGTAAAAAGCTGTGCATGCTTGGAGGTCTTGAGGAATGCAGAGGTCAGAAGTAGCTGTGATGCATTTCAGCACTGCTTTTCAAGTGAACCGTGTTGAGCTGAGCAGTGAAATAAACTCCTCAGCCCGTTGTGCTCCTGACCTAGAGTGAAAACCTTGGCCCTAGGCATCTAGTCAATCAGATGGCAAGAGAAGGGCCTTTTGGGTTTCTTGTTCATTTTGCCCTTGGATGAGCTTGAGGCAGCTTCTGCTTATACGTTTTTAATTTGCAGGTGAAAATGAATAGGATGCGTCAGCGTATTGCTCAGCGGCTGAAAGAGGCTCAGAACACTTGTGCCATGCTGACCACTTTCAATGAGATTGATATGAGGTGAGAAGCAGACCTCTTTTTCCCTTTATGAGTAGAAACAGATGAAGGCAATCATCTTTAAATAGCAGTCAAAACCTTGCAGGTTTTCCTTGGAGAGATTGGCAGCATGTCATTTGGGACCTCTTTCTTAGGTGTGTACCACAGTCTGCACAGCTTCTTCAGGACCATGTTGGTGTTGTGCTATGAGGGGGTACAGAGCTTCCTAATGGCCTGTCATTCCTTGGGAGCCATCTGCTACTTGTAACAAGGGTAGTTTCTGGTTCCTCTTCTGTGGGCTTTTTGGTGGAAGGCTTGTAAATGTTGAGCAGAGGACCAGAAGGGGCTAGTATCACTTGCATATAGTGGCTGTTCGAAGACAGCAAGATGTAGCATCTGCTTTCTGCCAATCCACCAGGTTACTGCTTTTGGAGGTATTTAACTTCCAGTGAGTTAGTTCTCCAGGGCTCATCAGCCTTTCAGGTGAGCATTGCTTAGGCCTAAGGCCTTTGCTGTCAGTTGGTACAGCTTTCCAGAGACAGACCAGCACCCTTCCCCATTCTCTCAAGCAGGTGGGGGGCTCCTGACTCAAGTGCTTGCGTGGACTGAGCACACTAATGTCTTTGGAGGGTGGGCAGCTTATGTTACAGTGCATTAAGGGGAAATTGTGCTCAAATCAAATTGCCTTGTGAAATCCTATGCTACTCCTTAAGACAAAACATGTAAATATTTGGGTCTCAGAACAATAAGGCTGGCAAAATAGTCTTTATTGGAGGGAAGTGCTGCAGCTTTATCTCCTCTCAGAGGCTCATTGAGGTGTCGCTTTACGCCAGCCTGGGGCTCTCATTGCATCTGGTAATGTGGTTTGGATTGATTACTGTGAAGTTGATTCGTGAAGACCTGTGCTGGGGCCTCCTGCTTCCCACGGGGGTCAGTGTCTGAAAGGAGGAGGCCTTAATGAGCCAGTTCCATAGCAAGCTGCATCCTCATTGCTGCAGTCCTTGTGTCTTGGGAGGCACTAATGTCTTTGGGCAGTAATCCTAACCCTAAACAAGGTTAGACGCAGGAAAACAAACACTCTAAACCATGGAAAATCCTGCTCCTTGGTGAAACTGTCTCTTCAAAGACTCAAAGTCTCTGAAGGGGGAAGGGATGAACGATGCAATTCCACAGCATCTGCTATTAGCCTGGAATAAGCACAGCTTGTAAACACAGCTTGGTTGATGTTTTGTAAACGGCCTCAATTTTGATGAATAGAAACAGTGGGGAAACGTGGTTTGTCAAGATCTGTGGGTGGACTGGCACCCACTACCATAACACCTGGGAAAATTCCTTTCATATTCACTCAACTCCCAAAGCCAGAGAGCTGGGTACAAAGGTGGTGTTGTGCTGTCTGGTTCTGAATTTGCAGAGTGATTGAGGTCTTTTCTTTTGATCACTTTGATTTCATTTCCTGCCTGTTTATTGCTTTTGGCATTTCTTGTTTTTTCATCCTTCTATGTCAGCCCAGCCACACCTGCATTTGCTGTCTGTGGTGCCACAGTGGTATGAGCAGTGGTGTCTCCAGAGAATAGGTGACAACATCAGGACTAAGCAGGAAATATGCCATGCCCCATCTTGCTTGTGTGCCTGGCAGTGTGGGCCTTGCAGGTTTACCCTGGCTGTGGAGTTCGTGGTCCAGGACTAGTTTCCATTTGATTCTTAGAGCCATGTTCAGTACCTATGATACGTGAAGGGTTTTGCAGCAGACTGGAGGTTTCCCACTGGGTGGTGCAGATTTGCATCCTTGAGGCTGGCACTGAAATCTGTTACAGAGTGAGGGAACAGTGTTTCCTTGGACTCCTATTTACCAGTGTTGTTGTGTGTTTTGCAGCAACATCCGGGAGATGAGAGCTGTACACAAGGATACCTTTCTGAAAAAGCACAACCTGAAGCTAGGTTTCATGTCAGCTTTTGTGAAAGCTGCAGCCTTTGCTCTGCAGGACCAGCCTGTTGTGAATGCAGGTGAGTGGTGACCCTTTCTGGTGACTTGCACGTGTAGGCAACACAGCAGAATGGGGGAAAGCAAATGGCTAAGTCATGGCAGGAGTAGTAGCTTGGAGAAGCAAGTAAAATACACAGGGAAAGAGGACAGTCCTGCACGCTGCAGCTGATTTGCTAAAGTCACTTTTGTAGGTAGAGAACAGCTTATCAAGACAGACTCGATTAGGAAGGGGTGACAAGAGTGGGGCTGGGGCCACGCATATGCAGCCTGAAGAGGGCAGAGCCTGCTGGTTGGTGTACAAGTAGCTGCTGTAGGCACAGTGCAGTTCCTGGGGGTGTCAGAGGTGCTTGCTGAAACACAGAAGAACAGAATAACCAAGGGGAGAATAGCTGAGGAGGACTGAGCTATGTGCACTGTTGTCTTTCTGTCTATCCTGGTGCCTCTCCCACAGGTACAGCGAGGGCTCATTCTTCTCTGGAGTTACATTTAAGCTAGACATGAGCAAGTTGTTATGATTTTGTAGCTTGTCAAACCCTCGTTCTCAAGTTCTGCATATGTTACACAAATTTTTTTTCTCTGTCTAGTGATTGATGACACGACCAAAGAGATTGTGTACAGGGACTATGTGGACATCAGTGTCGCTGTAGCAACTCCCCGAGTAGGTACCTTGGATACTTTGTCCATGCTTCCCACAGCCTTTCATATGGGATGATCACGTACTTTGAGCCAGTTCAGCCTTGTGCTCTGCTGCAGCAGAAACTGCTGAGATAGGTTTTGAGAGAAGGTGGAGGACCAAGAATATTCTGCCATTATATTAATCTAAATAAGAGATCTGGTAACAGGGTCAATATAAATCTCAGTTGTTAATGACTAGGGGTCAGGTTAGGGAAACCCTTACTGGTCATGAATCCACAACATAGGCAGTAAAAGCTTTGAACGTCCTGTTCTCTGTCTAATTTTGCTGTGCTGTTCCACAGAGATGTTTCTGTCCAGAAGGAGTCTGGGACAGAGCTACAGATGTTGAATTAGTGAGTTACCTTCTTGATTAGAAGGTTTTGCTATGAGGCAGAGGTTTGATGAGGACTGAAGTTCTGTCACTGTCTTCTCCCAAAGTCTAGGGGAGGCCCAGCCTAAAGAGGTGAGAGAAAGAGGTGCCAGCTGAAATCTCCCAGTGCCTCATCTGGGAATTTGTGGAGCTGGCTCCAGACAGACCTAGTTGATTTTATGAGATAGGCTAACAAAGGCAAAGATGATGGCTCAATTTAAGGTGTCAGCCCTTGATGTGTGTCATGCCAGGTTTCCTGTCAGGCTGCCAGGGTGTGAGGCAGCTCTGCCAACCAGCTGCTATGGGCTGAGGTGGAGGCAGGAATTCTCTGGGACTGTGTCCAGGTTCCTGCCCCATGACAGCTATCTGTGTGTCACTGCCCTGAATTTGCTATTCATGAACTTTGCTTCTCCTCAGGGTCTGGTGGTCCCTGTGGTTAGGAATGTAGAAAACATGAACTTTGCTGACATAGAGCGTGCTATCTACGAGCTGGGAGAGAAGGTAAGGGAAGTTTTCTGAAGAGGGTTGGGAGGAATGGAAAAAATTGGAAGTGCTGGATCGGCGTGTATTGATTTGGTCTCTCTGTGTCATCATCTCTGACCTCTAACACACTGAGTTGTGCTGTGGGGAGTGATCCAGTTACACGTCTGGTTGTGCCTCTGCTTTCTAGGACAGCTCTGCTTGTTACCCTTCCAGAAGATTACAATCTGTGCATTAAAGACATGGTGTATCTTTGCCTTTGTCTTTACAGACCAAGGCTGAACTGCCCTGGGCTGTAGAATTCCCTGTGTCTGTCTCCTGCAAAAGCAGGAGTTGGAAGTAAAAGTGAGACAATCCTTCCCCAAAGCCCCTAGATGCTCACTCTAAGGACAAGGATGCATTTTTGAGCAATTTATGCTGGTTTTCAGCTGAACAAATCAATAAGCAAAGCTCTTGCAATTATTATTTATTCCTGAAGAGAGTGGATGTCCAAACCCTTGTTTTTTGCTCTCTGTGATCTGTATGGCTTTCTAAGACCTTACTTTTACTTCTAGGCAAGGAAGAATGAACTGGCCATTGAAGATATGGATGGTGGCACTTTCACAATCAGCAATGGTGGGGTTTTTGGGTCACTCTTTGGAACACCTATCATTAACCCACCCCAGTCTGCCATCTTAGGCATGCATGCCATCTTTGACAGGCCTGTGGCTGTGGGAGGCAAGGTAGGTGGACCTGCACACGGGGTTTTAGTGAGCAAAGGACAGGGCTCAGCAGACTAAGGACCTTTTTCTAAGGGATTGTTGTCACTTCTGAAATGCTTTAGTATGAGGGAGGAGGAGAGACTAATGGGTGTAGGGCACCTTTGCTGGCCCTGGTACTTGCCTGAGCTGTGCAGGGGATTTCGTCCTATCTGTGAGTGGGCAAACTGGTTATAATCTGCTTAGTTGTGGGAAGGAGGAGGTTGTAGCCTTTGTGATAGGGAACAGTTCCAGGAAGGGACCTGATCTTGTATGTGGCATGGACCCCAGCCTGGGTGGGTGGGAAGGTCATTTTACCAGGCAGGACACATCCAGGAGGGCCTGAACCCAGGGTTTGGGGTGGTAAAAAGCCAAGTCTTCCCTGAATTCGTTGGAGGGGCCCGTGCAGGTGCGAGCAGTGAGCTCACTAATGGCCGTGTCCCTCCTCAGATCGAGGTGCGGCCGATGATGTACGTGGCGCTGACCTACGATCACCGGCTCATCGACGGCAGAGAGGCCGTCACCTTCCTGCGCAAGATTAAGGCAGCGGTGGAGGATCCCCGCGTGCTGCTGCTCGACCTGTAGGGCAGCCACACCCCCACACCACCCACCCAGGACAGGGCCGCAGCACCAGCAGGGACAATGCAGGGCATTCAGGAACTGGCAGGGGTCATTCCAGTCTTTCTCCCTCCGCTATGATTGGAGCTATCGCAGAGGGAATTACGGGGATAGCTCCTACCTCCTTTCCTATTTTGTTTAATGAAGGTTTAGTATCTCACAAGAACTGCCATGCAGTGGCCAACCACTCAATGGCGCTGCCTTTCCAGAGCCATCTGTGTGGCATCCTCTCCCTCACAGCACCAAACTCTCACCTCTAGCTTGTCCTATACCACTGGAAACTGCTTGCTGCTGCTGTGCTAGGGTACCCTTCCCTGCCCCTCCGTGGCAGGTTCAGCTTTATTGCCTAGCACTAAGGTTCCTGGGAGGGAGAGGAGAGGAGAGGCTACTGTCCTGTCCATGTTTTGCTTGAAAACATTTCACACTCATCTGCCTTGCAAGGGTGGTCTGACCCCGAGGCCACTTGCAGGAAAAGTTTTGGTCAGAGCAGGGCTTGAGGTAGGTGTCATGCTTCTGGCAGTGCCCTAGTTACACTCCCTCCACAGACAGTAACACGGGGTGGCAGCTCCCCTACTTTTCCTTGGAGATTGTCTTTCCCCAGCCCAGTCACTGTGGCGTGAATGTTCCTGTTGGGGTGGGCAGAGCCTGTGACCTCTGTGGAGGCAGCACATGTTCCTGGGGACAGCCCTTCCACCATTACATGTCCGACATGGGGGTGAAAGAACCGGCTCCCAGCAACTCTGATTGACTCACAGCTCACTGGTGGTGGATCTGACTGCTGGCTTCCTGCGTGGGGGGCCTGGCCTGCTCCCAGCACACACAGCTGGGGGGGCCAGGCCCTTCTCTGTCATGTATATCCCAGCCCACAGGTGCTGGTTCTGGGGGGAGGGGGGCAGTCCTTAATCTGATAGCGCACACATGAATTGAGGGGTGAGGGGGTTGCTAGTGCCTGCAGAGTCTATTACTCTTACCCCCTACACAGAACTTGTAACAAAAATATTTAACACAGCGGATTTTAAATGAAATAAAACCGTGCAACGACTGCAAGGTGGAGTGTGTTTGAGGGGGTGAGGACTCTGGCATCAGCAGCATCCTGAGTGTAGTACAAGAGTCCTGTTATCTGGTGGTGAAAGAAAAGAGGCAATGGGAACTGAGCCCATTGCTGGTGGAACTAAATTGAGTCTTCTCTGCCTGTGAACACTGCTGTCCTCAAACTCTCTGCCAAAGAATTGGCTCTTCCCCGAAAAGAGGTTTTTAGGGCTGGAAATGATCCTTTTCTAGCAACAGAAATGTTACAGATGGTGAGAAATTCCCAGTATTAGCTAAAGGGCATGATGACCAAGAGGGAGACCTGGGACAAGCTCATAAAGTTTTTCAGAAGTTGGGTTTTTACTGCTGCAGCAGGGGAGAGTTGTAATTCATGCAAGTGTGGAAAAGGCTGTTGCAGAAGGAGAAAGGAAGCAAGAAAAAGAACAGCAGAAGCTGTTTGTGGTACTGGGTGTTTCCCCAAGTCGTCCTTCTTGGGACTATACAGAATCATTCCTGGATCATGGCAGGGTTTTCCCAGCTCTGACATCCACTTCAGAGATGGTTTACTCTTTCCAGCTACAGGTGAAGAGGGCAGCCCCTTCTAACAAAAAACTATTGCACTCACAGCTGCCATGTGGATGAAAGAGAGAGTGGTTCCTAGTACTGGTGCCTGCATTTTCCTGGAAGCTAGGGACAAAAACAGTCTAAAGTCAGCTTTTTTTGCCTGGCCCTGGCTAAGGTAGGTTAGGGGAAGAGGAAAAAACCCTTCCTTGTTCTGGGAAGGATAGAGTCTAATTTTTGCACAAATAAGTTGATTGAAAGAGAAGTTTTTGAATTAAAGTGCTGCTTGCACTCAGCCTCTGAATTCAGGATTCAGAAGATCCACCTTGCCTTTGTTCATGAGGGAGGAAGCTTTTATTCTGTCTGGAGCTGCAATTAAGGCCCTTGAACCAATGGGGTAGCGAATATACAGTAAAGCTCTTAAAATAATGCAACCGAGCAAACTGCTTTATTTAATCTGCCCTGTCAAGGTTTGCTGTAAGAGTGCTTGAAACTTCCTTTTGACTCTGTTGGGTGACACGGCACTGAGTTGCAAGATGCTGTGCTGTGGCTTTGGACACAGGGTCCTTCTTCCTGAGCTTCCCCTGAATCACAGGACTGGGAGGCTGGTGGGCAGGGGTGCATGGCTGCAGCTGGAGGGTTCAGCCAGTGCGGGCTGCCATGGAGAGGAAAAGCTCCAGGCTCAGCTGCTCCTGCTCTCTGGCCTTTTCTGGCATTAGTGGTCAGCTCCCTGCTCAGTCCTCCAGTTGCTGCACAGCAATTGAGGTGTCCGTACCTTTGCTGGTGTGGGAGATGAGTTTCTCCAAAGCTCTGCTTCCCTCTGGTGGAGAGCACTCCTGCTGCTGCCTGGGAGGGTGTCTACTGCCGCGGGCAAGCAGGAGCTGGAACCAGCTAGCCACAGGGGCATGTCGCTGGTACCAGTAATTCCTTACTATGGGAGATAAGTGGGCAGTGTGAGGGGTGCTGGGAGAGGAGGGCCAAACTGCACCGCTGCCATTGTGAGCTCATCCTTCAGCCTGTGGCTTTGACTTGCACAGCTGGGCACAGCAGCCTCCACCTTGGGCTGTCAGCAGACACATGTTTGTGCTGCTTTTTCTTTAATCCAGAATGTGCACTTGGCCTTCTTCCCTCTGTGCTGGCTCTCGGAGTTCACCCCTTTAAACCCTCACTGTGTGGTCTGCCAGTGGAAAGAAGCACCCAGGCACAGAAGGCTGGAGCCACAACACATGACAAAAGGCTGGAAGAAAACCCAGGCACTTCTCCTAAATGTGAGCTGCAGCCATACAGCTGTGCAGACCTGAGAGGCTGCGAGGCAGGCAGGAGCACAAGGGCAGAAGGCCAGGTACTCAGTGCCAGCTTCTGGGGTTTGGCCATAGGGTGCTGATGGCTGGGGGTGACACCAACCCATGACTCCCAGGAAGGTTTCAGAAACAGATTTGGGGCTCTCTGTCACACAGCAGGCTTGGCCTACACCTGGCTGGTGCAGCTCAGAAACAAAAGGACACTTCTCTAAGTGATACTGAGTAGTTTATTTTCTCAGAAGGTGAGGGGGAGAAGAGCAGAGGGCTCCTTGTATCACCGCTGCAGCAGGGATGACCCACACACACACATGCACTCAGGGAGGGGCAGAGACCACAGGCTTGGGCTCCAGCCAGCAGGGCCCAGAGGGGCTGCATTTGAAAGCCACAAAAAGTAACAGAGCAGGGGGTCACTGGGGTAGCAGCAGAAATAAAAAACGGGGGGAGTTCCAGGGCACGGTGCTGAGCTGAGGAAGGGATGCCACAAGAAGGGGAACACCACCTCTTCCTGGAGGTGGGCACCAGGTTCCTTTTCCCACCAGGGAGAACCTGGAGAAGTCAGCCTGGCCCAGCATGACACCTCCTCTTTGGAGATGCCAATGAACAGAAGCAGAGAACAGAAGGACATGTAAGGCTGCAAAACCTCATGTGCACCCCACCTCAGGGCAGCCCTTGAGGCAAGCCTTCCCCAGCAGGCAGTGCTGCCAGTGACCCACCTGGGGTCACAAGTGCCAGGGAAGCAGCCCAGGGCCCAGCTCCTGGGGGAAGGACAGCCTGCCTAGCCCACCAGCTTGTTCCATGGCACTGTGTTGAAGAAGGAGTGAGACTTCAGCTTTGTTATGCCACCTCCTCCAGAGCCCAAGCGCTGTTTTGGATTGTACTGCAGGAGCTGCAGAGAAAAGCAATGGCACAGGAGGATGAGGAGATGGGGACACTGGAAAAGGTACCCAGGCTGGACCCTGCCTTTCTCCAGCCTCTAGTCCCATTCTCCCTCCCATCCACACAAGGCTCTCACCTCAGTGAGCAGCGATGTAGCAGCCAGGCTGAGGCCCTCTGGCAGATGCAACTGGGTGTGAGGCTGAATCCCTGAGGGATGGTTTTGGGAGAGTGGCTGCAGGAGGCAGAGGGTGATGGTAAGCAGAGGCACCAAGGAGGGTAGGAGCATCCTGTTGAGTCTGCATTGCCACATAACCCCAGCCCTACACAGCAGCATTTAAAAGCTAGGGCCCCTTAACACCCACAGACCATGCACAGGCACTGGGAATCATATGTCTGAAGTAACCTGGCCAAGAACTGAGGGGTCAGCAGGGCAAGGCACCCTCCCAGCCCTACACAACAGGCAGCCCTTAAGCCTCCTCCTCCCCTGTCCTCCTTGTACAGCTCCTCAGCCTCTTACCACTCCTGTCAGCAACTCATACAAGAGAGAGCCAAAGCTCCAGCAGTCAGCTGCTTCAGTGGGCTCCATGATCCCCCCCACTTCTGCAGAAAGAGATAGAGAGGGGTTAGAGCTGGAGGCAGGGAGCACCAGTGGCCACACTGTGCTGAGCACATCTCACTGCCTGCGGGATGTCCGTCTCTCCAATTGGTGCCACTGGGCAGAGAGCTGGAGAAGCCAGGGGACATGTCCCTTACCTGGAGCACTGTACAGCTCTTCCCGTGCCTGGCTGCAGTAGTGGGGCTCCACCTCTGTCCACTGGCCAAAGAAGGTGAGACGGACATGACCTGCAGAGCAGCACCAGAGTCAAAAGCAGGAAGGTTAGGACAAGACTGGGGGCTTTGGTCATAGCATGTAGCCAAGCCATATCTCTGCCACTGGGAACAGCCAGGGCATTGGGCCCCTGTCATGCCCTGAACACAAAGGCACTGAGCATCCCCTGGCACCACACACCCCCCTGCTGGCCTCCCAGGGCTTGCCCAAGGTGCCCAACAGGTGAGATTGTTTAGGTGGGCTCCAAGTTCACAGCTCTCAGTGCAGGCTGTGGTGAGGAAATAAGTAGGTTTTAAAGGGAAAGGGGGGAGAAGTTTGGCTTTCCCCTTGCAAAACTCTCTGCATTTTTCTTTTTGTAAGTAATTTGCAGCTCTCCAGTTTGTCCCAGATGTTGCCAGCTGAGCAGGGACTTGCATTGACAGGAATACCCACGGCTCAGAGGGATGGAATGGCTCCAGAACACCCTCAGCAGGCAGTTACTATAAGCAGGGGAAAACTAACTCAGTAGTCCCACTAACCTCAGGCACTGTTTAGTTGGTCTCAGCTTCCTGAGGCTGGGATGTCCCAGGCAGCCAACCCCCACATGGGAGCAGGGGAAATACATTTCTGTGGCTATGGCCCTTGACTCTCCTGCTGCAGAGCTATCTCTTGTAATAATTTCTTGGAAAACCTAAGTAAGATCCCACTTCCAATTTCAGAAATACCAATCCTTCCCAGACTCCCACCCTCCTCCAAAGCAAACACAAGAAAGTCCATATCTTCTGCAAATAGGGCAAGCAGTGGTCTCCCAGATGAGAGACCAATTTCCTCCTCCTTGGGGCAGCAACATGGGGCATTACGTACCAGCTGTATCAAGCAGCAGGTTCCTGGGGTTGAGGTCCCGGCACAATACACCCTGTTGGTGAAGTCCCTCTAAGGCCAGGAGGATTTCTGCTGCCCACAGCTGCACCTGCTCTTCATTTACAGCCCACGCTCTCCGGCCATGCCCGTGGGAAGCCAAAGCCCTGCATTGTCCCAATGGTGGCTGTTTGCTGAGCTGGCAGCAGGTCAGGCTTGCTCCCCACGGGGGCTCCCACATGGCTGGGTCAGGCACACTGGGTTTGCCAGAGCTGGACAGGGCAACTCCTGCAGAAAGCTGCCTCTCACCCAAGGCCAGGAGGGGCTGAGCCTGGGAGGTCTCAGACACTTTCTGAGCTGGCAGTTGCCCTGGCCCTGGCTGACCCCCTCTCACAGTCTTTGGTACAGGGACAAGCCCCTGGGGAAGCCTGGGGCCTTGTTGGGAGGCTCTTCTCTCAGATATGCAGCCTGTGCCACTGGTTAGATCATTCCATGGGTAGACAACCAGGCCCTGGCTGGCAAGGTGGCCAGGGCATTTGGCTGACACTCCTGGAAAATGGTCCACAACACCAGACACGGTCTGTGTCACACTCAGATCTTGTCCTCCAGGTGCAGCCCCCTTGCCACCAGCAGGAGCTAGGAGAAGCTGGCAGTGGTTCCCTGAGCCAGAGTCTGTGGGGCCAGGGGACTGCTCCTGAGGTAGTGAGGCATTAGTGCTTCCCAATACTCGGTAGTTCACAGAGCCCGGGAGGCCACTGCCTGTCCAAACAGGGAGGATGGATCCTTGGCTGCCACCCTGGGAGTTTCCCACACCATCCTCTGTGCCATGGTCCCTCAGAACTTGAATGGTGTTTGAATCAGCACAGTCCTGCTGGACATGGTACTTGGAGCGGAGGTGAGACCACAGTGTCTCCCCTGGAAAGCAGAAAGGAGAGCAAATGATGAGGCAGAAAGTATCCCTGGCTCCCCCACTGTCAACATGGCCCATTCAGGCCCAGGCCAAGGCCTACACAATGGGGTCATCATTGAACATCATTAATCTGCCCAGCAGCAAAGCTCCAGTCCATGCAGAATACACCCCTGCCCTACAAGCACACCATGCCCAATGCCACACCTTCCCTAGGACCTGGCACACCTAAGCCCCATTCCCTCCTCCTTTAGCAGCCCTCTCCCCATTCTGCGCAGTCTCCTTGATCCCACTCTGCCACTTCCATGTCACAGACAAGCCACATATTCACAAATGCTCCTGATCCCAACTGCCAATCCCCACTTTCCCCTGAAAGTCTTTCCTTCCAGTGTGACAGAAATTCCAGAGAGCTCCCACAGCATGGCATGAGGCCATGGGTCAGCAATGAGCCAGAGCAGCAAACCCTGGAGCCCACAGCATGTTGCCAGGGCTTCCCAGCCTCACTACATTCAATGCTGGCTTCTTTCTGTAAACTCATCCTATAGCAATGCACAAGGAGTTGAGCCTGTTCTCCAGCACACATCAGCCTCCATTTGTCATTACTGGACTCCAGCTGCTGCTCCCTACACATCCATTCAACCAGCAGAGAGTAAATAAGCGCCATGGGACAAGCCTCCACCTTGTCATACTTCTTCACCAGGATCTGGGACAACCTCAAGTATGCCTCATTGATGTACCCAAACCCCAGTATGCTCACTGCCTCTTATGCCCTAATTTTCCATCTCTTCTCTTTGGTATGTTCTCAAAATCCACTGTGACCTTTTGTAACCGAAAAAAAAAGTTTTACAAAGGTCCTGTCAAAAGATTGTTTTACAACATGCAGGTGAACTACCTCACTTCATTTTCCTTCTCCATCACCTTCCTCTTATGGTCAGACAACGCCAGTAAAATGAAGAGGTTTTTCTTTTTAAGATGCTGGATCACATCAATTTCATTACTTAAAGGCATGGCCACTCCCTCCCATGAGAGCCAGGGGCTCATGTCTCTAAAGACTAAGGCTGGTTTCCATATAACACCCACACAACCTCTTTCTCCTTGTAGGTCTCCATAGGCCCATTTCTAGTTACATCCCCAGCCAGTTTTTATCAAACCTCTGCAATTCACAGCTGAACAGCTCTGTTCACTAGGTCTCCAAGCCCCAGTACCCACCACCCTTCTATGAAGAAGGCAGTTTACGCTATTGCAATAAGAAACAATCCCAAAACAGGAGGGGAAACATACTTCAGATTTTAAAGAAAGGACAGTTAAGGGTAAATCAGGGTGTTTCACAGCTGGGAGGCAAGGCTGTCCTCACTCACCCTGCACGTGCTCCAGATGGAGAAAGATGGAGTCCTCACTCACATAGTAGCACAGCAGCTTGACCATGAAGGGGACCCCATGAGGAATGATGGTCTGTCGCTCACGTGTCTCAACGTGGGATTTGGGGAGGCTCTGAGGAGGTACAGGTAGATGGGTGGTACAGCACAGTAGGGACCTGGACTCTGTGCAGCCAGCACCTGGCAGGGCTGGAGGCCAGCCAGAAAGGAGTGTGGCTTCTGCCAAGCCCCGTGGCTGCTCCCATGTCACCCATGATGGAGTTCCCCCATCTGTGGAAACTTGTGGCTCATACGGAGTCTGTCAGTCCCCAGCACCCAGCTGTGATAAGGCAGCATTCTGCAAGGCTCTGCCAAGGTAGGGCCTTCCACATCTGCATGTGGGACCCAGAGGGCATAGCTGCTCCAGAGCAGTGACTCTTCTGCAAACACCCTGCTCCCTTCAGGGAGGAACCTGCTATCCCAACCCTATCTCCTCTTCCCCTGGAAATGGTGCTTCTCCCTCTCATGCCAGACCCTCCTTGTCCAGTTACTGAAGTACTTCATTGTTAGTTCCAAAGGCACTGAAAAATACTCTAGGACTTGTATTGAGCACACCTCACAACCTGTTTCAGGGGTTGACACAATTTAACACAGGCTTGAAGTGTTAAAAGTCAGAGAAACAGATGACCAAAGAGAACCATTTCCTTTCTGATCACAGAGGATTGCTGAGGCAGCCAAAATAAGATTTTTGAACCATGAACTTCATCCAACCTCTGAGAGCTGCTATTTTTTATCCTCTCACCTTCCCCAGACATCAGCTTGGACAAGGTGGCCCCAGCCTGAGAGGGAGAAGCAGGGAGATGAAACAGAAAACACCCACCTTGAGTATAAAGGTCTCACCAGTGGCTGGATCCTGGACAATCTGCACCTGGGGCAGTATACACAGTACTGGTCAGAAATGGTGACCCAACACACAGCCTACAGGAATGACCCAAGGGACTCAACTGCAACTGAAACAAACTCCCACCCAACTGGAAGAGTTTTGTGAGGCTGAAACCCCCTACTCTTGAAAGACAAAACACAGGTTGTTGACAAGGAGATAGCCATGCAGCCAAGAAGCAGGAAATTAATTAAACAAGAGGTGGCTCTCATGCCAGTTTTACTTCCTTCACAGTGAGTGGTTTCACAGGGCTCTTTCTGGGCTCAAACCTGGGCCTCAGCAAGACAGCAGGATCACATCAGTCCTGACAAACTGAGATGTGTCCACAGCAGTGAAGAGCAATGTGCCATGTGTATGTGGATACAGTAGGCATCTTCACTCCAAGATAATTAACTTCTAATTAGTTTATTCATCCAGATAGTTCAGCTTCCGTTGAAGTCTAGATTATCCACAGGAGTCCACCATCATGGCACCTGGGCATCAGACACATTTCCATTTGTGGGAAAGAATGAGATGCATAAACTTCCCTGTAAATACCTTGGGAGGTCTGGTAAGCAAAAGTAATGGGGACATTAACAGATTTCCCAGTTAACTCCTTAAGGGTCTTGAGTCCTCTCCTATGAATTTTTCTGGATGGGGATGGTGTGGATGGATACCCCAACATTGCTTGATGGACGTGCTGAGGGCTGGTGCTCCCATTCCAGCTGCTAGGACCCTCCAGCTTATGCTCCCTTTGGTCCAGACCCAGCCTCACCCCCCACCTCCAGGTCAAGTCATTACCTTATCAATCACTCCCACAACCTTACACCGTCTCAGGTTCTCCACTGCTGAGCTCAGTGTCCTGATTGGCCGGAAGCGCAGGCTGCTGTAGCCCTGCAAGGTGATAAGAGACCTAGAAATGCTATTATCCATTACACAGGGTCAAAAAAGTCCCTGCATTTTCCAGAGGAGGCAGCAATACTGCCCAGCTGGTCAACATGCAGAGACAACACTCCAACAGGCATGATTCATTTCTAACATCAGCTGGACCATTTCCTTCTCCAACCCCTGGATTTCTAAATTTTTTAGGGAAAGCTTGCACTTGCAGCAGAGGTAAAAATCACACCAAAATTTGAAGCTAGACCTGGACTGTTTCAACATTAGGGTGTGTGTGTGTGTAAGGTAGTTGTCTTTCTCCCTACATTCTTCCCACTAGGCTCTGACCTTGCCCTGCCTCACTCCCTTCTCCCTTCTTTAACCACCTCCTTCCCACAATGCAAAAAGCAGCCATCGTCTTTGGTTTCCATACAGATGGAAATTATGACAGATGGGAAGAGGACATTTTTAACATTTGACAGGGCGGTTCCCTGCAGTGGCTTCAATGTCCACAAAAATGTCCATACCCACTATGGTGGCAGCAAGCTAAGCATGCAGACTTTGGAGGGTGGGGTCCTGGAAGCACCCTAGGCAGCCTGGGCCCACCTCGGCTCCTTGATCCAGGCAGGGTGAAGAGCTGCCAGCTCCCTTGCAGCCACTGGCAGGCCAGGACACTCGGCAGCTTGATGCACCTGCCCTGTTCTCTACACCATCTTAAGTGTGGCATCTGGCAGAGGCAGACAAGGGGGACAACTGGGGCTGCTTTATCTGCGTGTCCACACCCCCACCCCCATTTCCCAGTGTCACAGAACCGCTGCCATCTCACCCACGCCAGCCCCTCACCGTGGCAGTGGAGTTGCCGCCCCCCGCTGCCCGCTGCAGGTGGCAATTGAAGATTTCCTCAGCGCGCCGCAGGTACTGCGTGATCTTCCGCTTCACGGCCTCCCGGCGCTCCTTGTTGGGATCAACTGTCGTCGGTGCAAAGGGTGGGTGTGAGGGGCCTGGCTCAGCCCCGGAGGACTGGCCACAGTCCCCAGCGGGATGCCCCAGCCCTCTCATCTTTCTCCCGGTAGGGATGCACTCCCTGGACAGATGCCCCAGTGCCCTCAACACACTCTCTAGAGGGATTTTCCCGTCCCCTCATCATTATCCCTGCTGGGATACCTTGCTCCCTCACGGGACTCACGATATAAATGCCCTGGTCCCCTGGCCGGTGTCCCCGGAGGGATGCCCGGTCCGCTGCCCCCGGTCGGTCGCACACACCCTGCACGCCGCGGAGCAGCACGTCCACGCCGTTCTGGTAGTGGTTGAAGGCCTCCTCGTAGTCCTCGCTGACGTCCCGCTCCAGCGCCAGCCGCAGCTGCCGCGCCGCCTCCACCAGGTAGTCCCGGCGCCCGCCGCCCTCGGGCCCCGCGGGGACGACGCGGCCCCGCAGACCACAGGCAAC
>JANPWX010000317.1:630971-641268 GCA_024734555.1 Trochalopteron elliotii
GGGAAACCAGGTGCAACCACAGTTTGGGCAGCGCGGCCGCCAGCATCCCCCGGCACTGCCGGGCGGAGCGGCAGGGGCGCGGCAGGGGCGGGCGGTGCTGATTGGCCGCGGATGAGATCATCACCATCATCACCATCGTCATCATCATCATCATCACCACCACCCCCCCGCCACGGGATCCATGCCCGGGTCCCCCCACCGGGGTCCTGCCCCCGCCCTAGGCAGGCACTCCACCTCTCCGATAACGCGCGATGAGCGTCGTCGCTCCGCTTGCTTCATTGTCATCCTTATTCACCATTAATTGCTCACAATTAACCAAGCTCCCGTTCATTAAATTATGCCTTTGCCGCTGCATTTCTTTCCTCCTATAATGCATAACTAGCTGTATTTTAATTAGCCTTTGTCTCTGCCGTCCGCCAGACAGGGACACCCATTCCAGCAGCTCCCCACTGCCACAGTTAGGGTGGTGGGTGCCTTGCCATTCATCATGGCCAGCCCGGGGTACTCTTGGCTCTTCCCGATTTCCTCTTTCAAGTGGGTGCCGTTGGCCCTGACACTCAGCTCTCAGCCATCCCTTCTACCAGCTCTTGCAGACTCATTGGGTTTTACAAACTTATTCCAAATGTACAGCACAGGGAACATCAGCACAAATTGCATTAAGGTGCATCAAAGTGACAGCGTAATTGAGATCCCAACTGGTGGTTAACAAATGCTTTGTATGTGGAAAATATCAGTCTTTGGCTTATTCTAGAAACATGTAGTCCTGCCCTCCTAGCCTGGTTTTTTCTTGGAAGTCCAGGAGACCTTGCAGGGCCTGCTAGATCACTGCAGCTATTAGTGGAAGGGGATTTGCTGAACCAGGAGTGCTCAAGTGGTTACTAAGAACTGGCCAACTGGTTTGCTGTATCTGTGGGATGGCTGGTCCCAGGTTAAATAACTGCCTTACCACAGGCATGGCAGGGGACCTGCAAAGAGAGGAGGGCTGGAATGAAATCTAAGAGATACCCTTAGAAAAACTGTGCTAAGATTGTTTGGGAAGAGGGAGGTCCCTGCATCCTTGTCCATCCCTTGCTAACCTATGCACATGTCCCATTGCAACAGGAAATGATCCTAAGATGGGGGTTCTCATTTTGTCAGGAGTTGGCTCTGTGCTGTCCCATCACGACCACACCAGCCTGGTCAGTCACTGTGTTCAGCCCCTGCTAGACCTGGTACTTGCTGTGGGACTGGCAGAGGGGGCACCCATTTGTGACGGACCTGTGATTACTTCACACTCTGCACACACTTGGAGGGGACCTCCCTGGGCTCAGGTCCCCATGGCTGCTCTTTTGCACAGCCCAGCCTGTTAACAACAGCACAGGACAGTAAAGCCTGTGCCCACAGCTCAGCTCAGCATCCAGCAACCCAACGCTGTCTCTCTTACAAGGACCATTTCTTTGGGAGTATGAAAGTATTAACTGTGCCTCAGAGGGCAGGTCCAGGAGGATGTAAAGCCATCTGCTTTGTAAGACAACTCACTGCCCAGACAAAATCAGTGTGCTTGGTTCTTTGGTTTCTCCTCAGAATGCTTCCAGGTCCCTTTCCCAACCTCTGCCTAAGAGAGACCAATTTTTTCTGCCCAGCCTATTTATACCCCACGGTCTCTGGGGTGTTTTAATTCCCACCAGAAACTGAAGACTCCTCCTTTAAGTGAAAAGTCTGAGCAGGCAAGAAGTAAAGGAGAGCCAGGGATGAGAGCAGGGGTGCTGCTGGCACAACTCACCTGCCTGGCTTCAGCAGATCTATGTGGGCCTGGAGAGGACAGAGAGCACAAGAAAACCACAAAATCCAGCACAATGTATCTGTAGAGTGGTTTGGCTATTGAGGTGATGATGGCAGGGGGATGTGTGAGGAGGAGTTGCCAGGAGGGTACAAAACTCAGTTAAGTTCTTCATCAAACACCTCTGAAGTGGCCAGAAGAGAGTGAGCTGAAGGCATCAGCAGGAAGTGCCTCAAGGATGTTCCTGTGAGGAAAAGCCTTGGAAGGGAAGAAGACTTGTACCAGCCCTGAGGCACAACTGCCTTACCTGTGGGCTTCCAGGTTTGCATGTCAGTGCTACACAGAGGACATTAAATTTGAGGTGTTGGAACCCTGAAGGAAGCCATTACCATCACGTTGGGGGATTACTTTTAGATTAACCTGTTGAAGAGCTTGTGGTCCTTGTTGGAAAGTGGGAACTGCCAAAGCAAAACCAGCACAGACAAATGACAGGGAGAGGAGTGAGAGCTGCCTTTTTTCTCACAGGCTGAAAGTGACATATGAGAGCTTGCAAAAGCTTAAAATATGCTGAGACTGCAAGCATCACTGGCTTCAACAGGCAGGATTATGCCAAATTTTGTGAGGATGCAAAAGACCTGTAAATCACAATCAAGAAGTTAGGACCTCAGTGTTTCTTTATTTGCATGGAGATGTGGGAGACCTTCAGGGGTCTGGATGGGAGATGCTGCTGTGTGGCAGAGCTCTGATGGCATCCTGTGCTCAGGGAGACCAGAGGTAACCAGTGAAGTTTTAACATCAGGGCTTCATCAGCCACGATGCTACATCTGTGGGCCAATCCCCACATTACCTTTATAGTTACTTCAAAAAAAACCCATAGAATTTTGTTCCTGGTGCATAAGGCCGCTTTATGTTTTGTCTCCCTATAACTACCCTCCTGAACCATCTTACTGCAGCTCTGGCTCCTAAAGCCTTGTTAAACAAACCTTTGCCCTGTAAGGCTGGAAGACACAGGGAGCCCAGGGACGCTGATAACCCAGGGGTTTGTTGCTCCTGGGCTCTGTGGGACAGTTGCCTGTCTGCAGGGGGAACACAGACAGGGAAAGGATGAGGGATTTGGGAGCACTGAGGGTGGAACAGGCTTTCTGTCTGCCCATAGTGGATGCTGCTGGTTTTGGGGCTGGGGTATGTTGGGGGTCCCTTGACAAGGGCACCACTCTTCCCCTACAGTCCCTCACTGCAGTGCCTGGGACAAGGCCACACACAGCACCCAGGCAGCTCAGGTGATGGAGGGAGAGAAGAAACACAGGGATCTGTGCAAGGCAAGTGCCTGGCCCTGCCACATCTGATGGACAGAGCTGCCTGGAATATCTCAGTGCCAGGCAGTGGCCAAAAAGGTGACACCAGACACCAGGAACTGTTTGGAAAATCCACTGTGTGTCAGTGTGCTTAAATTTGTTTTAATCCTAATCATCAGTCATGACCCCCTCATGTTACATTGAGAAACTTATTTTTATTAATTAACATACTTGGATTTATGAAACTTCCTTTTATAAACATTTAATACTACTGGGGTATTAAAAACAATACAGAAACCATCACATACATCCTCAAGTGCTGCACATGGCTCTCCTTGGCCTCAGAGCAAAAACCAGCCAGGCAGAAATGACACACAGTGATAAGGAAAGCCTGTGTGGACCAGGCCACCACATGGCCCACACAGACTTGGAGTGATATGGGATGGGGAGCAGCGAGTTCCCCCCATCTATGAGGTAGTGAAGGAGGAACTTCATGGGCTGTTTTTGAGGCAAAGCCCATGTAGGCAGTGCTCCAGGATGCTGTGAATGCCTGGAAATGGGATGAAAAAGGGATCCAGCAAGCTCCTGAAGGATAAGCCCAGCCACACAGTCACAACTCACACAATCCATTCCCTGCTGCATGGTGGCAGTATGCAGGTTCACATCACCTCAACACCCACCTCCAGCTTTCCCTGACAGGGACCTGCCTTGTCCCAATGTCCTTGTGCCACCTCAGGCAACACCAGCATTGTGGCTCAGAGAGCCATAATGTAAAACCCTGTTACAGGCAGCCCTGTCAGATGTGGGAAGGAGCCACCTTGGACCCCAATTCTTGCTGTGTTAGGCTCCACCCTTGTTCCTCAGGGCAAGATAAACCACAGGTCCCATCTTTTAAGGGTAACCTTGAAGCCTTTGCAGATCTTGCCCTCCATTTTTTTATTTGAAGTTTCCAAGAATGACCCTTGGTTTTATTTTAACCCAGTGCCAGGAGTGCCCCACAAACATGCAGGTGCCAACTCACCCCTAGGGTTTCCAGCTATACACACTGCTCCAGGATGTGGCTTGCACAGATCAGCATGGGATGCATTTGGCAGACAGCCCCAGACCCCCTGCAGCAGGGGTGGAAATGGGGCCAGGAAGACCCTCAGGAGAACTGCTTAAAGCATGGAAAACCAGGGGCTGTGGCTTCCCCCTAGACCTGGGCAGAGAGCTGGCTGAGTGGGGAAAGCAGCACACAGCAGCCACCTCGATGAGGGCCACCAGCTCCTTATACCCTGAGGGTGTTCCCAGTAAGGAAAGGGGGCTCCAGGCCAGCCCGTCCCCATGTCAGGTAAATGACCCTTGGTGGGATATTTCCTGAGTGGGCAGCCTGCCCCCCAGTGCCCTAAACTTTGCATCAACCCTGCCAGGGAGGACAGGGCACTGAGCCAGACATTTGGACTGTGGTGAGAACGGGATGGGCATGGTGAATAACGAGAGGTACCTGTCCCACACTGTGGTGTGGAGGAGAAGGGCAGCTCGTCCAAAGGCCTCCCAGTACCCAGCTGAACTCCAGCACAGGGATAGCCCCCAGCCCAGGGAGCAACCTGCTTGTTTCCCATCTCCAGCATCACACCAAGGGCAGTCCCTTGGTGCTGCAGGATTGGTAATGGGAACAAACCCTGGGTCACTGCCCTCCTCCAGCCTGAGTGGGTGCCCATGGGGAAGTTCCTTGCCTTTCTGGAAAACAGACAGGAGCTGCCAGCTCCCATGTCTGACCAGCTTTTTTTGAGCAGGGCAAAGCTGGGATGTAGCTATGAATACAAGAGGAGCCCAGTTCCCTTCTGTTCCCAACCAGAACAGCTTCCCAGGCTGTTCCCTGGCACCTGCCTGGGCTGCCCTGTGCCAAAACTGGGACGGATGCAGCCCTGCAGCCTTGCCTGCCCCACATTTCCTTCCTCCCCAGCTGCAGAGCGCTGGCAGGACAGAGAAATTTTGCAGATGCAGTCCTGTGAGCCATCTCCACTCTCTCCCACATCACGCCGTCCCCCCCGAGCCAGTTCCAGCAGCACATCCACCAGCTCAGCTCCTCATTGCCCCAAGAATGTCCTCAAGCACCAACACACTGCTTGAGCTCCTCATCTTCAGACCCAGGCTTGGTCATGAGTCCTTTTTTCTTGCTGCCAATGGGGCAGGTGGGGCAAGGGAGTCCTTGGTTCTGAGCTGTGCTCCCACCAGGGCCAACCAAGAGTACAGTCAGCTCTTCTGTGCTGGAGTCCTGCTCCCCACTGCAGCTGGAGGGACATGACTCCACAAGTCCCCCAAGGGGAGCAAAGGCAGCTGGCTCAAACCCAGGTGGCAGGAGCGAGGCTGGGGGCAGGGCAGAGGCTACCTGCGTGGTGTGCCACATCTGCAAAGAGAGCAGGGCATGGGGTGAGCACTGCCAGCATGGGAGGCTCACCTGCTCTGCCCTGGATCCCCTTCTTTGTGCCTGGCCCCTCTGACAGAGAACTGCAGGGGTAGGCACTGCAGGCAGCTTCTTCATGGGGAGGAGTGAGGGTGATGGGGCTGGTGCTGGCTGAGCCCCCAACAGCAGGCTTCAGACAAAAGGGGGAAGTGCGAGAGGAAAGTGCTAGCCACAGGTGTCATACCTCAGAAGTGCCCACAATGAGTCCAGCCTGGGCTGTTACAGCAAGGAGTTTGAGAAAGTGAGATAAAGGACGGAAAGAGTAGAGTAACCCAAACAACAATCAGTCAAGGACAGCAGTAAGGACACAGCTGGCAGCAAGATGAGGCTGAAACTGGAAATTCATGGATCCATGAAACCCAACATGGTCTATGATGGCAATAGAGCTAAGCACCATCAAATCACCCAGCCCATTCATCCTCATTCTGCCCAACTTTGAGCTGCTGAGCCTGGAGACTACCAAGCACCTACCAAGTCTTCAGTACAATGCCTGTTTCCCCACAGCCACTGTTCCCTCCTGCTTTCTTCTGTGTCTGCTCTGCACAGACCTTTCACTGCTCACAGTGCCAGTAAAGATCTAAATGCTAAATGAAGACATTCATCCCAAGAAAATTAACCCAGAAGACACCACCCACACCTGCCCCTCCTCACTTACAGTTCACAGTCTTTCCGTCCCTTCTTGTCTTGTCTTCTCTTACCTCGGCCCTTGGACTTTCTCCTTCAAAAGGAAAGTACCACAAGAAGGGCTGACGTGTGGGAGATGAGAACCACAGTTCCAGCCAGTAACAATACCCCTGATGTCACTTACCTTCCCAACCTCATCAGGTCCTGCCGGGGCCTGCAGAGTGGGAAAATGACAGAGAGAAGTGGTTATTGGGCAGTGCTGCGTGTTGAGCTGCAGGGGCTGGTCCATTGACATGCCCCAGTGCACAGACCAATCCACCTGTTATCATTCCTGTTTAAAAAAACCACAATATCTCTTCTCTTGACCTTACCAACGCCTCAGCCAGGAGCTGATTGCAGTAGACAGAAAGAAGGCAGAGACAGCAAAGGAGCTGGTCAGCTTGGGTAACTACCCTGGAGATGTAACATTTTGCCAGTGAGGCTGGGGAGGGCCAGTTCAGTCCTAGCTGCTCTCAGTGACAGCTTTCACATCTTGTTAAACAAGGTGCAACACCCTGAGTAACAAATGTGGGGGATTTGCTGCAAAGTCTCAGTAGTGGGTTCTCAGCCATGACATACCCTGCACCCACAGGGGTCAGGACAGGACATCTGCCACACCTACATTACCTACAAAAGGGAGTGATGCACACGTGTGGAAAGAGGATTAGGAAGAAGCCAAAAACTGCTGCAGAAGGCAGCCTGCACAAGTGCACATAGGAGGTCCCCTGGGAATTACCCTGGTAGGAAAAGCACAAAAGGCTTAGGAAATTCCCTGCATGGGAAATAGCTGGAAGCAGAGAAGGAGGCAAGTAACACATCTGCTTCTTCTGGCTCCCCCTTCTGCATCTACTAACAGATTTCCAGACAGAGACTGTGTGGAGCTGGGTCTGCTCCAGTACAGCTGCTCATAAAACTGCAGGGGAACGAACACCAATCCGGGAATCCTCAGGATCCTCTTCCAGGCAAGGATCATGTCTAATGGATGCCCAGCAGGACACTCATCCCCCAGATTTCACAATACTAAATCACCCCCGGATCATGATGAAGAGTGATTACCAGGACCTCCCATGAGGCAGTGCTGGAGTCTCCATGACAAGGACCAACTGCAGGTGGCACCTGAGCTGCTCCCACAGCATTGCAGTCCTCGGGCAGAGGCCCCATCCTTCCCAGGCTTTCACCACTTTTGGGATACAGTGAGCACCCCCAAGGAGTTGACTAAGTGCCAGGAGTCTGTGGCAGGTTGGTGCTGCGCATCCATTCCAGGCCAGCACTGTGTATCCAGGCCAGGTTGGCACTGCACATTTTAAGCTTTCATTTGCTGGCTTGGATGTAAACCTCTGCTGTACCCGCAGGTCTGTATGGGGCAGCCTCCTTTAAATGCTGGCCTCCCTTAAATGCTTAAGACTCAGTTGTTGAGCTTTCTCTTTGGGCCACACTCACACTCAGGCATACCAAGCCATGGAGCGCCCTGCTGAACCACCACCTTGGACGTGCTGTCATACACCAAACACCTGCCTCAGAGCCACCAGCCTTGCTCTATTACCCACAGGCAGATCCTGTGGCTAAAGGAGCATATACCAGGCATGCCAAGGCAGCTGCAGGGATGGGGAGCATAGCCCTGCAGATGGTGGATGGTGTCTGACCTGTCTTCACAATGGCACACACCCCCTCATCTGCAGGGAGCAGGTGCAGAGGTGTGCTGCAGCCTGCAGGTGAAAAATGGCCCCAAGCAAACCCCAGTGCAAAGACAGCAAGAGGGGGTCCCAGCACAGCCAGGGTACCCACAGGGCATCCCTGTTCCACACACAGGGTGAGGGTGGTCAGGGTTGCCCTTGCTGGAGCCCAGGAGACTCTACCTGCACTCGCACCGCTTGTGCTCAGTGAACGCCATCTCCACATAGGGTGCCTCCCCGTTTGGCTTTATCTTCAGGAGCTGAAAGAAGAGCAAAGGTTATTTCTCAGGCAGTAGCAGGAGGGGGCTGGAAGGGCTCCTGCACCACTGCCTTGCCACCCCAGGCTCTTGGGAAGATGCATGTCTAACCTGTTCCTCGGGACCTCCAACAACAGAGACTCCACCTCCCCACGTAGGCAGTAATGGCCAGGCCCAGCTGCCCCAGCAGCTTGGGAGGCTCTGCTAGTGCTGCCCCACGTCTTCAGGGCTTTAATTTAAGTCCCATGGTCTTGGGATGTCCCAGCCTTAGAAAAGATTTTTCAGTCTCTACCTTTCTGGAGAGCTTTCACATATTTGACCCCTTTGCACACCTCCCTTCTCTGATAGAAATATCCCATCCCAGTCATATATTTCAGACCAATCCCATTGCTGCTGCCTCCTCCTGGACCCCTTTCCTGCAGCACTGAGTTGGAATTGACTGGAGTCAGTACAACAGTGCCTCCCCAGTCCAGGGGTACAGGATGCACCCTGTCACATGTCACAGCCCAGCCTGAAGTTCAGGTTCGACATCCAAGGGCCTTACAGGGTATGTTCAGCATTGGTGTGATCCACACTAGCCCCTGCAGAAGTGTCTGGCGTTTCCACCCTGCACACAGCAGCAGAATCCCTCCCATGGAGGGAGACCTGTGCTTGGGGAGCTGCCTCCTGTTCATGCCAGGCTTTTGATCCACCTCAGCCAAGAGCTTTTGGAAACTGCCATCCTGCCTTCCAACACACTTTCAACCTCAGAGAGACCAAAATCACTGGTGATTTATTGGAGGCATTCCCTAGTCCATCATCCCTGGCAAAGCAGAGCTTTTCCCTGGTCCCCGCAGCATCAGCAGGTTGATCTCTGTCAGCTCAGTGCAAGGGCTGCAGTGTGAGGACAACTGCTGCCTGGTTCACGGGGAAGAGTCGATTGGCTCAGGATCTCCCAGCCCACAGCTCACAGCGGTGACTGAAAACACGGTTGGCTCAGCCCTTCATGCTCACCATGCCCCAGTGTGGGGGCATTCACTGTCAGCACCACCCCAAGCATCACCTGATACAGGAGACCCTCACTCCTCCCTTCGATCCAAGGGCAGTACCTACTTTGTCCCAGCAGGCAGTCACGGGCAACTGGAGCACCCGCCCCAGCCCCACCACAGGACAGGAAAAGTCTGGAAAAATGACAGCAGTGAGCAAGACAGACCACACAGAGAGAAGTCTGGGAAGGAGGGAGTGAGGCCAGTACCACCAGGGGTGACACCTGACCTCAGGGGCAAGCCCAAAGAGCAGGCAGAGGGACTCTACTGGCTTGGCAGGCATTTGAGCAGTTTTAAGTCCTCTCCCTTGCTAGCCACACTGCTACAATGTCTTGAGAATGCAAAGCTGCAAGTTCACCTTCCCGGCGCTTGGTGAGCAGCCCTCCACCCCTCCGGCACAGCCCCGGCCCCGCAGCAGCAGCACGTACCTGCATGGTCACCGTGCTTGTCTCCACGGGGACGCAGCGGAGACCCTCGTCCCCACAACAGCCTCCACAGCGCTGCAGGGAGACGCAGGAGGGTCTGAAAATGTACTCCACCTCGTTGGGGAATTCGGTAATGACGTCCACCAGCTGCTCCAGAGGCCGGCAGAAACTACGATTCCAGATCTCCCGAAAGGTCAGGACTGCAAGAGACAGGGGCAGGGACTATAAGGAGGCGCCTAGAGAGGCAGAGCCCAGCCGGGCCGCTGCCGGGGCAGGTGCAGAAGCCGCGGGGTGTCCTGCAGCCGTCACGGAGCACAGAGAAGCAAAGGACCATCTTGTGCTCCCAGTAAGTCCGTCACCGTACTGTGCCCATCACTGTGCGGGGGCTCACACAGCCACCCCAACAGTCTCTTTCTCCCTCGATCCTCCAGCCCCGTCTCTTGCCCAGGCACTCTGCTCAGCCGCGACCTCCGCCGCGAAGGGGCTCCCCCGCTCCTCGCTGGGCCGCACAGCCGCCCCCTGGGGCTTTCCAGCAGGGAGAGCTGAAGTGGGGTGCTCCCACCCGGGACCCCGCATGCCGGCACCGGAGGGGCGGCAGTCTGGGGATTGGGCTGCGCTCCGCTCCGGCCCGCGGCTGTGGCCGGGGAAATCAGGTTGCTCCGAGCGTCGGCACAGCTCCCCGCTGCCTCCCCGGGTGTCACCACGGGACTCCAGAGGTAACACAGCCCCGGGTGGTACCCAGCGCGAAGCCCTC
>JANPWX010000317.1:656547-683036 GCA_024734555.1 Trochalopteron elliotii
ACAGGAGGGCAGGCTCGATGCGGTGTGGTTGGCGCTGGGGCCTCTCTAGCAGCGACCAGCGGATTCCCAGTGCTCGTCCAGCCACGGCGGAGCCCTTCCCAGGGTGGCATTAGCTGGAGCTGCCCCGCTCCAGCCGTGCTGTCCCCTCAACGGCGTCAGTCCGAGCTCGGACCTTTCCAGCAGCGCGTGGTTTCCTCTTTCAAAGGAAAGACCAAATGCGCTGCTGAGTCTGTGTTGTGTGCAAGTGTTTCCGACTGTAAAACCCACCAGTGGAACCGGCTGCTTTGAGGAGAGAGGGGCTCTCTGCTCTCCCCTTCCTATTGTTTCTTGCTGCTGTGGTCTTTGTGCTGGGGCAGCTGCTGGCCCTGGGATGTTGAAGGCGATGCACTGGTTTGATGCTCACATGGGCTTGCTCTGGGCAGTGATAACCGAGGCCCTGCCCTCTTTTAGGGGAACTCATGGATCTGATCCGGACAGAGGGCCAGAGGATGACGGCAGCCCAGCCGTCAGAGACAACAGTGGGCAACATGGTACGACGAGTATTGAAGGTCATTCGTGAGGAATATGGCAGGTAAAGTGCCCCTCTTGCTCCCTGCATGTCTCTGAAAGCCCAGAACCGGCCTTTAAGTTGCTTCTGTAAAACTCCTTTAGTTTCTAATCACCCCCTTTTCCCACCTCTCCTAGAGAGGGATTCAGGGAGTTTAATACCAAAGGAAACCCTGTTGTTTCCACTGTGGGTGATGACATTTCCTCTTTAGAAACCACTTGGTGTGTGTCTTGTGAGAACATGAGAACAGTCTGTGCTCTGGCCTTGGGTTGTTCTCTCTGTCTGTACCCAGGGGGTCCATCCCACTGGAGCAGTAGCCTCGAGCCTGCTCCTTGTCTGTGGACAGCAGTGTTTGCATGTGACTTAAGAAGGCACTTTCTGGCAGAGATTTGGGTGTTTTTCTGCCAAGACAGCTATGGAAGCTCTTTGGTGTGGCATGGTGTGCCTCTTTGGGTGGCTTTCCGTCCTGTCTCTTCTCATCCAGGTGTGCCACACTGTGGGGACAGTGCTGTGGCCCTGTGCTCTTTCCTGAGGCTGAAGAGGCCACTTCTCTCCACAGGCTTCACGGACGCAGCGAGGAGAGTGACCAGCAAGAATCCCTGCACAAACTCCTGACTTCTGGAGGACTGAGCGAGGATTTCAGAACCCCTTACCCCTCCCTCAGAGCTAATGTTATTGAAGCTATTAATGAGATGCTAATTGAGCTAGGTATGGATGGGTCTGATTTGTTCCTGAGTGAAGATTTTTATGGGATGGGACTGATGCTTCCCCCTTCTCTAGGTGAAAATAAAACAATAAGGATCTGGGAGGCTTAATCTGAAGGAACCAAGGGGCTGAAGCCCTGCTGCTCTCAGGACTTACTTTTAAGTCCTCTGGCTTTTGGGGAGATGGGTAGATTGTGGAAGGAGCAATATAGGGGACTGTAGGCCTGCACTCTTGGTCTTCTGGGAAGTCTTGAGTCCTCTGAAGAAGAGTCTAAAATCCCTGTGCATATATAACTGACCCTTATCACAAAGAACAGTGATACAATTTTCTTTTTCTGTGATACTTGTGATAAATCAGGCATCCCACCCACTTTCTGAGGCCCAAGTTGTCCCGCTATTGAGCTACAAAACTGTTGAAGTTTTGTGGGCCTGGTGGTTATCTGGAGTGGTGCTGACACAATCCACTCCCCTCACAATGGATTTTTGAGTACAGCTATTTTTATATATAGGAGGGGTATAGCTAGGGAGCATGGGGCATTCAAAGGCCAGCTTCTTGGTTCCACTCCACTGACAGAAAGAATGGGGAGAAAAGCTGCTCCTGCTCTACCAGTGCTAATAACATTGCTATAGTGAAAAATGATCTTGTTGGAGGACAGTCCTAACAACACAAGTGTTGCTTTAGCTGGCTGCTTTTCCACCCATGTCTCCTTTGTGTTGCAGAGGGCACCACTGATAACATTGCCATGCAGGCACTGGAGCACATCCACTCCAATGAGGTGATCATGACCATTGGCTACTCACGCACTGTGGAGGCTTTCCTGAAGGAAGCCGCTCGCAAGAGGAAGTTCCAGGTCATCGTGGCCGAGTGTGCGCCCTTCTGCCAGGTAAGGCCTGGGCTGGCTGGACCGTGTTGTCCCCATGTTCTTACTGAGATCTTGTGTCTGCAATCAACGTGAACATTATGGAAATTCCTCTGCAGCTGAGAGACTGGAGACAGCTCATTGTCCTGCCCCAGCATCCTTGAGTTGAAAGGCTGTGTTCAGGTTTCATCACGTGGTATTTTTGCAGTTCAGACAAGAACTGAGTGCTGACACCTCTACAGTTGCACTGCAGGAGCTGTCACAAGAACCAATTGGCTTCTCCCTCTTTTAGGGTCATGAAATGGCTGTCCGACTGTCTAAAGAGAATATTGAAACTACTGTCATGAGTGATGCAGCTATTTTTGCTGTCATGTCTCGAGTCAACAAGGTAAGGAGGGCTCCACTGGAGGAGGGAATTCATGGCAGGTTGGGTGCTTAGGCCTCTCAGATCAGCTGCAAGTCCCAGCAGTGATGGATGTGTTCCTTCACTGAAGACTCAAAATTGTAATAGTCCCTGTTCACTGCTGGGGTGGAGATTCAGTGTGGAACTCCAGGTCAGTATGATGACTGACTGAATGGGGATAGGTTTTCCTGGCTTAGTGGCCACAGTTACAAGAGAGCCTCCAAGGATTAGCCTCAGTTTTCAAAGGAGATAGAACAAAAAGCAGCATTTCCAAAGGGAAGAAACACCCCTTTGCCTGAAACAGAAGATGACTGATGAAGGGAATCATTAAGGTTTGTCTTGTTAAACAGACCAGTTCTGTACTTTTATAGAGATGAAAACTTGGCACCCCGAAGTCAGGGGAAAAAAAAAGTACTTGTAACATATTAAAATCTAGCCACAACAATTCTTATCTATATTTTGAGCTGCTTTATATTATTCCCTCAACCATAATGCGAGGGAATTTTTGCAGTAAGTAGTCAAGTTACTTGTACAAAGTTTACTTTGTAGATTTGTAGAACAACAGGGACCACAGCCCAGTTTCTGCTTGGTGTTCCCTGCAGTAGAACATACATTTGTCTTCTGAAGTTCTGTGTTCTGGCCTCTCTATGCTGGAGTCATGCTCTTGTTAGCAAGGAACGTCTCAGTGCAGAGCCAGATCTGTTCCATGCCAGATGAAACAGATCAGGCATTCAGCTGCCCTATAACTCCAGCTGCTGGCTGGCTGTACTGACACAGTCCTCCTCCAACTCATCTGTCAGGGTCTGAGCCAGGAAGTGTTCCTTCCTCAGTTTGCTGTGGAACATGCTCTCCAATTCTGATTTGCCCTTTTAAGGTCATCATTGGTACAAAGACAATCCTGGCCAATGGCGCCCTGATAGCTGTGAGTGGGACTCACACTCTGGCACTGGCAGCTAAGCACCACTCCACTCCACTCATCGTGTGTGCCCCCATGTTCAAGCTTTCACCACAGGTAAGTGCAGCAGCTCTTCAGGACTGCACCTGCTGGGGCTTTGACTTGTGGGAGCTTAGGGTGGAGAGCACCATCTGTCCCAAGGCAAGGTCAGTAAATGAGCCATCTCCCCCATCTAGGGCTGTTACTTCAGACAGGATATCCTCACCCAAATCTGGCCCAGCTCAGGATCTCCTTGAAGCACCATCCTCTGCCACATGTGCAAAGCAGTACATTGGGTATAAGGATGTAGACCACTGCTTAGACTGATGAGACTGGCATTGCCATACTTAGTTTTCCTCAGCCATGACAGATTTCAGTTTATACCATTAGTGTTGAAAGGCAGAGAATGTAGAATGAGACATTCAGAACTCTTTCTTACACTCAGTACTTTTTCAATATTGTCAGATGAAGTTTCAGACTGAGGAGATCACTCCTCAAGTTGACTAGGCTTTGATAAGGGCAGCCACGTCATAGAAGGCTCTAAAAGCTTTGAAGAGAAACTTTTCACCTGTAAATGTTAGAGAGATTCTAGACATGAGCACTATGTAATTATTGTAAACAGAGTTAATATCACCTGGCAAGTCATCTTCCTGTGCATTAGTTCCCTCCCATCAGTGCCAGGATCTGTTTTCACAAGGATAATCAGATAGGAGTTTTTTCCTGATTATCCTGTATTCTTTCTCATTTAGTTCCCTAATGAAGAAGATTCATTCCACAAGTTTGTGTCACCACAGGAAGTGCTGCCATTCACAGAAGGTACTGGTTATTCTTTATACATCTGATTAAGTTGGTTCAGACTATAATTTTTTTTTGTAACTCATATAAAAAAATTAAACATCAGACTACGTTCTAACCCAAGACAGAAAATCCTTTTTTACTGTCTTTGACAGAAAAGAGTGCTGTGAACCATCCAGTTTTATAACTGTACATTACATAAAGTAGAGAAAAAGGATTTCTTTTGAACACTGTCTTTGCAGTTTTGCTTCTGCTCTGAAACAGTGTTTTATTATAAGATGGTGATAACGATTCCAGGTAGGTAGCAGTTTCCTGTGGGACAGGGCAGATGCCCAACACCAAGGAGACCTTCCGTTCTTTCCTATAACTTCTTGAAACTTTGTTACATGACACAGCCATTGAAACAACAGTGTCTCTGTCATGGGCCTCCCACACAAGCACCATCTTTAGAAAGGCATCAGTGCCCAAGCCCATTTTCAGTTAGCAAAGTCTCTTTCAAAGCCCCATTTCTGTGTGACAAAGACTTTTGAAATGAAGACAGCAGGCGTGGCACCGGATATTAGTTTTGGCCTTTTGAGCATTTCTTTAAATAATATCTTTGGCAGTATCAGGATATTTGTATTACATAGTGGTAGGTTTTTTTGGCAATTAATGTCAGAGGGGATCTGGAGTTTCTATCAACAAAAATGACCAGAAACAGAGTTTTGCCATTCATTCAAGATTGCTGTATACCTGTAATTCATTGACATCAATGAAAAAGTTGGAAAGTATTCAGGATGTTCAAGTACTGACTTCAAGGTGGCATGTGCATAGCCAGTTTGTTTAGGGACTCCAGAAGATGTGCAAAAGACTAAATGTACTTTGAGTTGCTTTGGCTGATCTTGCTGCTGTTCACTTCACAGGGGAGATCCTGGCAAAAATCAATGTTCACTGCCCCGTGTTTGACTACGTCCCTCCGGAGCTCATTACTCTCTTCATTTCTAACATTGGGGGTAATGCACCTTCCTACATCTACCGCCTCATGAGCGAGCTCTACCATCCTGATGACTATGAACTCTAGTGCTGTGAAGGACATCACTATTCAGACTCCTCTTATCTTTCTCTTTAAAGATACAACAGCTAATTAAAGTGTATGTTGAAGAGACAGGTTGCTGTGGGGAGCCAGGGGGGAATTTGCTCAGCAATGTCCTTCCTACCCAAAAGCAAGAGAAGGCAGAGCTCTTATACAGGTTTTTATCACATGCTGTGTCAGAAACCATGTGGTGCTGCTAACCCACTTTGATTATTAAATAGCAAGGCATATGTGTAACTCTGGGGCAGCTAAGCTGTTACTTCAAAGTATGCTGCAATAAAAGCTGTTTACAGTGATCTCACTGTTAAGCACATTTTCCATGTGCAGTTGTTTTGTTTCTTTAACTAGCAGGAGTTTTACCAGTGTGGTGAGTTGCCTGCACTCTCTGCATGATGCAGTAGGAGGCTTTACAGTGTGTTTTCACATGTGAATGTGACAGGAGTAGGAATCCATCAACAGTCGTCTTCAAAATGGATATTTAACTATTTAGTGATTTCTGTGGGGCTAGGTGGGGATTTAGAAATCTCTCACTCAAGAACACAAACTGCAAGGAGCTGGAGAAGCAGCTGGGTGTGTCATTCACTGCCAAGTTAAGTGTTTCTTGATTCTAAGTGGGCCTATATATACTATGAAGCTGGTCAATCCTCATTCCAAGCACTGCCATGAGCCCAAGGAGTGAGTTTAGTGTGAACTTTATTAAGAAATACCTTTCAAATTTCAAACTACTATAAAATACACTAATTAAAATTCCCCTCTCTATTATGCAGAATTATGCTGTGCTTGCAGAAAAGAAGTGCTTTGCTTTGTAACTGCAAGTGGCTGCAACTTCTTGCACCCAACAGTCCAGCCCTGACATGAGGCCCAGACTTACAGCACTATTCCTTAATATTGAAGATGCTTCTCCAGGCTCCAAGGGTGGGCTCCTCCTGCCACGTTCTCCTGGCTGGTCTCTGCTGCTTTGGTCAGTAGTCAGAGGAGAGCTTTGGTGACTGCACTGGCTCAGAACTTGGCTCCACACAGGGTATTGTAGTCTAACAACAGGGCTCATGGATCATACCAATGCTTCTAGTGGTTGCAGTTTACAGTCTTAACTTTTCTTAAATAGGTTCCTTTTTTTTCCCAAATAGCTGCCATGCTCGTGCCATCTTCCTCAGTCTAGTCAAATTAGGTTTAGGCTGGAGGGAGAAAAATTAGGAAGCACAAGTCATAACTGAGTAAATAAGTTTCAGTGTTTCCATACTCTTTGCCCTAATACAGTCATTCCCAAGTTAGAATCTAATTCAAAGTCCCACCTGACTTTCAACAGAATCCAATTTAATAACAATAAAGCATAGTAATAGCAAAATTTCAAATTTAAATGTAACTTGATTTAAATATAATTTAAATGTAACCTTGTCTAGTGGCAGGTGTTCCTACTCATGGCAGCTAGATTATCTTTAAGGTCCATTACAACCCAAACTATTCTATGATTTTATAGTAAATGCTGCTATTCCTGTGCTTTATCCCCATTTTATAGCATCTTAAGCTTTGAGAAAGTAAGCATTTGTTTAATTAGCATCTTTGCCACTAGCAGAATTTCACAATTTCCATGTTTTCCAAATTTTACACTTAAAAACTGCAAACACTTTAAATGTATGCTTAACCTTAAGGACACTATTCAAGTCAGTGTGACTATTCAAATAATATATGGTAAGATCCTTGGTAAATGTTTACAGGACAGATGGCTTATGTCCTGAAGTTTCATTTTACTGGTAACAATATGTAAAAAGTCAAGCAATATAAGGCCAGTGGTGATGTTTTCAAATTGGACGATCCTAGTTCCAACACACACACATCATGCACCTCTGCTAATCCAGAACACAAATTACCAGAGGTGTGTCCCACACAGTACCTGTTTTTCCTGCTGTAGATGTTCTATGTCTGCAAGAGGCAGCATTGAAGGTCTTCCATGAGCACACTGGAAGGGTAGCTTACAGGATGACAAAGCTTCAATAAGCCTGCAGCTCTCCTCCAAAGTCAAATGCTCATTAAACTTAATAGCTCCTGAAAAAGAGAGACACATTCTTGCCCCTGCTGCTAAAGAGGACTCCACTTTCTTCTGCAGCTGTGGTTTTCAGTGAAAACAAAGCATCTCCCAAAGATTAGCTGAGGCTGTAAAGGCAACCCAAAGGCTGCAGTATGGCAGACTTGGGGCTTAGCTCAATTAAAGAGTCTGCTGTATACGGAGATCAGCTTTTCATGGCTTAAACTTTCACGTAGCCCAAGTCTGATGGATGGTAAGATTATTACATTTTGGTGTTTCAGGTAACGCTGCAAGAGGCAAAGTGGGGTTTTTGTGTGTGTTACAGCTAAGTTGGAAACAGTTCACATATCAAGAAGTATTAAACCAAGACAAGAGTTAGTAATAGTTTCATAGGCTTTAGTTGGTTCTCTGTGGCTGCCACGGACAGGTATCACTTCCGAGAACAAGTGTGGCCCTGCCACTAAGTCCTTTTACACAAGTGAGCACTAAAAGGCATCCAGAGGAAATTCAAACAGAACATTAGGGAGTTATTTCAGAGGTGTTTGCAAACTTTAGCCTTCACAGATGCACAAGACCATCTGCAATATGTTTTCAGTCATCGGACTTTTTTAGACACAAAACCCCAAAACATATTGACTGCCAATTGTAAATTGAGACACTGTTGAGAAAACAGATACTTCTGGTTCACGTTTGCCCTTTCAGTGTGATCTTGTTGATACTGTATATGGCACAGGAATTGCAACAAGAGCCTGGAGCTACTGCAGTCTACATCAGTAAGGCCTGCTCTGCTCATTGCCAGGTGCTAGAAAGCAACAGTCTCCTAAGATATAAATTTTTACAGCACTCTTTCCAAAATACTTGAAATGTTGCAGGCACACTTAAAGTAATACTTGGGATACTTAAAAGGAAATTAAAAATTTGGAAAAAGTGGCTAAGTGTTCTTTCCTGCATGCCTTCAAGCAGATTGCAGCACCTTCCTTCTTGGCTCATCATAGAGCTGTTATTTGAATGGTTTAAAGCTCACACATATTAATACATCTCAGAACTGTATATTTCTCATGAAGGTTGGAAAGTATGTTAGGCCCATACATGAATAAACTGGGGAAGTAATGCTTATCCCTCAGTGCTGTCCATGTACATTATTTCCTCTTCCCTAAGAAATACAGTCTTGAACCCTGCAATAGCTGCAAACACATCAAAACACTGCCCCAGGGAGAATGTTGTGTAGAGAGACAGGTTTGGGAAAAAAAAAAAAAAAAAGAGAAAGAATGAAAGAAAAGTACAGTTTCCCTACCATGACAGGCCTGGGAAGCTAACACCTTCAGAAATGTCAGAGGCAGTGTCCCTCGTGCTCCTCCTCTTGTGGTCTGCACTAGCTAAAAGCAGTAAGGGAACATCATGTTACTTTCCATTTAATATGAGAAAAAAGAACTGTAACACAAATGAAACTAAAAATGAGGAAAAGCTAGGGGATTATCTAGTCCACTCTCTCATTTGAACCTCAACATGCTCCTTTTGATTCATGCAGTAAACTTCGGATTGTTTTAGTCAACTCTAGAAGTAGACAGCAACTCACCTCAACTTGTTCTTGAATAAGCTCCTAGAAAAAAAAAAAGATAATGTAATCAGTTGCTATTTTTCCCTTCTAACCCCCTACCCTACTTTGTTGACATCTGTGTATAATTTACTGTGTGACTGCCAGAATCAGAAGAAGTGTTACTGTTGGTAGTACACTGACCAGAGTGTGAAAAATCTAGGTGGAAGTCCTGACCTCCCACTGCAAGTAATCACTTCAGGAGTTTCTCCCTCAAACTGCAGAACATCTGAAACAGTGGTTTTTAGAAAGCCCCACTGCCCACATAGAGATTTCATGGAAACAAACTTAATATTGCTGATACATAAATATTATTTGTTAGGACTTATTAATTTTACTGTTCCTCCTTTTAATAATTTTTCTGTTCCTTCAAGCATTTACTGTCCATTCAAGCATCCATGTGCAGTAAAATGTTAAAATACCTTTGCTATATACAATTTTTCTTAGCTCCTCCACTAGTCCAAGTCTGAAACAATCTTCTGTCATTTCAGTTATAGCTCAGTGATTTCAGTTTTGGGACTATTTAGCTACTAAAAGGGATGGCACTCACATTTCCCAGGGGACTTCATTTTCTCCTTCATAACAGAGATCCTGTAATATCCTGGGACATAAATACAGAACAAGACCTACAATCAACTTTACCCATATCCACAGCTGACCTCCACAATACTTTTAGTGATAGGTTGTCTTTTGCGTCGTAATTCATTGGCTTCTCTTTCTATAAAACACATTGGCACTTTCCTCACAAGAATCAAGGAGCTGTTTGTCTCAGGAAATGACAATTCAAGACCCAAGTCCTCCAAATTTTTGTAGCAGCATCTGAGGGAAAAAGAACAGAAATAAGACATCAACCACTGTATCTATGACTCCACAGCACATGTAAATATTTCTGTAGTCCACATATTTGGTTTCCTTATATCACTTCCTGTAACAGTTTCCCATCTCAAAACCCATGCCTCATGAGATTCCAAGTAATTTTGTCCTTTGAGCTTACATTCAGACATGTTTTTTCACTCCAATCAATTATGCATTTTTCATATTCCACAACTACAAGATCTAAGAGTTCCTGTATTATGTGAAGAGTGGCTTTATTTCTAAATCTATACATCTGCCTTTTCTGAAGAGGCATGAGATGTCTGGTTCAACATACAAACATTCCAAATATTGAAATTGCACGGCATTAAGACTAATTTAAGTCTAATCCAGAAGAACTGTGATTTCAATTGACGTGTACTAGCAAATACTTAAAATGGAAAAAATATTGTAAGAAGTTTGTGATGGTTTAATGAACTTTATATCCTGTTAAGCAAAGAGAACACAGGAAAGAACAACCTCTAGTTAATGATGACATATGTCAGCCTGTGGATGGAAAAATACACACAAAAATTACACTTCACAGACAGATGAGAGCTTATCTTCAAAAGAAAAACAACTGTAACGATATACACTTTATTAATTGAGAGAATATTCACTTAAAACAAAGGTGGTAAAGGTTAGTTCTAGACAAGAAATTCTTTGAACAAAATAGAAAGAAGCAAATCTAAACTTACCTAAATCAATCATGAGAATAGTACAATTATTAGCCTCCATATGAACATGGCTTGTGAAATTCTACTCAAAAAAAGAAGACATGTATACCCTTCAGCAAGCACACAAAGACAAAAATGGTTGGATATTGGGAAGAAGTTTTTCACGGAAAGAATAATAAAGTACTGGAATGGTCTGCCCAGGGAGGTGGTGGAGTCATCATCCCTGGATGTGTTTAAGACTGGATGTGGCACTTGGTGCCATAGTCTAGTTGAGGTGTTAGGGCATGGGTTGGACTCGATGATCTTGGAGGTCTCTTCCAACCTAGTCATTCTGTGATTCTGTGAAAAAGCCCATTGTGAATGAAATGACAAAATCCAAGCAGCTATTGAAATCAATTGGGCTTTTCTGTTTTGTTGTTTTGGGTTTTTTTATTAAGAGAAAAATAAAGAAGGAAGTTCAAGAGAGTCAACAGAACAATGCATTGCTACAATGCTTAGTAGACAAATAGCGGAACCAAAGCTGCAGGTGAACAATTAAATTGCAAGCATAGCTGAAGTGAGAGATCTTTTAGACAAGTTAATTTATTTTATTACACCAAACTTTACCAAAAAATACGGTCATAGTCTGACAGTAACAATAACAACAGAATTTAGATTTTCACATACTTTTATTTCATAACTTTTTAGTAATGATAGTCTCCCAGAGCAATTGCAAAGGGATGAACTGCTAATACAGGCTGAAAAATTATCAAGTCACACAATAAAACTACCAGTAAGCTTCTTGCTGAAAATCACAACTGGCATCACTCTGCAGAATATTCAACCAGTGTCCTTAGAAAAAACGCATGCCTTTTTGATTTACTTCCTTACTAATTTTTGTAGAATGTTTGTGATTTAACTGATGGAAAAAGTAGCTCCAGAATTTATCAGCTCTTTCAAAAAGCTTTTAATGCCACCACTTAAAAGTAGATAAAAAAGGAAATGCAAAAGGTTGTCGTGGATAGAGAAGCAACATCTATTATGATTTAGAGACTACAGAAGCAAGGTATGATGGCAACAGATGGTCAGCGTTCAACATGAGTCCTGATCTGTATCCTCATGATTCCTTATTAATGATGTGGAAAAGAAGAGGCATGGTCAAGCAAGCAAATCTGTAGAAAGCACAAAATTACTTAGGCCAGCTGAGATCAGAGACAAAGTTGAACTCAATCAGAATTTAAAAGAAGTAGAAAAATGAAGACTGAAATCAGTAGGATGAATGAAAAATGGGCAGAAAATTTGAATTTACTGCTCCTAAAGACAAATAAATATAATTTATCAGAAGTAATTTAATCTATTTCTACTTCTGGCTGGCTTTTACATAAACAACACAAATTCAAAAAATAACCCCCACTACTCTGTTTCTTTGTCATGACCATCCACAGACAAGCAGCTCATGCAAGCAGCAGTAGCCAAAAAAGCAGACAAAATATCATGTGTGGATATAATAAACAGAAAATATGGGCACAGCTGCAAAGCTACTGTACGAATAAATGGGATTCTCTCACTTGGTATATTGTATTCAATTTTAGTCATCTATTCTCTAAAATAGATCTATTAGAAATGAAAGACATACACAGATGAGTGCAAAAATAAATCAAAGCCGAACAAGTTATATTACAAATATTGTAACGTTAGCAACAACATCATTGAGAGGTGGGAACAACAAAGGCATCCAAATATTACTGAACTATGAACAACACTAAGCAAGTGTATCCCTGTAATAGGCAACAATCTTAATAAGAACCAAATCAGCAGGGGTTGAGCTTGCCATAGGAATCACACAAAAAACCCCAAAAAAGAACAGTATTGAGGTAGTACTGTCACAACTTCATTTGAAAATTGAGAACAATGCACTGAAAAAAACCTCACAAATGCATGTGGCAGGTGGCAGACAGGGATGTGGGCCAAAAGAAAGTTTGCTGAGTGTCCAGTAGGTATGCAAAAGTACAACAATAAATCTGTATCTAAACTCTTGAAGTACTAAAGTTAAATATCCTAACTAGGATACAAATATCCTAACTATTGTAACTAGGTCACCATTCTGAAACATTTAGGAAACAGTGTTCATTAGTTACTCTTGGCAATCACCTGGGAAAAGGAATGTGTTTTTGAAGGCTTCACAATACAGACTTTCGATACCCCATCCTCCTCTTCTCAGAAAGTGCCTGTAAAGTCAGTACCTAGGTCAACACTCTGGGCACTGCACTCCTTTGTGCACTCCCAAGTCCTGAGCCCCAGACAGGAGGAACTGTTGGAAGCTGCTTTGGCAGTCCTCAGGCCCACACATGAAAGTTTACTTTCCCAAGGAAATCAGAGCACATTGCAAAGGCACAGAAATGGCACACCCCAGGGTTTTGTCCTGAGATGCTGTAACAACAACATATGCCTAAGAAACATATCTATTTCCCTCAGTACATACAGAGCCAACTGGGCTCTGCTCAGGAAAGAATCAACAACTTTTCTCCTGAATTTCATGGTAACCTGGCAACACATAGAAATCTTCCTGGTTAACAGAACCATCCCCAAAAACTGAGAGCTATTTGTCACTACTAACCGTAGAAATCTTCTTTGCTCTTCTGTAACTTCAATCTCTAAAGGAGGAGAGATGGAGGATGACAGTATTTTCTTCTTGCCACATGCTGCAGCTTCCTTCTCATAGGAATCTGTGAATGAAACATTTAGAAGTATCCCTCTTAAAATATTTACGGAGACATTACCCTTAATGACCCCTTGGTTTGGCATGTAATCCCCTGTTTGGATTAAAAAGTGACCACAGAATGCCTTGTCTTGAAACTTGTGGAGGACTGGGAATGTCACAAACCAGACATCCAGTCTCTGGGGAAGGGTTGGTTAATGCCACTTTGTTTTTTCCCACCAGTTCCAAAAAAGAATCACCCTAAATAGCAAAAAAAACCCCTGCTGATATATTTGGTTCAATCCAGAGAGAACAATTTTTCCACAGAAAAGTCAGATATAAATGGAGTTAAAATACTATTCATTAAGCATTTCTCCCTTCGGTCTTTACCTTTTTTCAGTACCTGACCAGAAGGAGCGGAATTCCTGGAACACTCTGCAGGAACTGCTCAGTGTTTGTTGATGTAAGAGAAGGTCAATGATTTTTAAGTACTTGATGGATGGCTATTGTGCTTTTTAACACTGAAACCAACGGCTAATGAGCTTACACAGAAGACTATTATCCCTTTGCAAACAGTCAGACTGTGGAAATTTTAGGCTTAAAGCACAGTATTCAGCTAAAATGGAACCAAATTAACTAAGCTCTTTACTCGGCATCCCATGTCTTATTCTTCACAGTATAACCACACAAACTTATTGATGTTGTTCTATTTCCTCTTCATTGTTTTTCCTATCAGTCTTCCTGCTCTTTCATTATGTCAGGACTATTTTAGTTCAATAGTTCTGTGGAGAGGGAGTATATGTTTTATTTTTGGAAAGGCTGTAAGAATTTTCAGCTGCCAATATTATGAATGTTACAGATACTGAATGTCTGCACTCTTCTAGGGATCAGGATAAAGATGACAAATGTATCAAAGGTATCCTATCAGTTCTGTACACCCCAGAGAGCTCATTTGCATTTTTCTGTGCATTGATTATCTTTGTTTCTTGGATTTCACCTGCAATCAGCTGCTCCAAGCGGATCCGTTCATGAGCTGCATGTTGGTCCACCAAAATCAAGAGGTTTCCATCTAAAAATGCACCACAACAGATGAGAAATAGGCAAGTTTGTACCAGACAATTGCACAGGTCAGGAAGAATAACCACTTCCCAGAGGCCACATTTAGAAGATAAGTATCAGCTTGTTTCACAGAAACAAAGTGAGGAGGAGGCTGTGTTGGCAGAACATAAAGTTACTAGAGAACAGAAATTCAGCGGTCCAAAGTGGTGGTTAAATTAGGTAATTAAATTGAGTCAGAAACTCTTGTCTATTGACATCTTCATCTAACTTCAGAATGAGAGCTGAGGTCACCCCTAAACTGTTCCGTTTGACAGTCTTTTAAAATGTTACAAAAACTACTGATTTTAAATGCCTTTTTTGTACAGCTTCAGAGAGCTTCAACAATGAATATGTCCAGACACTGTGAACAGAGCCTGAAAGATATTAGTAATTTGAGTACAATCTATTTTTATAACATTAATCTGAAGGCAGTAGGAACACTCAACAATGTCCAAAATAAAGATAAAGAAGATCCAAGAAATCTAAAGCAAAGACTAAGATTTTCCTCTACGAACAATATCATCCCAAGGCAAGAAGAGATTACAAATAGGACAGTGCTCCCTCTGCAGTCCACTTGACAGCCACCTCAACTTCATGCTATTAACCAGTCTTACCTGCCTTTCTTTCCATTCCATTCCTAGTGTTAATTAAACAAGCGATAAATTTATTGTCCACTTGCTGAAGAACCTGTAAGATACTCATAAAACTCATTACAGAGCAGTAAAGTTATTTTTAAAATGAAGGCAAACAAAAGAAACAGCAATCAAAATGGATCAAGACCAGCAAATAGCTAGTAGGACTAGAGGAGTGGAAGCCACATCCTTCCTAACCCAAAAGGCCTAGCAAATGTAGACTGAGAAGCTATACAGTTATTCTTTATAAATACAGTGGGGAACTAAATATGGAAAAGGCAGAAATTATTTAAGTTAAAAGATAATACTGGCAGAAAGTCAAATGACCATTAAATGGTCATGAAACAGTTTAGTCTGGATCTAAGAGAAAATTTCAAAATATTAAAAAAAAAAATCTGGATAAACTTTTTCAAAGATAGTAATAAGGGCATGAGCACTAACTGTTCTAAGCTGAATTTTAAATGGTCATGTAGAAACCTCCTTGCTTGGGAATGAAAGCTGTACATAGTGTACATGTGACTCTGAGTAATGTATTTGTTATTATCACCAAAAACGAATGTAAACAACCTTTTTTAACCTGCTAATCATCTGCAGAAGAAAGGAAGCAATTTTCCCTTCATTTTTTCATGTAGAATTTGCTTCTGTGACTTTCCCCTCAAGCATGAGAAATCAACCAGAGCAACAGGCAATACTGAGATGAGGTGCACAATGCTTTCAGTATCTTATTGGTAGATTTCAAATACACAGATATAGTGTTATGGAGGAATTTCTCCCAATGTCACATAGACAGCTCACCCTGAATTCTCTGTTTCACAACACGTGCATTGTTCACCTGATAGGTAAAAAAAAATGGATGACTATTTCTTTGCAGGGATGCAAGACTAATGATTCTTTTTATTCCTTTCCTGTTGTATGACACATTTTCTGCTTTTAATCTTTTGTAGAGAGAGTCTCAAAATTGCTATAGGGTACTGAAGGCAGTATTTCACTTTTTTAGAGATAGGAAGTAGTAATTTCCTCTAGTTTTGCCTTCTTAAAAACATAGAAGATGACACAGGTAATCACAGAAACATTCAGTAAGTTTTAAAGAACTGTTCCTATTATGAGAAAACAGACAAATGGTACTTTCCATTCTCCATCTTTCCTCTCTTGTTTTTGTGAAACATTACCTATTCACTACAGTAACTTTATTTACTTCTGTTATTCATGCACTCACAACATAAGTAAGGGAATCATTTGGATCCCTGTCTGCCCTGGAGATGAACATTACCATGCCTCACACAGTCAGAACCTGCAATCTCAAAGGCAGCAACCTGACTGCATAAGAGGAGTGCCAGCTGGACCTGCAAGCCTTTTGTCACTGGGATGCAAGAGAGGGAGAGAATCCACTCTGGCATTTCTACCCAAGCAAACCATCAAATATGTAAGTTGAAGACATATATTTACATTAGCTTTTAAGCTAACATTCAAAACATTTGATTAAAAAAACACTTAAATAGTAAAACTTGATGTTATTATGCCGTTTTTAAAAATCACTTTTAAGGACAGACATAAATCTTAGGATAAAACTTCAAGTTTTTCCATTAACTCTTGGATCTGATTTTGGAACCACTCTGCTAAGGAATTAAATTTCTATGGTAAACAAAAAAAGGAAGATATAGGACACAGATTTAAGAGAAATATGAACTAAGAAAATGCCTACAACAAATACAAAACTTGTACTTTGAACTATCATTTAGTTAATACTGTTTCTAAGCAGCAGTAAAAGGGCTAGCTCTTGATTTTGATTTAATCATACTAGTCAAGTAATTTTAGAGTCACTTGCAGATAGCTCATTAACCATGAGATGATACTAAGACATGGCATGGCACACATGGTCTGCTGATATTACACATGACCAAAAATTCTGTTAGTGCTTGTGAAAATTAGGAATAGGAACTGTTTTCCTGGATATTTCTTTCCTACCAGGTAGAAACATCAGCAAATCCCATCTGCTGAGTGGGAATTTAGGGGTAAAAGCTAGTAACAGATGATATTGTACCTGCATTGAATGAACCATGTCTTTGGTGAAACGATAAGGATACAAGATATTGTGAATTTTCACAGCCAGACTGTCGGCCTGACCACTGGTCACATCAACTGCAATCTGTAAAAACAGGATTTCACATCAAGGCCCAACAATAAGGCAAAAAAAACCCAAACAGAGAAAATACTCCAAAAGAAACAGCTTTAATAAAAATTGGAAATAACTGCGCATTTCACAAACCAAACTTTCTACACAAGAATAACACCAACTAAAAAAAATCATCTGGCAATTCCTCTGCTTCTATCCACATGTATCTTTCCCATCTGGCTATTACCTACTAATTTCAATGTGTCCAGCTGATTCCAAGTACCTATCAAAAGCTTAAGTAAATTATCAGCCTACGTGGGCTCTCAGGGGACTATGGCATTACAAAGGATGTATCACCCTGCAATGAGTCAGAGCACACGTCACTGCAAGACTGAACAGAACTGTTCCCTTCCAGAAACTCACCAGCAGGTGGTTTGCAGCTCCATGCCTATTGTTTGCAGGTGGAAATGGTTACATACATATGTTTACACACACACAACATGAGGATTAAAGATAATGCTACCTCATGACAGCAAAGGAAGTTTTTCTAAAAGCTCCAACATTGTTTCCCTCTCACATGCTGTAATCCTGCCAGGCTTTAAAAACAGCTATGGTAAAACACACTTTTAAGACCTGCTCAAACGTGGGTTATTTTGTCTCTGCTCACAAAGCAGACAGTCTGTATATTACAATTTTGCCATTTGGTAACTTTTAATTTTGAGATGTCTATCTCCATAGAGGGAAAGACAGTTTACAATGTTTTGGTTTTGAAATTATGTAAAATGAATGATTAGCCTGATACCTGTTTTTCTTTGAATAAATCCACAACAAGGACTTGCATCTAAACAGTCTATAAAAAACAAAACTGCCAGGTCCATAGTGTAATATATCTCTGCATAACTTATATACATTAACCAGTATATTTGCAATTTTGGACCCAATGTCAGAAAATAACAAAATCTAAAATTATTCCTATTTCAGCATGAGATGCAAGGTAATACTTACCTCTGGGCAGGGAACAAAAACAGGATTATCCCATTCCAAAAGCAGTGACTGGAGAGAGTTCCCTTCAGCGTCTAGGAAAGAACACATAGATAATACAGGGACTACCACCATCTGTCAATAGAATGTTCACTGGGTACCTCAACCTCACACAAGTATTATTTCATTTTTTTCCTTCATAAAAAGGGGAGAGTGTACAAATAAATAATGGAACATGGCACTAGGCTTCTGTACTGTTTGCTTTAACTGGGAAGGGCAATGTGCATCTTTCTGACTCCTAAAAATGCTGCAGCACAATTCAATAGGCCTGGAAAAGGGGTGGAGGGATGGTAGGGAAAGAAAGACCTGTTTAGCTACCCACTCCCTCTGGACAAAGTTACATACCAAAAAGATTATTTCATTCTTTCCACTTAAAAAAAAAAAAAAAAAAAAAAAAAAAAAAAAAGTGTGAAGATTGAAGCTATTTTTCACATTCCAAGGCTGGAATGAGTACAAAGAAGGGAGTAGGTAATCATTCTTTAAACTCATGACATAATTCAACAAAGAATTGGGTATTTCATCCTGTAAATAAGTATCCTTTAACCTGCCTTTAACCCAATTTTTTTTTTCCAGTTCTAGATTTGAGATGACTCACACAGTCCCATTGTTAACAGACCTTGAGTAATTCTGGGTTCCTGTTGGGACATCTGGGAGAATTCTTTGATTTGTTTTTACCACAGAACACTGTGTCCTGGAAAGCTGGCCCTACCTCTCAGATTCTGGCTTGCCTGAGTCTTCTCTTTTTGAGGTCTAGGAAGGAAGGGAAGCACAATCTCACTTCTAAAGGGATAGCATCTGAACTGAAACCCTAAACAAAAAAATAAGTTTACTGCTGCATAATCAGTAGCAGGCAAAATTATTAAAAGCTATACAATTATTATATTCTTATAAAGGAGCATGTGCTTAGCCCTGTAAAATTTTGAGTATCCCACAGATTTTGTAACCTAATACTGAGAAATAACAACATATTTGTAAAAAGCTGAAAATTACCAGACATACATGCCTCAAGAAATGTAAAAATATTACCATGATTTCTGCAGGACTGTATTTAAAAATTGGCTTCTGCTTCAAACTTGTAATAATTTTTTACATAATTAGTGCAATCAGAAGTGTTTTCCCCACAGCAAAAGGACACATATAGTAGTCTATCAGAGATCAAAACACTATTGAATTCCCTCTGTTAAGGACCAGCAAAACTGTCAGTCTATCACCATTACTATCAATACTTAATACAGTTACCAGGAATTTTTAGAACTGAAAACTCCAAATCAGTGAGCCCATATGAGATAACAAAGTTAGTCCAACAATATGTTCCCACCCACCCAGAAATGATTTAATATTACAAACTTGTATTGTTATCAAGAGTATTAAGAAAAGTGGCTCAGATTTCCAGCACATTGGTAAACATTTCACCCTTCCTTTGGTACAATTCAGTCTTTTATTCTTTGTGAAATAATAATAAATTAATAAAGTTCCTTTCTACCAAGAAATGAAGGGTGTGCATTCAGGAAAAGAGGCACAGTGATAAAGCCAAAGAAAACCAGCTGTGTGCTGATAAGCTCAGTGTGAAAAGGCCATATAAAATCTTAGGCCAGTCCATAGACTCCTGACTGTTGGCTCCATTCCAGTGAGGACTAGTGACCCTGGGGACTGAGAATCCTTTTGAGAATCCAAACTGGCAGCCCAACACTGGAGAGCAACTCAGCATCTCATTTTCACAAAACCCAGAGGAGAGGACAAAGTGGCCTGATGTTGTTCCTGGTAAATTGAAATTCTATGGCAAATTGAAAAATGCTGCCTAATTCAGATTCTGACAGAACTTTTATAGCTATTGTCATGAAAAGACAGTATCTCTCAAGTTCACAGAACAATCTGTCATCTGTATCAGCTTAAGTCCAGTATTTTATACATGTAATAGACAAAGAGTCATCTCCCTATTTTTTCTTGAAGGGAGAATCCTTGTTCAAGATATACATTGTTCATAAAGTTAGGATTTACTTGCTCCAAGGCTTGTGAGACTTCAGACTTGGAAAAGATATTATTAATATGATTCTTCTGACAAGTAACATCAGAAAAGGTGCTGAGGATAATAATGTATATACCTCATGCAGGCAAACCCCATACAATTACCATATTTGAGCATTCATTTTCACTTGCCTCAGTTAGATCAGGAAGATATACCAGTGTAATGACACAGCATAATATAAGGAACAAAAATTGCAAATATAGCTAGCATAACAACAAAGACCAGGTTGAACTAGGATAGTTTCCTGCTACAAATGCATTGTTCAAAAAAGCATCCAATAGTGAAACAGAGTTTGATAAATTTTCCAGCAGCAATCAGTTTAATCAGTATGAAGATGCCTGGGTCTGGCCTACAAAATCTAACATCTCTGTTGAGAACGTGGCTTGTGGCTGGAAAAGAGGACAGACGGCCACTGCTGTCATGAAAAAGAGGATATGGATTATTCTTACCTACTTCCACCTATTGCTAAGCAGTGTGACTTCCCCAGAATTGTGTATGAGATGCTATTCTTAGGGGCTATGAAATTCTAAGTCAACACCATGGGGTTACTGACACTACTCTAAAAAGCAAAATGAGAGCATACAAGTGAAGAAATCATTCTGCTCCTGCATCTTAACAACAGTCCAAAACAGCACACAACATTAAGAGACGTGAATTCTGTGTTAGGACACAGTTACATTTATTCCTATGGCTGAAAGGAACAAACATCCTTTGCATCAAAAACATATGAAACAACGTGTTTGTTGAACTTTGAAAACCTAAGACCTATAGGATCTAGCCACACTTCAAACACCCTGTGAAGGTTTGGGAAGTCCAACTCTTAACCTAAGAAAAGAATAAAATCAGACATCTCCCCAAAGAACTGTCAGAGGTTTGAAAGACTGACACCACTGATACAATGGAAAGTAACATCAATGCTAAGGCTAAGAACAGTGTCATGGGAGGTAAAAAGATGCAATACAATATGTCTTCAAAGCCTACAGAATGTACAGCATCTGAAAGCATAAGAGTACATGAGATATTATCTCTATAAACATGAATACACTTTCCAACATTTTGGATAGAAGGTCAAGTTCTACATCTCAGGGCTTTGGCTGGTTACTAAAGAGTACTGTGAGCAAAAAAACTGGTATACCACAGAAACTAAAATGTTAGTCAAAGAGTGTATATTTGCGCTTGCAAGTTTTACTTAATAAAAACTTGCATCAAATTTTCTTCAATGGAACACAATAAATATTAAAAACTATTGGCATCAATTAATTTACATAAAAGGGAATAGCTCAACAACTGAAACACTTACTGCACCAGGGTTTCTGACTGATGACAAACAAGGGAGTAACAAAAATGGAACAAACCAAAGGCCATGACAATTGATTAGACAATTTTTTTACATGATAACTATCTAGAAAGAAGTCCAAACTACTTTCTCAAAACTAATTATGCAGTAGAAAATAAAGTCTACACAAAGAATGGCTGCGTCTTCACTCATATAATCTACCTATAGACAGAATGAAGAACAACTTGAGAACACAGATATATTCCTTGAAGGGAAAATTATCAAAGACAGTACTAGACAGACAAACTAGATTAGGAAGATACAGAAAGTCAAAACCCAACAGACAGATCAGTGAAGACTCATGAACACCATGTCCCTGAAAAAATAATACAATGCAGGGTTCTTTCACTAGTGGAAAATGTCCACCATCAAAACAGCAACAATGCTGTACAACATCTGCTACAAAGTGTGAAAGAACAGCCTGCCTTCTAAATTCCATGGACAGGAGACTACACATTCTCAATGAAGTTAGATTTTTTACTCATCTTTCAAGGGTTGCTTTAAATTTTGTATGCAGTTTGAAAAAAGATCACTTTAATATAAGGCTCTCTAACATTCTTAGAAACATAACCATTTACGACAAAATGGTAAAAAACATGGTATTTTTCCATACTTACTTTGAAGTATGTTTCTCATTTTATATGTGGCAACAATTATAGGTAGCTGTTATCACAGAGAATGTCATGATGCCCAGTGAGAACTGGGCAGCTATCTGTTAACTGACATGATGCTGACATTTCTTTTTATCATTTTAATAAAAATGACCTTTTAATGTCTTCACTGTTAATGTTTTACTGTCTCCATAGTTCCCATCACTTTCTTGTTTCCCATGCAGCTATTACCTAAAAGGCAGTGACTAATTCAGTAAAAACTCTCAGGTGCTGCCAGCAAGATTACTTCATGCAGCTAGAAGAACAGTTTTCCTCATGCCATTTTTACAACCACCACCCCTCTTACCATTCTCTGAAACAACATTCACAGCCATTGTTGTAATGTCTTGAATACAGGCAGTTTGAAATCCTTCACTAGGAGGGGTGCCATAGGTGCTGAGTCCAGTTGCTCTATTGATGTACACTGTCCTACCCGACAAAGCGTCAAAATCTTGCAGCCAGACAGAACCCAAACCATTCCTGGGATTGCCTGGACTTGTGTTTTCAGCAGAGAATTCCAAGTTCCTTTGTAAGGTCACATGGGGAACCTCAGTATCTTTCCTATTTTGTTCTGAGGGTTCACTTAACGTACTTTTATCTTTACAGATGATGTTAACACAATCATTTTCAGCAGGTAATGACAAAGCACTGCCTGAAGAGACTGTGTACTCTCCTATACTGTTGAGTGGTGATGAGTTGACAGGACTCTTCCTAGACTCTGCTATCACACCATCTGATTGTGAGCACGCAGTCTCCTTAGAAATGCTGGATTTACGCTCCCTCACTTTTTCCACTGAGGATTTATATGTTTGACAAACATCATACAAAAAATCATTATTTGAGGATTCAAGATCAAAAGAATGGTCATCCTTTCTATTTGAATCTGTTTGGAACTGTTCACCAAGTTGTTCAACTTTTTTGTGATCAGTTTTCATTCTGGACAGTTTGGATGATAATGATCCTGGAGATCTTTTACAACTTGTATTTTTGTTACTCACCAGAGAGTAATCAGACAATGTCAAAGAACTCTGACAAAGGGCTTGTTTGTCCTGTGACAAATCTCCACGGCAAAATAAAGTTTTTTCCAAGGAACAAAAACCTTGGCTAATATTATTAGAATCTATATCTTCTGCAGGTGGAGTTTCACAACTGCTGAAGTTATCATGATTGTCATTCCCATTCTTTGAAAAGTCACAGTTAGTTTCTGAATTAAAAACTGGGAAACCGCATTCACTTCTCTCTGACATGGGTGTCGGCAGTGTAGACTTAATTCTCCCATAATACCTCCTGAACTTTTCTAATGATCCCAGCTGTGTGGACAAGCTCAGTTTCTTAGAGGGCTGAGGTCTTGGCACAGCTATCTGTCTTCTAGGGTTTTTGATAACAATTTTCTTGTGAGGAATACCCGAAGAAGTTGCCAGCGGCACTTCCGTATTATTCAGTGTTTCATAAGGTCTTTTATTGGTAGCAGTAGGCACAGCTGTCTCCTCCCTCACCTGATGTGACACAGGTTTGTTCTCATTACCATCAGTCATGCATACTTCTCTGCTAAAAGAAGCTCTATATTCTTTATTAGTATTACTGGAAATACCCTTAGCATTTGAAGACTGAATCACAACATTCACTTTGTGGTCAAAAACATCCTTGGCACTGACCGGGCCAAGCCTACACTGTGTCTTTAATGCAAGACTTGTTTCTGTTTGTTCACAGTCACGTGGGGGCTCATTTTGCACAACACTATTTGTAAGGCCTGTAAGGCTCAACTTTAATGGTATTGAAGGAACAGACCCTCTTCTGGCATCATCTTTCACTTCAGCTGTTTCCCTGTTTCTTCTTGCATTACACAGTCTCATTAACGAGCTTCCAGAGACAGTTTCAGGTCCTGCTGCTGTTTCAGTAGGGTCTTCTCTCTCAAGCAGTGACTGAATAATATCCTTATTTAAGACACAGACCTTTTTACTTTCCTGTATTACTTGACCTTGCTGGCTGCCCACATCTTTTATATTATTCTCTGCACAATCCCCTAGGTCACCACAACCATCTATTTCTCTTATTTCTGATCTGGCCCCTCCACTGGAAGAGGAACAAAGATGTTCTGAAGGTTTCAGATGAGTATCAGATACTTTTTGGGAACTGTAAATGTATTTTGGCTCCTGTTCTGAGGTATTTGATTTAATTACATCAGAAACTGTATCATCTTTGCTTGGCAATGGAATCTCTGCTTTATTGTTTCTACATGGATCAGATGACTCAGCAGTGTTCTGGACTGGGGCATTTTCAGCTTCCTGTACATTTTTACTTGACTGTATAAGACTTGAACTTCTTTTTCCAGTAATGGATTTCCTCTTGACATCTTTTGATTGCAAGGTGCACATTTCATAAGAATCCACAATTTCACTACATGTTTTCTTAAAACTTTCTTGGATGTTCTTCTTGTCAACAACTGAAGGCTTCAGAACTGAAGCGTTACGCAAACAGAAGTCATTATGTTCATTAAATTCTCTGATGTCCTCACTACATGGTTCAATAAATAAATGCTCTCGTTTCAAAAATATTTTCAGTCCTTCCTCTATGCAAGTTAGAAGAACATCCCAGTTCTGGAACTCAATCAGAGTCTTTGCAGGTTCCAGGCACACATCATAGTCACTGTATGCACAGGATACATTGAGAATAAAGATCCCATACAACTCTGGCCCACAGCGATGGCGACCGGGACTTGAATTAGCCTGTCGGCTTGCAGGGACACTTTTTGCCTTGCAAATTACACTTTCTTTTCTTAATAAAAAATCAATTAGTTTATGCAGCCTTGTCTTTAAAACAAGCCTTCTATTCACATACAAGAACTGCATATTTTTATTGTAATGACCTTCAGTACTGATAAAACCACTTATCTCAAATCCGCCAGACTTGTGATTTATTTCTCGCAGCTTCTGGGATCTGCCCAGTCCATAAATTTGACAAAACCGAGAGTATACATCTCTGGTCTTAGGGAGCTGAAGCACCATGGAACAAGAAACATCATTTCTTAAAGAAAGGGAAACAGAAGGATGCATTAGTGAAACAGCCTCTACCTTCTGTCTCACTCTCTCAATTTCCAACACAGGATCCATACACTTTCTCCTCACTGGCAACTGATAGAACAGATTGCACACAGTGACCGTGGTTCCGCCACTTGGTCTGTTCAATTCAGCTTCACACACTTCCAGTGCTTGCCCATTGTGAAACAGTTTCATGAATGTCTTTGCTGTCCTGCTGGTCTTAGATGAGATTTCCACTACACTGGCCATGTTGGCTATACTTGCCAAAGCCTCTCCTCTGAAGCCATAGAAAGTCAGGTTCTCCAAGTCTCTCACTGAGCTGCACTTGCTGGTGAAGTAGCGCTTTCCAATAGCCTTTAAGTCCTCTTTCCCCATCCCAGAGCCATTGTCCACCACCTGGATCTTTGAAGCTTCAAAATCCACCCTGATAGCTATACATGTTGCTTTGGCATCGATGCTATTGAGGACAAGCTCCTCAACACACTGTCCAAATGAGTTGACAGTGACTCCAGAACGCAGCCTGGCTCGTACATCTTCCACCAAACGTTTGATCATGTCAAAATCTGATAGACGACAAACACAAGAAACTGCAGAAAGCTCACTGCCCCACGTTCCTTAAAACACTGAGAGAAAAGGAAAAAAAATTAAAGAAATACAAATTAAAGACCTGAAAATACTTTCATTTATTTCATTCACCCTCATAAATACACTTTTCTTAGTTTAATTGGCATTCAGAGGCTTTTTCTGTGACTTTCATGCTCAGGCTCTGACTACACATTGTCAGTGTCTTCGGGGTAGATGGCCAGAGTCTGACTCTAAGCTCCTTACTAACAACACACTGTGTTCTCAAACTTGGCATACCCAAATCACATTCCTACCGTACGAGCCAAAACTCAAAGGACCTGCAAGCAAAAGGTTTCTACTGCAATGTTCATCAGAATTACAGAGCAAATATCACCAAGAACTGGGCAGAAAGCTGCTTTTCTCCTACTTTTACCTCTACGTCCCCAGAAAAATTCACAGTGCTTCGTCCTGATAAAATAGCATCTGCTGCTACTCATCCAGGAAAGGAGTAAAGCAGGCTTGGCAATGGGTGTCAGGCAAAGAGAAAGCTGTTTATGCGAAAGAGAACCCGCTGCTTTCAAGTCCTGTTGGTTTCCTAGTGGCATTCAAGGGGCCTGCTAGCCGTGCCTGGGGATGCGGTGCCGCCACTGCGACAGGTCTCCCGAGGCTTCCCGGCCCCGGGGCTCAGGAGGGCAGCGCGGACCCGCGGCTCAGCTGGCCACCACACGCTGCTCGTGCCCTCTCCTCGCAGCCGGAGCACCCTTTGCTTCCTCTTCCCGGCCGCCCCGGGCTCCGCTCCCGCGTCCCGCCCTCGTCCCCCTCAGCACCCACCGGACCGGGGCGGCCCCGCATG
>JANPWX010000317.1:688033-721349 GCA_024734555.1 Trochalopteron elliotii
GCGTCTCCGGCCGCCGCAGCCGCCGCGCGACCCGCTGCGCCTGCGCCGCCGGGTGTCCGCCGGGGGCGTGGCCTCCCTCCTGCGGCCAATGAGGAGCCGTAGCGGCGCAGGCCGGTCTCTCATTCGGCGCCTCATGAATAAAGCGTATCGACCGCCTCACGGATAATACCGATGCCTTGAGTTTTAACTTGCATGTTTTTCAGATTCTGCACTGTCTAGGGATGTAGTTCTGTGTCTCATATTAAGTAAGCTCTCTTCACGGAGTAGGTATAGAAAACAAATCCTTTTCCTGCTGAAGACCAAGGGCGATGAGAACAAGTTTCAGGCCCAAAAGCTTAAAAAACGGTGGACTGAATAAAGAAAATATGGATGAGGCTTCACAACCCGAAGCTATAACTGGGGACAATTAAGCCCCAATATGCAAATGGACCAAAACTTATAAAAGTGTAAGACCTCGTGACCGGCCGTCCATTTTGTGACCATTTCGAGTCGACCTTGGGTGTAGCCCTAGTCAGGCTCTTGTGCTGCTCAAGGTGTATCCTTTAAAGGCTTTTCAATAAATATCTACTTCATTCTCTAGCTCTGTCCAGACTGTGTTCCAGGTCAGCCTTCCCGAGGCATCAATACATGTCGGACAGCCTCACGAACAGTACATATCGGACGGCCTCACGAATAATACACATCAGACCGCCTCATGAATCAGGACCGCCCCTGGGTGCCGCGCTCGTGCCGTGGTGGAACGGCCGCGCGGCCGGGAGCGATCCAGGGCCGCACGCCGGTCCGAGCGGTGCCGGTCTCCCGGCAACAGCCGCCGGCAGCGCTCGGGACGGCGCGGCGGGCACAGCTCCGTGCCGGGCACAGCTCCGCGCCGGGGCCCCAGGAGCAGCGGGCAGCAGCAGCAGCAGCAGCGGCAGGAGAGGTCGGGTCTCTCGGCCATAAGCGCAGCGTGTGGCGACGCAGCTTGCCGAGGAGGGAGGCCGGCGGAGCGCCGGGCGCAGCCCCGCAGGTAACCCCGCTCCCCCCGCGGCGTGAGCAGCCGACACACCTCGGGGAATGTGGTGGAACGAGCCACAGGAAGATTGTGCCGAGCTTGGCTGGACTCCTGCATGTCAGATCTGTGTGACACGGTGATGGATCACACTGCCAGAACTGAAGGGACACGTTATAGGAAACCACCTGGGGAGTGTAAAAATTCCTCTGTCATTGCAGTATATTTCTGCTTCTACCATGATAAGGCAGGGCTCAGACAGAAAGAGAAATCAAAGTGTCTTATTTCTGGGTGTATAAACGGTTGGGACTAGAAGAGGCAGCATGGGAGCTCCCTAGATGGAAGGAACGTAAAGATTTATAGAAAGCAGAAAAGTTACAAAACCTTTATTAATACTTATTATAACCTTTATCTACAGCCTCCATGCATAAACTGCTAGGAGAATTGTCCAGTTTTGGACAAAATTGTCTGTAATGGCTTTGCTTCTAACCTCAGGCTCTTTCTCAGGCACTGAATGGCCTTTCTTCCAGCGGTGGCTCCTGTGGTGGCAGCTACTAAGTTTTCTCCTGGTTCCCAGCTGAAACACCAGAAGAACAACTTTCAGCATGAATTCATACTTGACAAAGAGGAAAGTTTAAAAGATCTCTATGCACAAAAGAACCGAAGATACTCCTATTCTAAGTCTGCAGAAAGCACTCTGGACAGGCCCAGGCATGGTGGCTTCTGGTCAGGTGGACTAGAGAGCAAGTACCTCATCAGCCAGGCCTGTACTCTGTCAGCTAAATCATTAGGCAGACATAAAGAAGGAGTGGATCGTGCATATCCCCTGCAACCAATTTCTCACCAGAAGAGGGCAAGAGCTCCATTGCTCAGCACTGGAAGTTCCCCATACATGCAGGAAGCTCCAAATAGTAGATCAAGCTCAATAAGCAAAGGGATGGTTCCAGCAGGGAGGTCTCAGTTAGTGCTCTGCCCTTGGGCAGGAGAACCTAAACAATCAGCTCCCCAGCTATACAGGAGAGAGCTGGCATACATCCTAAAGCTGGAGGCAGATAGAAAGAACATAGAAGAGGCAATTCAGAAGAAAAAGGCTCTTCTTGGAGAGAAGCTGAAGAGGACAGAGGAGACACTTAGGAGGATTCAAAGAGAGAAGGAGCTTATTAATGTAGAGGAGAGAAGAGAAAGTGAAGTGGAGAGGACCCATGAGCAAAAGGCCACAAGGCACCCTGAAGAGAAAATTTTCAGAGCTACAGACAGGCCAGGTGTTGGGATCTTCAGTGGGGCACAGTCTGCAGAGGACACTATCCCCAAGCCTGGCACCACTCTTCACCCCCAAGAGCTGGCTGTGGGGAAACTCAAGGAGTGGCTGGTGGCCACAAAATACAACAAAACAAACAACAGCAAAATACAAGACAACATACCCACGGAGCATTTAGCTTCTCGTTCAAAACTGGCCCCAAAACACAACCTTTCTCTCTCTGCCCTCTCAGACCAAGATTCTGATGACCACCCATCTGCAGAGATGCTATACACCCAGGCTGCCAGTGCTGTGGAGCAGGAGGTGTTTGGAGAGTGCAGCTTCTGCAAACGTAAGTTTCTCTGCACGAGGCTTGAGAAACACATGAGTATCTGTGGCAAGAACCAAGACTCCAAGAGGAAAGTGTTTGACTCCAGAAAGGCCAGAGCTAGAGGAACAGAACTGGAACAGTACCAGCAGCAGAAGAGCTCAAGGAGCCCTCAGGTAATGTGCAGTCCCTTTGCCTCCCTAGATCCACATCTACTGTTCCCTCTCCTTCCACTTCAACATCTGACGGAGACACAAGCACCTTCCCGTGTACATGGGGCTAAGGGATACAGTACAGCTACTGCCTCTGAAAGGTTCTTGCCAAATGGATAAATAGATCCATTTTAAATCTCATAGATGGTGGCAGGAATCCTGACTGGGCTTTATAATCTGTCAAGGTGTACTCCTGGAGAAAGCTCACTTCCTTGCTGTAGCTAGGATGCAGACTGATTCTGCTGCAGTAAAGTTTTGTGACACCAGGGGCTGCAGGGAACTGACTGAAAATCCAGATAGTAACACCATCTGTTAAAATGAAGGCAGTGGAAACATGCAGTTCTGTTCCTGCAAAGCAGATGTAGCAACCCTCTGTAGTTCCTTGGCCCTACTGCTTGCTTTTCTGGTTATCCTCAAGCTCTTTCTAAATAATGATGTTTCCATCAATATTTCCTTTACATCCTCCTTTGTGTTGGTCTCTCTGATTCCCTTTGTGGGTCTCAGCTTCTCAGGCTGGGGTTTATGTCAACAGGGAATGCACAGGGACAAGTGACATGGGTTGGGCTCTGAGTGTAAGTTTGAGAATGGAGGCTGATGGTGGTCCCAGTTGCCCTGACTTCCTTTCATTTCTGCAGAGTAAAACACCACCCAGAAAGAACAACTGGAAACAGAAGCACGAGGCTCTCATCCGCATCATGTCGCAGGCCCGGCAGGCGCAGCAAACCCTCGCTAAGGGGAGGAAGGTGTCTGACCTGCCCCCACTGCCGCCCAGTGAAAATCCAGACTACGTTGCCTGCACATACTGCGGACGCAAGTTTGCTCCCCGAGTAGCTGAGAGACATATTCCCAAATGCAAAACCATAAAGAATAGGCCCCCACCTCCACCACAGAAGAGGCGCTGATGAGGCAGTGCCCAACTGTACCTGCTGCTGGTTTTTGCCAGATTCTCAGCTATAGACATCTGTGTTTGCTGTAGTCTCAACACTGGCTGCAAGCTTCTATGTACAGCAAGTAAACAGCTCAGAAAGCTGAATAATGAAACTTGTATACTTTGACCTGCACCCTAGGTTGCCCCACAAAAGATGCCCAGTACAAGAAGCTCAGGATCAGAAATTCCAGGGGTTAGAAAACTGGCAATAGCAGGCACTTTCTGTTTGAATCCTTATGCCAATTCATGTGCATGGAACAACAGGGATACTCTGAATCAGCCAGGCCCTTGAGGCAACAGAACAACCATCACAATCAGATTTAATATTTTAAAAAATGGAATTTTCCTGCAGGCCAAGTTCCTAGGAACCTCTAAAAAACAAAGCTTGCACTCCTCCTTAAGTCACCTGCTTATATTCATCTTGGTTACTGCAATGGTAGGGAATTATGACTAAAACATATCCCTTCTTTTGTTTTCTTCTCAAGATGTTATTTTTCTAGATTCTGATTATTAAATATATTAAACTAGTTCTCTTGTGTAAAAGTTTTTGATCATTTTAAATGGTCACAGAGTGGTCTGTGTTCTCACAGTAAGAATGACTACTTTGTATGAGAAGGTTGCAACAAGAAGCAAACAAGGAATAAAAAAGTGTCAGCAGCTCCTTTTGCAAGTCCTCCAGTAGCAAAAGTAGAAGCTCATGGCAACCTAGGGAAAGATCTAAAGCAATTAGATTAAGCTGGAATAGTCAGAAGCTGAATATGAAGAAATATTCCAGCCTTCAATGAGTGACTCTGACTCCTAAAAGAGGTTTGAGAGCTTCTGTCCTATAGATACATGAGCAGAAATGTCAATTCCTTCGCACACCCTGGAAAAGCATGCAGGTCCCAGAAAGGATCATTGCTACACTGTGCCAGCCAACAATGTGTGTACAAACCTGAGAGAGAAAGCAGACTCAAAAGAAGGGAAAATAATTTACTGTATTAAAATGATTGGAGAAGCAAGACCAATGCTTTAACTTCAGGGTGCTGAAAAACATAACAAGAGGTGACAAGAGGTAGGAAAGGGGTCAACTGAAACCTTTATGCCAGCCTCCTTGAATTCATGAAATGTATGATTTGAACACACTAGTTAAAAAATTCAGCACCACTGCCTGTCTTCTAATATTAACTCTGTTTCCCTTGCACTGTGTTTTATTGACAATATTTAGGGGGCCCTAAAGGTCAGCAGTATAAATGGTGATGTGGATGCACACAGAAAAGCATTTGATGCTGTAAAATAAACCCACATGTTGGGGATTTCTCATAACTGACAGGCAAATGGCTAACACTGAGATTGAAAAGATTGAAACTGTTGATTAAACAAAGGTTATTAAAATTGCCAGGCTTCATTTGCTACCTGTTTTGGAGCTTACGTGGATGGTTCACCCCCCTGTGCTATTGTTTCAGTATCCAGAAAGTCTCTTAATAACTGGTTTAAAACTTACATGTTAGACAAAATCTCAGGCTCAGCACAGAGATTTAGGGTGTTGCTTTTCTATCATGGTTAGTTACCCTGATGCTACTTAAGCTGTGTTATTCATGCCAGCTCAGCTTCCTCTTCTGCTCCTGCAGTATAATCCCCCTTTCAGAGACATGCTGCATTTTCAGCATCCAAATCTCTAGTGAATTTTAGGTCTTCAACTCTGCTCTGCCTGTCAAGATATTTCACAATTTAATAAAATTTCTGATAAAAGTGTCAGGCTTTGAGTAAAGTGTGCAGAACAGCTGGCTGAGTAGGTGTCAGGTTCTCCCTTCTGCAGGCCTTAATGATCAGTGAAGATCTTCTGAGAGAAACAGGTACTTCTTCCCTTTAAGCCTCTCTTCCCGTTACTCATTTCCCCACTTGGCACTCAAACTGTAGAAATAAACACACACACACACACAAAAAAAAGCTCCTGACGTCACTAGGAGGAGATGCAGCAGTATGAGAAAAGAATGGGTTTTTTGTTTGATTGTTGTTGGTTTCTCTTAAGGAAGGGATAGAGAAACTGACTTTTTTTTTAACCAGAGCAAAGAACCTAAAAGCCCTTTCACCCTCTTTCTATAAGCAAAAGAAAATAATCAAAATCAGATGACTGTATGCATATTTCCCTTTCCTTTCTCGGAAAAAAAAAAAAAAAAGACAAGAAAAAGAGTTCAAACACAGGAGAATGAGTTTAAACATTTATTTAAACAGAAATTCCAAACCACTCCACCCTTTAACCTTTCAAAGACAACGACAAACTAGTTTTCAGCCAGAGTGTCAGAGCAGGCATAAGTTGTGTTCCACTACATCAACTCAGTAGCAACACTAGCAGGAGACCAACACATATGGAGCTAGCACTGCAAGAAGGGGAGAAGTAAAACGGGTTTGAAACTGCTCAAAGGCACTTCTGCCTGCCTGCCTTTCTGTTTTCAGCCCAAGAAAATGGTGCTACTTTTAAACTGCTTTTTTTTGTTGCATAGCTGGCTGGTGTGAAATCCGTGGTCTGTAACAGGCACAACCTGGATAGCGTGAATCCTCTAAGGCACATATGAGATTGTGGAGCACAGGGCATCCTCTGTCAGGAACCCTAATCCTCCACTAGATCCAAGGGGAATCCAGTCTGTGCACCTAGCTTCCCAACTGCAGAGCATTGAGAAATGAGGATAGCAGTGCACTGCAGGAGAGCGACTCTCATCAGCTTGGTGCTTGCTTGTTGGACATGGCTCAGGCTCAGCTTTTCAGTCCTCAAAGGCACTGTTACATGTGACCAACGACCCTCAAGCTGGGACCCTGACCTGAGAACTGGCTCCAACGCACATGGGGGAAAGGAGAGCAGAGTCACAAGGGCAAACAAGCCTGGCTGTACCAGGGCACCTGAGTCTCACCACCTCCCAGGAGGGCTCTCCTCCTGCCCTGCTTTTGGTAGCAATGGACAGGCACACTGGAACGATCCTTGCCCTGGACACCGCATTGGGAAGACAACACTTGATTCAGCTCCCAGATACTAGCAATAGGCACCAAAGAAGTATTTAAGGAGCATTACGTCACGAGCAAATGGTTTGGCATCCACCTCTAGAGACAAATGGGGAATGCTGGATTCCCTGGAAGAGTCTCTCAAAAGAAGTCTGTCAGAGGTGATATGATATCCACCTCCAGTAGACCTAAGGCAATTCTAGTAACATGCCATTGATGGGGAACATTTAAGCCTGATGAAATCACAACCCCACTCTCACAGCAAAGGTGAGAGAACTTAGGACTGCTTGGAGGCACCACATAAGGCAGGGGAGGCTAGGTCCTCCCAGGGATCCTACCAATCCCATAAGCTTTACTTCAAAGTCAGTTTGGTAATAAATTTAAGGGGAATAAAATTAACCTCATTCTCTAACAGAAAATGAGTAAATCTTGAGCATCAGACCATGCCTCTTCCCATCTCCAATTTTCTTGGGAAAGCTTCTTACTTCTTGAAAGAAGGTGAATTCCGGACTGAGAATTGATCATTCATGGTCTTTGGGGAAGGCTACATCCTGTGACCACAGCAGTAGTGGCCTATTCTGGGTAGGAAATGGCATTCCAGCTCCATCAGAACACTGAGTGGAAAAACACAGATTTTTCCCACACCCACACAGAGTGTAGGCACAGGGACTGAGCAGAAGAGAAGCCAAGCAGGGAGCAGCTACAGGCTTATGCCAAGAAACCAGAAACTCTGGCACCCAAACCAAGTTGAACAGCTGGAGCAAGAAATGGGTAACTTAGTCTGAGGCCCAGATGCTTGGCATCCGGTTGGGAGGCAGGTGGTCTGAAATAATGAACTACAGATCCAATCTCAGACATTCCCCACTACTGCTACGGGAAACACCTGATTCACTCATCTCGGTGCATTGCCTGGAAGTTGGAAAGCCCTCAGCACCCAGAATAAAGCCTTCAAACTCTGTCTATGCGGACCAGTGGACACAGCCATATGGCCAGAAGCTATGCCTCGAGGCCAGGGACATGCTGTCTACTATTGTCTCCCTAAGAGGAACATCTCCACTGCCTCCAGAATGATACACTCGCTGGTCCCTCTGCACCTGAGCAGACAGAAGCAGCCTCTCCAGCAGGGCCTTACCATGTGGTAAGGAGAGAATCCTAGTCCTTCACCCCTCTGAAATGAAGGTGGCGAGTCTTAGGGTTCAGCCAGCTTCAGTACAAAACATATTTCCTCCTCTCATCTAGAGATGCAGTGATGAATACTGGGGTCCCAAAGGCAGCTCCCGGGAAACAGTGAAACAATGAAAGGGCCACAAGCTGCTACTGGAGCCATCGCCATAATGGGGCCGTTCTGCCTCACGTGCAGAATTGACAGATAAGGTACAAAGAGGAGCTGCTGCTGCTTCGATCACTGAGCTGGCCTAGAGCTCAACCTCCCCCTCTCAAACTCACTCCTAGTTCATATCAAACGTACATGGGTGCTGCTCTGGAGCCTGCGGCCTCGCTCCTTGTCTGCGAGTGACCTGACGCCAGAAAAGCCGCTCTCTGCATTCGGTTAGTGTGCTGTGAAGTTAGATGGATCCCAGTGGGCTCAGGAGACTAGAGGTTGGAGCGGCACGAGTCCGTTCCCAGGAGACACCAGGAATCTGAATCCATATCAGGTTTTGGATCCACTTCCATCTCCTCTTTGGTTGTCTGTGTTCCTTTGGAATGAACCTTCACCTGTCAATACACATAGCAGTTATCCAAACAGCATCAGGACTAGCTGCAGAAAAGCTAGAAGCTGCCCAAGGCCCAGTTTGTATTCTCCACAGCCATTTGTGACTTCACAGCATCTGACTGCCCATCCCTTCTCATCAGGAGGAATAAAGGTAAATCCCATGTCCGTCAAAGAGTGGGCTGACATCAGAGGAAATTCTTCTTGGCTTCATTCCTGTCTTGCTACTGTCAGAGCCTGCATCAGCAGCTTATACAAGAAACAGGCATCTTTCTTAGTTCCAGTAAATTCTGCCCTGATAGAGATGGCTGTTTAGAGCTGTTTCCTTCCGCACAGCCTCCACAATCTGCAGGAGCATGGTGAGCCCTGAGCATGGATGTGCACCCAGATGACAGATTCTTACCTGCTGCATTTCTTCCATCTTCCTGCAGAACCGCTGGAGTTGGGCACTCAGACGAACGGTTTCCTGCTGCAGCTTCTTCTGATCATCCAGACACTGTAAAACCAGGCCTCGAAGGTGTGTCACCTCCACTTGCAGAGCACTGCACATGCAGCCTGCACCAGGAGATGCATCCTTCCCTTCACCACATGGTAGGGTTGGACTCAGGCAAGTAGGCTGCAGAGACACGGAAGGAAGTCGGGCCAGGTTTGAGTGCAAGGCCGGGAGTTGTATATGCCACAAGAAAAAAACATGCCCAGAGTGTTATCCCAGCTTGTTCCCCAACTTGACAAACTTCTAGTAGGTGGGGTCAACAAGCTACTTCTCCTTCTGTCTTTTGTACAAAGCCACTAGCTTCCTCCTTTTCCTGGGAAGGTTGTTCTTGTCCTCCTATCACCAAAATCCATCTGATTTACCCCCATTTCCCTAAGCATAGGATCCGTGCCTCCTCTTGGGACAGAAAACTCCTAGAGTTAGGTAGTCTCACAGGTGGTAATTTCTCATTGATTTTTCTGTATCAATTCTTCTTTCCATCTCACAACAAATTCTGCTTTCTAAATTTCTGTTTTCTGCTAGGCTTCTGAGCCCTTGGCTTCTCTTTTTTTCCCAATTGCATTATACACATTTTCCCATAGAACTGATCTCATTACTTTTTAAATCTGACCAAAAATCAGCGTTGTGTTCTAGATCCTTGGGAATCTTTCTCTTTGCAGCATCATCCCTGATTATCACCAGCCCTCCTTTCCTCATCCAGATGAATTAAGCAAATCCAACAATCTCTTCTCAGCTCTCCCCATAATTCAAACATTGCCATTTATGGTCCCCGAGAGCTTTTAGCCAAGCATTCACTTTGATAACATTACCCAGGGGTCTGTTTTGGGCTTGTTTAATCCAACGGGTTCCTCAGAGGCCACTTTGAGTCCCTGAAGTTTCTGGTAAGGAAGAGTCTCCTTCTCAGGCTCTGAAGATGCCATGCTCAGAGGAAAGGGGCTGTCAGGCATGGGGATGAATTCAGCATTCTCCAGCTCCTGCATACACAAAAGTAGCTCTGTCAGGTCTGCCAACTTCCTGCAGGTCATTTCATCTTGTCCATCGATGCACCAACACCCTCTTGTGGTCAAACAGGCAGCACGGCCTTAAGGGCTCTGTGCAACACGGCTCTAAAAACCTATCAGAGTATCCCTCAAAGGTGGAAGGGGCCACCCAGTTTCCCCAGCCTAGATCCCCATTTGAAGGCATTTCTGAGAAACCACATTACCTGCCGCAGCCAGCCAGGGCAGGAGCTGCTGTCAGCACTGTTGCCTCCCTTAGCTTCTGCAGTGCTGATCCAGCCCCCCAACTCACGATCTGCTTCCATGGTTCCCCGAAAGCCTCCACTGGGACTGGGAGTTTCCGCTTCCTGTTCATTATCTTCTTCCTCTCCTCCCCCAGTTGTGCAGCTCTGAGCCACTAGCAAACAAAAGTGAAAACTTTATACTTTTCCCCACCTATGCTATTCCTGCTGCCACACCCCAGATGAAGCAGAGAAGATGCACAAATTTGTAGTGTATGGTCACGGTGAGAGCACATGCTAGTATTATCTCCCTCAGCAGTTTAGCTCCTAACACTCCCTGCAGGCCTCTCCATAAGGGCTTGTGTGCAGCAGCCTTTTGCAGTTTCTTGGCCACAGGCCTCCCACAGGTTCAAGAAACTGGACTCCATCTCTAGAGCAACTGCCCCATAGAGCCCCTTCCCATATCAGCTCCCTTCGGTGAATTCCCCTCAGCTTTTCCTTGACAAATTGAAGTTCCTCTCTGCACCCATGTTGTTTCTCCTCTATTTCAGTTGTTGTCTCCAGGTTTGGGCCATCCCCTCCCATGCATGGAACCAACTAGATTTCTTCCCTTTGAGCTCTTCTGTGAGGCCTTTCAAACATAGAGAAACCGTGCTGCAGGACCAAACTTCATCTACTCAAACTGAGTGGACTTAAACCAGAGCTCCCCAGGGCAGGTTACTTACCAGTACCAATGGACAGACCACTGCTGTTGGATCGTATTGTTTTGGAGTTCAACACCTTTTCTGCAAGAGGAGAACCATGCTTTCAGTTAGAGTGCCACACAGAAAGCAAGATGACTCCTACAAAGTCAGTGTTGCAGGCCTATGGCTCAGAACAGCTTGCCACATTTCCCCCAGAAATCTGGTCTGTTCTCAGGCAAGATTTATACTCTCCTGGGAAGAGAATATGTCATCATAAACAAGATTCCAAAACTATGTCCTAAATTTCCACTTACCAACAATGATGATGGTGTGCCAGCCACGGCACGACAGGTCTGGAACATGATGCAATGAACCAAATATTGGCCGAGGCCATGAGGTACAAATATCTGAGCCATGAGCTCTCTCAGTCGATGTCATTGCCAGACGCCCGTTCCCACCATTACCCCAAGCAAAGATATGGTTGTCTGAGGAGAGAGAAATTCAGAGACTTAATTCCCTCCCTCCTTCTCAGCCTGTAATTACTGTAAGGATCAGTCTTTCTGCTGTAACTGCTATCCCAAAGTATCTAATCCACCAGTTCCATTTTGACAGTGGGAGAACAAACCAATAACAAACCTAACAGGCAGCTACCAAGCCAGTACTCTGAAGCCTTAGTGACAGCAAATACTTGGGGCTGCAAGGAGGTGATTAACAGGGCAAGACAGCCCAAGTCTAGGAAGAGTTCTTTATTTCAGCACTGTGCTGCGGGGCTGGTAAAAGAAATGATCAGTGGGAGCCAGTTAACCACTCTGCAGATTAAATTTAAAGTAACTCACCACAGCTTGGCGAAGTTCACTCACCGTCAGTAGCAGCTATGGTGAATTCATCTCCACATGAAACTCTGATCACCTGCTTACCCCCCAAGGGGCCTCCCAGCAGGTTTATTCCCAGGTGCTTCTTATAGTCCCCAACACCAAGCTGTCCACACTTGTTGGAGCCGAAGGTCAGCAGGCGGCCTCGCTCTGCAAGGAGGAAGGAGACAGTCACAGTGAGGGCCCAACTCTGCCAGCAGCCATGCACACAGAGCACAGGCAGCAACAGCCCATGGACAGGAATGGCTCTGCTGAGTGGCCAGCCAGGCTGGAAGGGGACAGTGCCAGCCAGAAGGAATGGGTTCTGTCTGGGAACACCTCCCCAGCTGCTTCACCTACTGCTTCCCTTTTCTGATGCTGAGGGCTGGGACTCCTCACAGCTCTCTGACTGATGTCACTTGGGCAAAGCCCAAGTTGATCTTAAATGATTCCTCTGCTAGCCCAGAGCATGATTCTTCCCAAAACTTTTTTTCTCCTCTTTAAAAAAACAGGAAGGCTGACATTGCTGTTTCAGCTGGCCAGGAAACAAGACTGCTGAGGAAAAGGAATCCTGAGTTCCTGGAGCAGGCATAAACCTTGCTACCAAGACCAAAACCCCCAGTGTCAAGGGCCAGGCTGAAAGGGAAAAGTTGATGTAATGTAATTCAGCAACCAGCATTCAGTTCTTACTGCACAAGGCTCTCACCATCAATAGAAGCTGTGTGTGTCTTCCCTGGAGAAATGGTACGGATCTTGTAGAAGGACAGCTGCTTGGCCAAAGTGAGGGAAGTGGCGTATGGCACCTCACAGTATGTCTGACAAAAGATGTGGGTAAGCACAGAGTGAAAAATCATACATTCATCAGCTAAGACCTACTCAAGCAAAGTGTAGGTCTGACCATGATATTAAACCTAAAGTTTAGGTTTAGGTTTAATGGACCTGAAGTCTAGGTTTTAGGACCTTAAGACAGTCCTAAAACAAGTATGATAAAAAACTGCCAGAATCCATATCACTGGATAAGTCACCAGAGCAGCTCACTGGGTTTCACTATCTCAGATCTGACATAAGCTCACAGGGCTGACAGAAAACTGAGGAACAAATTCCTCTTCCCACAATCTCAGTATCCATTGTCTTGACTGGAATTAAAGCATTGACATGAAGCTAATGAACACTTCGCCAAAGGACTTCCATTTCCCCATGCACTTCTGATTGCTGGGAGCTGGAGCCAGGGATCCAAACACACTTACATCGTGATTGATTATCCCTGATGTGCACTGATTCAGGCCCAGCTTGTTGAACTCGTTGAGTCCACATGCCAAGACTTTGCCTGTCTGGGTAAGCAGGAAAGTTCCATCACAGCCACAGTGAACGGACACAATGTTTAAGGTCTTCGGAACATCCACCTAGGTGGAAGAAATACATCCTAAGAAAATAAAAATCCCAACACCTATTACATGGAAGCTGGCACATGGAAAACATATGAGGGTAGAACAGTGGCACAGCTAGTCTGGACACTACCAATAGCCAGTACAGTTATTTTGTGTAAGAATACCATAAAGTCTGTAGCATATGGAAACTCTGGTCACAGTGCAGATATTCAAGGCAGATGCCAGTGACCAGCATATGAAATATGATGCACAGGCAGCCTGGCCAAATGGGCTCTACAAACATCAAACCCAGTTAGATGAGCAGGGCTGGGTCTGTGTCTGTGCTGTGTGGGTATGATACTGTGTGATCACAGATCTTTGGCTTCCAGGCACATCCTTATTTGTTTCTAACCCCCAGTGGGTTGGAATACTCCAGTTACCTCAGCACTGTATTTCAAGAGGGTTTTACTTTCAATTAATCTTTAACTCATTATATTACATTCAAAGACTCGCAGTAGTTGCACTGCTGTGACTTTCCTGTACAGAAAGCCATTTGGTATTTCTCACTATGATTTCTACAACATTAAGCTGGTATTTCCAGTTCCATCATGGAAATCAGTGCAATGAAGCTCTAAGCTATGATTCTGTCTGGTTTGTGAGTGGTATGACTCTGCCACAATCTCTAAGAGAGAAACGAAGCAAAATGAAGTGAGGAAGCAAAGTTAAAACCCTCAATAATGTCTCAGAAAAAAACACCTGAGCCTCAGAGAGATAGCACTTCCAAACAGCAACTAATTTGGATTTATGCCCTTGCAGATCTTGAGAACTAGTCCCAGCCCTACCTTTTGAGGGGTGTAGTGATCTTCTTCTGAATCCAAGCCCAAGCGTCCTGTATCAATGAAAATACTGCAGTTAAAAACGGCCTCACCTGGTCCCCATATCTAAGAACTGGTATTGTTTCTCCATAATCTCAAAATATGGAAATCTCCCTGCTCCCGTACATCCATCATCACCTGCCAATCCTCAAGAGAATCCAACCCCACTCACAGAACCATTGCCCTACCCACAGGGAAGCCAAGTGGCACCCTAGAGCTTTCCAGAGTAAAGTCCTAAGGCTTCAGTTCCCCATTTTTACAAGGAAAGAAAGTCCCAAAGAAACAACGTTTTTTGCCCCCAGGGTATATACCAGGCAGCCCTCACCCAGGCGCTGCATTGTACACCTGCACCAAGCCACTTTCTGGCAGGCACGTTCCAGTGCCTTTAGGGTTCAGGGAGACTCTACCTACCGTACTCCCCACAGCCCCACGTGTAGACTTCTCTGTTCCTGGTCAGCACTGCCACATGGTTATCTCCACATGAGACCTGCTCCACAGCATTGGTAAGAAAGAAATCCAGCTGCAGGGGCTCAAGCACTTCAGAGCCATAAGCCTTGTCAACACCAATGCATCCATAATAGTCTGAGCCAAAGGCATACACCTGGCCCTCATCTGAAGGACATAAGGGAAGCTTGGTCAGCACACAGGGCTCATGATAGGCTGCATATTAACCTCTTAGGACATGGTCAGAGCAACTTCTTTTCTGAAATCATCCTCTTTAGTGCAGAAGAATATCTGACCATGGAGTCCTTTCTTGTTCATGTTAAGATGGATCTTTCATGACAACCTGCAGCTACTTCAGTGCCAAAAAATCTTTGGTTGAACCTGCCAATTCCTTTAACAGTAACCCACAAATTGATTCTATGGCTACCTAAGTCACTCCTTTCTTAAAAAGACCACCTGAGCTTATCTCTGTCAAATCTCTGCCTTTTCAGCACTGGAAAAATAAGCTTGAAACTACCTTTTTGAGAATCATTTGCAGGGATAAAGCAAGAGTCAGATTCTTATATAACAGACAACACCACATCTAACACATCCTTTAAAGTATGAGCAGGTACTAGAGACAGCTACTAGATGTCAAGCATTCCGAATTAAACAGCAAATCCTAGACACACTTTCTTTTTCATCACTGGGTGATTCTTTCCCCACACAGTCCAAAGAGAGTTTCAAACATGTCTACATTCTCCACTTCAGGCTTCACTGTCTTTAGTACAAGCATGTATGGAGGCAACATATGCACTGGTACAAGCAGAGATTCTGCATAGACACATGGATAGGTGGTCAACACCCAGCTTTATCACCAAAAAGGAGCACATCCTTAGCAAAATTCCCTCCTTCTTGGGAGTCATTATCTTCCTCTGCGTAATAATGTTGATCTATCTCAAATGTTGAGATATAATCTATCCCAAATGTAATAATGTTGGTACTATCCCCAAAACTGAGGAATGAGTAACATATGGGGTTTTCCCCTTTGTGCACAAAGCTGTGCTAATCTGATGGTGAAGGCAAACACCTCCAACAGCTCAGCAAAGTGAGGGGATCTGTCAATGCCTACGCATCCATAACAGTCTGAGCCAAAGGACTTCCAGCTCTCACCCGTGATGCACACTGTGAAATCATCTCCACAGGACACCTGGCGAATGGCTTTTCCCTGAAGCTTCTCAACGTGCTTTGGCTGCCGGTAGGAAGCTCTGTCTCCATGGCCCAGCTGCCCGTGCAACTTGGTGCCCCCCTGCATATTCTGCAAGACAGAAACACCTGTGAGGTCACATTTCCACTCCCAGAGATGGCATCAAGAGTTAACAGCACCTCAAGCAAAGAACAGAAGACTGCAAGGAGCAAGAGAAAATGTTCAGTCTGCTCTCGGGAAGAGATGGCCATTCCTGTGTATACAGCAGGCAACAACCTCAATGGCAGTGATGCACTAACAAGGAGTGATCCAGTTTCAGGTCAGCAGCTGGTGAGAAACCCCTGCTCCTTTCTCATCTGCCAGGCTACAGAACCTGCTCCCTGCTGCAGGCCTGAAATTCATCCTTCAGCTTTTTGAACTACTTTTCTAAATCCTAATGGCTGCAAAGAAATGCATAACCTGAAACAAATGTCATTGAAGTGGCCTAACATAGCAATTATACAGGAAAAACAAAACAAGTAGCCTTGAAACTAAAACTGTTAATAGCCAGGTGAAAGTTTTCAGTGGTTGTTCCTAAAGGAACATCCAGCAAATTACTCCAAGTTGTTCTCCTCCTATTTGGATCTTCTTCCTTTCTCACTGACTTATCTTCTAATCTGTTCTAACAGATTCTGTATAATCAATACAAAAACCGATGGAAGCCTAGAGATGGAGAACACCTCCATGTCACAGACCATCTAAGAAGACCATCTGAGAAGACTGAGTGCAATTGTTTAAAATGCATTATATGCCAATATTTTTTATTCTCTTTAAACTATTCCAGAATTTCCACTCACCATAAAAAGCAGAGTTGTTTAGCATAAGATCCCTCTGCTTTCAGATGCAAGTTGCCTTACAGGTGATAACTGTATTACAAAAAGGTCACTCATCCCACCCATTCTGATCTTGAAAAACCTTTCTCAAAAATACAGAAGCCAACAGAGAATCGCTGAGTGTCCACTACACATCTAGTAGTCAGGAATGGAATGAAGAGATGCTTGACTCAATGTTTGGGCCTACAAGACCACCATCTACAAACCTCAAGTGGACAGCAAGTCTCCAAGACACTTCCTGTCACGATGGAAAATGTCTCCCAGAAACACACTGTCCTTGAGAGACTTGGGTCAGCCCCAAATCAGATGGCCTCAGTGTCCACTGCAGTCAGATTTCTCCCTTTCCAAGCCTCCTGCCCATCTGATTCAAAAAGGTTTGTGAATGTTCAGCAGTAGATGTGAACCCTCCTTTCCCAGTCTTACCCACTTCCTGCTGTTTGTCTCACTTACCACCCAGGTGTAGAGCTCCTTCTCCACTGTCACCACAGCAAAGTGAGTGTTACCAGCACACACCTGGCGTGCACTGCAGCCACTTTTGATGGCATCCAGCTTCTGGGGGGTGGACTTCCCACCGCCCCAAACGTACACCTCACTGGTGCGCGAGGTCACCACTGCAATGGGAGCCTCGTTCATGGTAGTCGACCTGCACAAGACCCCCCAACAAAACACACATGCTTTTAATAATCAGTTTGCATTCTCTGTCATCACCCACTTTCCTGCTGTTGTCTAGCAGTTTCTTCTTCACAACCATTCATGGTTTTTATTGTCAAAAACTATTCTTCCAGCAAACTGGGAACAGCCCATGAACTGGGACAACTTCACCTAAGGTGCTCAGATAGTGTTAGTACTTCCAAGTTTATGAGGAAAAAATGGTCCAATTCTATCTGACAAATAACAGACAACCAGCTATACATGTCACAGAAGCTACCTGCTTCACAGAGCAACCCTGCTTACAGGCTTGCTGGGAACTGTGCTGAACCTCTGCTATATCAGATTTTATAGAAGAGATTTATATTAATGTAATATTCATCATTCAGACAGTCATATTCCTCCTGCTGAAGGGAATCTGTGTGAAAAGAGAGATCTACATTACAACTGAGATATGTAGGCTGTAAAGATTACATCCTCAGTAGGACAGATTACAGCTGGATGGGACTTGCTGAGGTACAGTTCCAGCCATACAAATAAGTAGGAAATAAAAGGCAGGGTAAAACACAGGACAATAAGCATGCAAGTGCTGTGTCAAATTTCTAGCATTGAGGGATCTTCTAAACTACAGTATTCCATTAAGGTTGTCACAGACTAACACTCTCAGTTCCTCTCTGGGGAGCTGTTCTCTCCATACTTCCTTTCAAACACATGTCTAAATAATTACCTTGGTCGCTTATTTGGCCCATTAAGCAGCGTGACTTTCTCTTCCATCTCCCTGCCAAGGGAAAAAAAGGATTTTAGGAAACAGCAACATTGCTCTATGCAATTTACTGGCAAGCAGCACACACAGACTATTTTCCTCTCCAACAAAATGCTGCTGCCTCTTGAAGAAACATGGCAGCTGTTTACCAGCTCACAGCAATACGCAGTAAGTAGGGCAGAAGTAATGTACCACACAGCTAACAAACTTCTAGAAGAGCTGAGGACAACAAACTACATCTGTATGAAAATGCAGCCAACCAATACCCACATTGCACAAGAATAATCTTAAATGGCTAAATATTATCAGGATTTGGGCTTTTAACAATGCATACAGCAAGACAAAACTCAAACTCTGCTGATCACCAAGCAAAAGAGTATTGGTATAAAGGACTAAGTCTGCTGTTCCCAAATAAACCTATGTGGAATAGAAACAGCCCAGAATTATTGTCCACCTTTCATGACAAGATAGTGTGTGCAGACTGATGGTCAAACTAAGCTGAAATGGGCCACTTTCAATCCAAGTCTCTCCTAAAGAGGGAGGCAACAAAAGGAAAAAGTGAGGGTCTCTATACTGAATGATCCATATATTTTGAACATATATACTCAAAATGGCCTTTTCCAATGACTGCAAGAGGAACTCTGTGACTCTTCATACACAGAAATTTGAAGAGTAGAAAGAAGCATTCCTCAAAGAGTCTCAGAGTGGAATACCTCAAGGTTCCCAATACAACAGCTTCTAAGCACCATGCACCAACAGAACACCAAATCAGAAGACAAGACTGCAAAAATGCACTTTTCCCCTAAAGAGAATGAAGTGCTTAAATATCTGCCTCACATCAGTCTAAATTCACTTAAGGACATTGCTATGAAAGCATAAACACCACCAGTCTGCACAAACCCTCTTGTTTTCCCTGTCAGCCATCTAGGTTTCAGGGAAGAGCATCTGATTACCTCCTGCGTTTGCTGAGAAGGGGATGTTCAAGCAATTCATCTGCAGTGGGTCTCTTTTCTGGGTCCTGAAAGAAGGAAGCAACAAGTAATTCTCTGGGAAATACTCATCGTCTACAACAAAATCTTGGGCCAGAAGACCTCGTTCAACCCTGCATGGACTTCCTTCCTTGACTCCCTTCAGAAGGGAAAGGAATTAATTCAAATATCTAGAATGAATAGGATAAATACCACATGCATGAGGGACTTGCATACTCCAAAGGTATTGAACACTATGTTTGCTTTCAATAAATCTATTCCCTGCAGAAAGCCAGAGCCCCAAGAGACTCTACTGAGATGATGCTCCTACCTCCACAGTACTGCATCAAAAAATAATTGCTTCTGCTACCCCATTAAAAACTTGTCAACAGAGTAAACCCAGCACACCTCCAGAGCCTGCAGGACTGAGAAAAAGCTTTCAGAGGACTGGAGAAAGCTCAACTTTAGTGATGCCTCAAGCCTCACAAAAATGACCCTGCATCAACAGCTCACATACTGAAATAGGCATGTTATTCCCCTTCACCCCTGAATTCCATGGCTGAGACAGCTGGGAATGGGTATCTGAAAGTCAGAAAGTATTTCACCAACCTGATCAAGGCAGGAGTTCACCATCTGGATCAGTTCCCAGGAATAGACAGTGGAATCCACCTCCATGGCACGATTTCCCTGTACAATCTTCACACAAAGGTTCAGGGGATTCTAGGCAGAAACCAGACACCAGCCGTAATGGAACCAAACTGGACAATGTGTCCAGTGGGGAGAGATGCTACAGCTACACCACTATTTTCTTCCTCCCTCTCTGATAGGAAACACATCCCTCTTCTTCCCTGCCTAGCAGGTTCTCCAGAAACCTAATAACAATTCCTACAGAAATGGTACCTCTGATAGCTAGGACTTAGTGGCAACATCCAGCTTTTCACCAAATCCTCTAACAGTGCAGGGAAAACAGGCTTCTCTTTGCATGAAATCTCCTATGCTGCATATTGCCAATAAATGCAGCACAGCAGCAAAGTGTCTGGGGACTAGAGAGCCATCACTGGAAAAAGCCAGGAAAGGATGGTATTTTCACACCTTCTCTTTCAGGGTTACAAAATCTTGCCTACAGCAACTAGCAGCTTTTCCCATCACATGGCACAAGCCACCAAATTACACGTGTCAGCCAGCAATGCTCCTTCCACCCTCCCTAGGCCAGCTTGACCAGACTTCTCTCGCAGCCAAGCTTTGACAAAGAGTAACAACATTACATCCTATGAAAAAGAAGGCCAGAACTTTTTGCTACAGAATGCTACACAGAAAATTCACAGCTAATAATGCCAAAAGAGCAAAAAGACTACACAGTCACAAACTTCCTCCTTGAAGTGGAAAGGATAGTTCCTTCACAACCATGATACAAATTAGCACAGTTATTATTCTGCACCTAGTAAACATGGGTTGCAGGTAAGGCAGAAGCCAGAGAGGCTACTGCATCTCTGCAAGAAGGGAAATCTGCACAAAGCACAAGGAGAATCTTGCAGACATTTTCTCTGGCTATAGCTGTCACTTTCAGGCCACTGTTTTTTTAATTAGCAGATTTAAACAACAATGAAAGAAAAACATGACTGAAGAAAGCTATGAGTCAAGTGTGAATCTTAGGATAATAAAAAATAAGGTTATTCAGTCCATACTGGTTTGCAGACTTACGGTAGCATCAAAGGTCCTCTTCAAAGTAAGCAGCTCAAAGATGACACAGCCCACAGCCCAAATATCTGATTTGAAGTTGTATTTCACACCTTGGCAGAGTTCTGGGGACATGTAATATGGAGTTCCCACCAGCTAGGAAAAATAACATTTAAAAATCAGAAATGATCCCACAGCCTTCAATTCAGGAGCTCTGTATCCATTATGTTCACACAGGACAGAGCTAGACACTGACCTGACACAGCACTGAAGTGATATACCTCCCTAATGTGCTGGAGAGATGGGAACAACAGGCACATTTTTTCCCCTGTCATCCACAAACCTGTCTGGTCCTGAGCTTCCTAAAAGATCCTAGACACTTCTCTTCTCATGTACCTGATATGGTACATACTTCCCACTAGAGTAATAGTCACAAAAACACAGCAAGAACTTCCCCCCTCCTAAATATACATCATTTAGAGGTAATCATGGCTGTAAGTACTGACCAGGCATATGGAAAACATCACATGAGGCTGAAGAAAAAAGGATCTAGCAAAGCTTCCAAAAACAGATACCAGACCTTAGCTATGGAGCCACTCTAATTACAAGATACTGACAGGACAAAGTCTGCTCTGTCTCAAAAGAAAAGAAGGGTTCCTTTGGGGTCAGTATGTAGAAAGCTGGTTTGAGTCCCACCCAAAAGGCTTTCACTTCAGAAGTGGACTTTCCTGAACAATTGTTCTGTGCAGAACAAACACCCCCACCACACAAAAAATCCAAAACCCTGCACATTAATACAAAGGCCTCCCAGGTACTGCAGAAGTAGTGGCTTAGCTCAAAGTCACAAGAAGGAGACACAGAACAAACATGATAAAAGATACAAGAATGAAGCTCCCAGATGAATGGAGCTCCCTCCTTAGAAAGAAACCAGACAGCAAAACAAAACAAGACAGAATTTAGAGAAAGGAGAAGTATTTATAGATGACCTCTTTTCAACTCTCTCAGCAAAGCTCCAAGGACTACAAAGCCTGCCTTTCATGAGACTCTGCAAGTACTCTGGCTACCTAATGGGCACATTCAGAATGTGCCATCTCCTCCCATTTCCTGTTACAGACCGTGACTACTACAGAGCTACACAAGCCCCAGTCATGGGAAAGTTTAGAAGCCCCAGGATTTTGAGTATCACATAGAGAACTAGGACACTGCACCGAAACCTTCTTTAAGCAAAGGATAAGGTAAGCTGTCTGTAAGACAGACATATTTTCTGTATCTTCTTTGGTAAATGGTAGAAAATGATAAATTAAGAAATCAGTTTAGTAAGCAAGATGTGAACATTCTACAAAATCACAATGTGACTGCTACAATTACAAATACTGATAATAACATGTTTTGCACTCATTTCCCAAAAAAATTACTTCCAGTCTGCCACTGGTCATTAGGTTACTAATTGAGCAACTAGACCAGAGTATCGCCAGCATATAAAAATCAAAATATGGTCAAAGGTGTGTAGTTCAAAACTTTTCATATCTGAAAAAGGAAAAAACAATGCTTGCAGGTGTAGTAAGTATAGAAGACAACACAGGCAAAAACAAACCTGGAAATTCACAGCACAGACTGAACTGCCTCTGAAAGTCAGAAGGCGATGAAAAGTGTGACAAAACAGAAGTGGCTCTGCTGCAGCCCAGCCTAGTGATGGCTTTATGCAGTAGCCTTGAGTTCCCATTTACAGTGGGACTGCACAGTAGTGTTCATGTTCTGGAAGAGCACTGGCAAGTATTTAACTACACATTCTAACAGAACACCAACACCTGGCATTAAATTGAATAATACAGCCTGGTAAGGGGAAGTGTGAGTTGGCTTGTGTACCAAACTATAATAAAGGACTTCAGCAGATAGGAACCTCAGATAATGTCTCCCTTTCCAAGCCTAACACTCACCACAGAAATTAATGGTGCTGAGAAATCCAAGCTGAACCTTTTAGGTGCCTGCAATACAGCTTACCCTGTGTCATAACTGGCTGCAAAAATGCCTTCTTGGAAGGGTCTGGAACAAGGCCAAGCTTGACAGCCTTCTGGTAAAATTCATCTCTCCTACAAAGCTTTTCCCCCCTTCAGGAACATTACCAATAAACCATGCATCTGGTTACCATAAGAAGCACAAGTGCCTTTCTTGCTTCTTCATAATTTTGATTCAGAGTCTGAATATTAAGAAGATTTGAGACATGTCTATGACAGAGTGCAATGTCAGGCACACACATCCAAGCTATCTCAGATCCACCTGAGGCAAAATTTACCTGTTAGCAGAGCAGCATGACAAAATTTAAATTAATTTGTTAAGCCGGCCTTAACCAGCCCAGAGGCTAGTTCTGATGTGACTATAATGCTGCCTCTGTCCTTCAGCTAGCACTGCCTTCTTGTTACACAGACTCACCTTCAGAAGTGCCATGCCTAGGGGAGAGAAGAGCACTGCTCTCTAGCACGGCTACGCTAGCTCTGGAACAATTCTATTCCCACAGTGGCACCTATCTTTAGTCTACTGCTGCTTTCCAGAGAGACAGATCTCCAAAAGATAACCTGGGAGCAAGGATAACTCCAGGCTGCAACACATCAGCAACTATGCCCTAGTTAGTGAGATAAAGTTAGGAAGTAAAGTTGTAGCGAGGTGGGTGTCAGTCTCCAAGTAATAAGTGACAAGACAAGAAGAAATGGCCCCAAGTTGTGCCAGAGGAAATTTACATAAAATACTAGGAAAAATTTCTTCACTGAAAGAGTCAGGGCATTGGAACAAGAAGCCCAAAAAAGTAGTCGAGTTACCATCTCTGGAAGTGTTAAAAAAAACCTTTGGATGCAGCACTTGGGGATGTAGTTTAGAGGTGAACACAGCGGTGCAGGGTTAACAGTTGGACTCAATGACCTTAGAGGTCTTTTCCAACCTTAATTCTATGATACCATAACACTGAGGGAAATTGAGGGGTGAGGGAAATTAAAGTAACAGAAAACAAGCAGCAAGAATGTACAGTGTCCCTGGTCTTCTGCCAGGCATGCAGAGATGAAAGAAAAACACAACTCAGTTTGCACACAAGGATAGCAGATACTCACAGTCTCAGCCATAGAGTACTCAGAGTTCAGCTTCTTTGCCAACCCATAGTCTCCCAATTTAATCAGGTTTGCCTTGGTTAGAAAGATATTTAATGTCTTTATGTCTCTGAAACGAGAAAAAGAAATTCAAGCACTCAAATACGCTTCCAGATTTCACTGCTTTCCACACATTACTATACTTTCCTCCCAGAATGAGCTAATTGCTACTCTGCCAGCACTCTGTCACACATACATACACACACAGAGTTCTCCAAAGGCAATTTTGCCCCAAGTACTGAGGGAATAACTGCAGTTATCCATGTTTTATCACATTCCCCACACAAACACAACACAGTTTCAAAAGCTCAGACTCAGACATCTATGTAAAGGCCACTGATCAAAGATAGTTCTTTCCTCCCTCAGTTTCTTCTTGTATGAAGGTCATTGAGCAGGTCTTATTTTTGCTAGTTTTATAAATAGACCCAAGCCAGGAGACACTGAGCTCACAAAAACCTAAGTGTAAGTATGAATATGTATGTATGCAAATATAAACACATACACTGAGAGTGTGAAACAGATGCCACTCTAGAACTTAAGCATAATGTCCTTATCCCTCAAGAACTCTTTATAACATGACATAGGACTCTAGCCCATGAGTTGGCTGAGCTGATTGAGAAGGCTTTAGTGTAGGTTTGAAGGGGAAAGGAGATAAGACCAGGCTGGCTAGACATGAGGCTGCCACATGCTCCAACACGCCAGTGTTGGGGGTGTAATCGACAGCCCAGTAAAGTGCATCTGTGGGTAACAAACAGGAGGACCTGGAAGCCACTGCTCAGCAGGAAAGCTGTGACATAGCTGTCATCATGGAAATGTGCTGGGGGGACCCACACCACTGGAGTGCTGCAGTGCAGCTCTTCACAAGGAACAGGTGAGCAAGGAGAGGCAGTGGGATGGCTCTGTACGTTTGGGAGCATTTCGACTGCACAGAGCCCAAGGTCAGTGACAATGTGGCTTGGTGCCTATGCGTAAGAATCAGGGGGAGGACACCCCAACCAGGATGAAGAGCCAGAACCTCATCTGGCTGATGCAGATGGCTGATGTTTCATGATCAACAGTTTTCATGGGAGATTTTAACCTGCTGGATGTCTGCTGGAAACTCAACACAGCAGAGAGGAGGCAGTCTAGGAGGTTTCTGGAGGGTGTGGAAGCTAACTTTGTGACATAGCTGGTTAGAAAGCCTACTAGGGCAGTGCCTGCTGTTTCTGAACAGAGAAGGGCTGGTGGGAGATGTGGTGGTTGGAGAGCGTCTTAGGTAGCGACAACAAAATGACAATTTTCAATTCTTGATGAAGTAAGGAAGGGGGTCAACAAAACCTCTACACCTCGGAGTTCTGGAGGGCAGACTTTGGTCTTTTCAGGACAATGGTTCAGACCCTTGGGAAACTGCTCTTAAAAACAAGGGGGTTTAGGAAGGCTGGACATACTTTAAGAAGGAAATGTTAGAGACGCAGGAGCAGGCTAATGAAGAAGCTGGCAGTCCAACACTTGTGTAAGTGCACTCTTTCCTGAGTTAAAAGCTGCCTGCATGGCTGGGCAGGGTGCAGTGGTGATGGCTGTCACATCCAGCTGGCAGTCAGTAACCAGTGGTGTTCCCAGGGCTCAGTGCTGGGACCAGTCCTGTTTAATACCTTTATCAACGTTTTGGGAGCAAAATTTTATCAACGACTTGAGAGCACCCTCAGTCAGTTTGCAGACAAACTGGGCAGGAATGTTCATGGGTTTACTGGCAGGAGAGGCTCTACAGTGGGATCTAGACAGGCTAAATGGATGGGCTGAGGGCAGTTGTAGAGGTGGTTCAGTAAGGTGAAATGTCAGGTCCTGCACTTGGGCTACAACAACCCCAGGCAGTGCTACAGACTGGGGGCAGAATGGCTGGAAAGCTGCCTGGCAGAAAAGGGCCTGGGAATGCTGGTCAACAGCAGCTGAGCATGAGCCAGTGTGTGTCCAGGTGGCCAAGAAGGCCAGTGGCATCCTGGCCAGTATCAGGGAAAGCATGTCCAGCAGGACCAGGGCAAGGATTGTTCCCCTATACTCAGCATTGGCGAGGCCCTACTTTGAGTCCAGTTTTGGGCCCCTCACTGCAAGAAAGACATTGAGGCGCTGGAGCGTGTCCAGAGAAGGGCAACAGAGCTAGTGAAGGGTCTGGAGCACAAATGTGATGAGGAGTGACTGAGGGAGCTGGAGGGGTTTAGCCTGGAGAAAAGGAGGCTCAGGTGAGACCTTATCACTCTCTTCCACTGCCTGAAAGGAGGTTGCAGCAAGATGGGGGTCAATCTCTTTTCCAAGGTAACTGGTGACAGTTGTCACAAGAGGAGATTGCCTCAGGATACACCAGGGGAGGTTCAGGTTGGATATCAAAAGAATTTCTTCACTAAATGGGTTTTTAATCATTGGAATGGGCTGTCCAGGGAAGTGGTAGAGCCACCATCTCTGGAAGGGTTTGAGAAACAACTAGATATGGCACTTAGTGCTATGGTTTAGTTGACATGGTGGTCAGCTAGACATGAATCATGGTGGTCAGCTAGTTCAGCTGGACTCTTGAGATCTTGGAGGTCTTTTTCAACCTTAATGATACCATGATTCTATGACATACTATGCCCAAGAGATCGAAATGTTGAAGGCCACAAAAACACTGAACTGATAGAAAACACTCTTTCCCAGACAGAGTAATCTGTGTGTAGTTTCACAGATCAACACAAGAGGCTGGAAACAGGGAGAAGTCCCCACAGCATGATATGCTTTTCATGGCCAACGCTTCATAACACCCTCTTTTCCTAACATACCATCAACAACTTCCCAGTGTGGATCAGGAAAACATCAAGTAAAGCAGCACTTTGCATTCATCCACTTGGGGCATCGCAAAGTCCTGGGTCACTCTGACAATGTCTGAGCAAAAGGAAATCACTGCAAACATTTAAATAATTGTTCAATTTGTTATTACAGAAGGATTTGGGGCCACACATGTTCAGAGGTGGTAAGCAGGAAATCACTGCAAAGCAGGACAGACATGACATCTGCTTCAGGCCAAAAACTTAGGCACTACTTTACTGAGAGTAGGCTACCAACCCCTCATTAGCAAGGCTTGCCAAATACTAAAGATTTAGAATGGCAGCAGCCAGGATGCTGTCCTACAGAAAATATCCTCACACAGCTATGCCCATAAGTTAGTGCAGCACATGATCCAGCTGTGCTGGAAGTGGATGTCTACATGTGCAATATTCCCCAGAACATCGCAGCCTCCTTGAAACACACATAAGACATGAATTTTTCTACTCCCAAACAGAAAAGGGCAACAGAAAAAGGTAATCAGCTACAGATTAAAATCTCAGAATAACTGTCAAAATTACCACTACAATCTAACAGACTCTATTAGCTCCTTAAGTGATGGGCCAAAGAAATAAGATTCAGACAAATGCAGGACAAATCTTCACATGGGTTATATTAAGAGCAATGGACAAATGCAAAGTCTTCATCACCACTGGCCTCCAGGAATTACAAAATGATGCACACACTGGCTTGCAGCTATTAACTGTGGAACAGGTTGGAAGTACCTTTGGCCCTTCCTACCCACTTTAACAAACATCATTTATCTGCTATCGCAATAAAGGGCAAATTTACTTCCTTCCTATGTGAATAAACTCTTTGCTCACACAGCTGCAGTTCCGTCTTCAAATACAAGACTTCCTGCACATTTATCACAAGACAGTTTCTAGCCCAATAAAAAAGGGATTATTAACATCTAGGAGATGCTATTACACTTTGGAGAGAAGCTCGGTGCTTGCTTTCACAAAGAAGCAAAGAAGTTCTTCACTCACCCCCATGAACTGCTCTGGTTACCTCAGCTTTCTGCATGCCACACTCACCTGTGAAGAATTCCAGCTCGATGAATGCAGCTCACAGCTGATGCAATTTGAAAGAGATACCAAACCACCATCTACATAGGTAAGAATATAAGCATAATGTGAGGCTCAAAAAAAATTAAAAAGCCACAAAACCCTACACATTCCTGTCACACTGAGGCACAGCAAGAGGGCCTGACCATACCATTTAGATGCTCTTTCAGGAGTATGAAAATTTTAGAATTTCCCAGTTTGGAAATCTCTAAAAAAGTAATTTCAATAGGTAGATTGTCCTGCTTCCATTCGCAGTGTCTGTCCTGACAAGCATCAGAGATTCAGTAAGTGAAAAGACTTAAGAATGACAACTAATCACCACTTGGGAAACATCTACAGTTGTGGTCTCCAAAATATGAATTGGGACCATTAAATACTCTCCCATGAGCCAGAAAGCTTTAGAAGTCACTATATAAGGCAAGTAAGTGTAATCATTAATCAGCTCAGCATGCAGTGAAAGCAGACAGCAAAAAGTAAGTTTAAGTAAAATAAAAACAGAAAAAGAGAAGAGTAAGATAGATTCAAGGAAATTACTTGGAAACAAACCCCTACAAAATTATTAAGACGGGAGAGAAATGAGGGCCCACTAGGAAGAAACACAGAAGGTGGTTTAAAAGTTAAATGCTTGCCAAGATGATAAGGTTAAGGAAGCCAGCTCTCTTTCATTATTCTCCCTTGGAACTACCTACTGCTTATAGACAGCTAAAAAGGAAAATAAGAAGTTTCAGATAGTCCATAAATGCTTGCAATATTGAACAAGGAGGATGCCAGCCCCCAGATAAACACAGAAATTCCCTGCCATCACAATGAAAAATATTTGAAGAAATACTGAAATAACCCCACAGATCCCCAGAACATTAGGCCAGCCCCACTGCTCCCTCAAACCATTCCAAATTACCTCTTCTTCAAATAGCTTGTCTTTCTGTCGCAGAATCTTATCGTAGAGGTTCCCTCCTGTAATTATAAGTGAGTGAGAAAGACAGAGAGGTTCATCTTAGTTAATAGCAGCATTCGCTCTGCTCAAGTGCTGCTGGGAATACTCAAACCCCCTAAGAGATCTGATCAATCACTATAGCTCTCTCTCAGCATTCTTCACTTAAACTGGTCAGGCACTCACAAAATTAAGTTCTTCTTCCATCTAAGAACTCCAATGGTGTATTTAAGCCTAAGCAGAGACAATTCTTTAACACCATGCTTTAATACACTCTGAAAAGCAAATCAGTTAGCTTGGCCAGAAGTCCCTACTTTTTTACTTATTTTCTGTAAGTGCTCCTTGGGATATGTAAACATGTATTAGACACCAAGTCATGTGAGATTGTCCTGTTCAGCACTATATATACAAACACATTAAAAAAGAGAAAGAAAACAATTTCTAAGTCAGAGTAGTCCCTGAAAGCACGATTTACTGTCCCCACCTACTCCTCAGCTCTGACTGGCCTCTCCTTTATCTCCCTGCCAAATATATTGGTGCAGAATTCACAAAGCACTGACAACAGCAGCACCACTAACAGAAGCCTGAAATCAGCAGAAATCTTCAGTGCACCCCATGACTTCAAGACAGCAGACTGAAAACCAAGGAGAGCTAAAAGAAATTATGCTGGGGGCTGCAGGTAGAGAAACTCCATGTCAGATCAGCACCTAAACAGTAAATTCCAAAACTCTGATCACCTCCCGTTGCCATTTCAATTCCCAATTATCTTTTATTATGTCTTAATTGTAATGAATCCAGGACCATTCCCATGGTGCAAGACAGCTTTTGGCTGCATGATTTCCATGGACCTGTCAAGTGGTAAGTGTCCAAAACAGGCTGCAAGGACTCCTTTGTGTATTTGAGGGACTTAATTCAGACTTCCATGTTCGGAAGATTTTTCTAATTAAGATTCCCTTCACTTAATTTCTTCTCATTCAGCCTTGCTGTAACTTCTCAACATTTCTTTTTTCTGCCTTACGTTCACGTTCACAAATGAGCTACAAACCACTCTTCACATTCACAATTTAACCAAAGTATTCACTTCTGCCTCTTCTTATGAATGTCTTTTCTAACCACTCAAACTTTGAAGACTTTTAGTCAACTGTGTTCTCCATCTCCCTTTTTCTCCCACCTTTTCTGCAGCTTTTCTGAACCAAAGAGCAGCATGACAGGCCCTACATTGCCAAAATCCTACATAAGGAGACAAGTTAGCTCGTGACTCATATAACCAATATCTCTATGCACACATACGAAAACCAAATTAATTTAATATTTGTTTCATCTAATCACATCTAACCTTCCAATATAGGTTATTCTCTTTTCAATTACTGTATTTTATAGGATTTTTCTTCCCAAATATATTTCATTTGTATTTACTGATGTTATCCTATGGTAAATTCAAGTCTTACAGGACCACGATATACACATGGAACTAAAGGAAAATAAATCAATAACTCGGCTTCCTCCTCTGTAAAACAGGGACAACATTTACTGAAATTTGAAATTCTTTTCTAGATCTTCAGAAGAGACAAGCCAATTAAACAGCAAAACCTTTGGATTCTGAGTGCTATACAGTGACTAGTCCAGCCTTACTTTAAAAATTACTCACAAATTATCTTGGGCTTGTACACTGTAAAAAAAAGCCAAAGAAACAACTACTAATGCATTGGCAAAACCACTGTGTGGAGGTTCGAACAAGATTTCCTCTTTCTCATGTCCCTTGTTCTCTACCATTCAGACACATTCAGGTCACACCAGCTATACACTCATCCCTTGGTTGTTATCTCAAAGCCAACAGAGGCATTTACAAATGCGCACAGACACAAGTATTATGCAGCTTCTCTCTATGCCCTCCAACAAATTTATAATGGCCTCAAGCACGCAGTCTTTTCAGGGTAAGTAAGTAATCCACACAGAGAGAGAACCCCTAAAATAAAAGGTGCCTCAAAGAGCATTCCCCTATGCTTGCACTGGACTCCACCCTTGACAAGAACAAAAAGCAGAGAAGGAAAACCAGCTTTGGCCAAGCTGCCAACGAGGGTGTCTGACACCCTTCAATAATACTTTGCACAACTCTGTTGTGCTCTCCAACCTGTTCCAGTGAAAGCAATCTGCTGTATAAAGTGATCACAACACAATGATAGCCTTTTCCAGCAAAAAATGTTTCTACTGATATGAGCCAAGGCTTGACACAAGCCCTATACAAAACCCATATTTTGCCTGGGGAGCTGTCCAATTCACCCAAACAGGAATCACACTGCAGTTCTAGGCACATGTCCTGTTCCAGCAGTGTAAACTGTGTATGGGCTCCCCTTCCTGCCATCTAAGAGCAGCTGCTAGTCACAACCTCATTGCAAATCCTTCTATCCCTCCATCCAAGCTAGGACTGCTGTAACACGCCACCACCTTGATGCGCCATTTGTAACAGTGTGTCTTTTTGGAGTGCAGCCACAGCCCTTCTAGATCCCAGTCAGCCTCTCCAGTGGAGAAACTGCTTCAGAACTGCTCAGGCGGCAATTCAAGCTCACACAGACACATGTTACAAGGCTGGCTCAGCAAGAGAGGCAGAAGGCTCCCAGCCCAAATCAATTTCCAGCAAGCGTTCATTCTAGTGTGCTGAAGGTGAATCTGGAGCTAGACAGGAGGAGCACGTGGTTTTTCTTAGTTATACAGGGTCTCAGGTTTGTGGGTGGTACAGGAGGCAGGGCAGGGGGCAAGTGACCATAGGGAAGAGAGGAACAGGACACCAAGCCCTATAGCCAACAGGGAAACAGGGAAAGGGGACACCATGGGGTGGGTGATGGACTTGTGAAACCCAGAGAGAAGACTGCACAATGTCTGCAAGGGTCCACGGGGGAGAAGCCTTCTTTACACCTGGGGTATTTTTAATCTTCACTTTTCCAGGGAAGGGCAGTTGGAAATTCCTTTAATGGCATGAGGGACTCCACAGACTGCCTCCCCTGCAACTCCAAACACCACCATCTCAGCTACTCTTGGACAAAATTTTAAGATTTTCTTCACCACCAGATGGACCAGGTTTGTTGTCTGGGTTTTTTTAATAGTAAATGTAAAAGCTGAAAGCAGAAGGCGGGAAAACGTCCTGACTACAAGTGCACCAGGACATTTTTAAGCTCTGATTTATAATTGCCAAATTATAAACCTATTTAAGTGACAGTACTGAAAAAACAGCCCCGCTTTTTACTGGTAGAGAGGCCCAGATAGTCTCATGGTCTTTTCCCGCTGCCCTCCTAAAAGAACACAGCAAGTTGCACTAGAAGTGTTTATCACCAATAATCCACTCCTTCCAGCGCACCAGCCATTCAGAAAACTCAATAAATCATCTACTGCATAGATTGCCTCCACTAACTACTGGCCTTCTTTTTTTAGCACCTGAGACACAAATCAGAAGGGTTCTGTCCCTTCTTCAGGAGCTACACAGCAGAATTCACCTCCATGCCTTTGCTCTCCAGATGACACTGCACAAGAAGTACTTGCTGCAGGTTCTGCAGGAGGGTGACCCAAACACATGGCAGCTGCCTGTTTACAAATGGGAGCAGGAATCTTACCATTACAGTACTCCAGCTCAATCAGGAGTGTGGTGTTATCCATGAAGTGATTGTAGTACGCGATGATGTTCTCATGCTGCAACAGCGCCAGGATAACGATTTCGTTCAAAGCATCACGACGCTCCTTTTCTGACAGCCGGGTCAGGTCCACCTCTTTCCACACGACAAGTGAGTCATCCTGAAACACAAAAACGTCTTTCAATTAAAAACACACTGTTATGAAGAGAACAGTATGTGTCTTTATAGCAGGAAATTAAAATAGCAGGAAAAGTAAAAGACTTTCCTGTCTCTTATGGATCTCAGACAAATATTCTTCACAACTTAAATTTTGGGGTATGTTTTTTGTCATTAGAAATAGTGATGGCCTGAAGCCATCTTTCTAGGTGGCCAACACTCACTCTGGGAAAAAAACACAAAACCAAAACACCAAACTAAGAGAAAGACACAGGGTTTGTTTTATTTCAATCAAGACTAAATATACTCCTGTTTAATAAAGAACATTGTATTTTTAATGCTATAACTGTAGGATACTGTACAAGGCCATAAGCTGTTATAAATATTCAAAGGAAAAAGCCTAAAGAAAAAACAAACAAATAAACAAACCAACCAAACCCCCAAAACAAACCAATAAGGAAACCAGAATGAATTTAGATTTAGTTTGCCCTTGTTAGGCCCACACACATTGTCAGCCATGCTACGAGTGATCTCTCAAGTGAAGAGTGTTCACTTACACCTGCCCGAGCCATGACACCTCAAGGTGGTCAGAAAAAAACTGAAGAACTTACCTTTGGAACTAAATCAAGCATTTTTCCTTGACAGCCGCTAAAACCACAACTACAATTGAACTGGATGGTATTAAACGAGTTGGGAGCAACGGGAGGACTGGCTTTTCATCCAGTCTCCCCTGATTACACTGAAATGCTGAGCACGTGAGTTACCTGTATGAGATGCCCCCATGTCCTCTGTGACTAGAACAAAACAGAAAAATGAGTAGTCTACTAGCGTCAGAAGAATATTCACATCTCCCTGCGAAGCTTAAGGGGACCCAGAGACTGGCAGTGCCCAAACGTTACAAAACCCAGACCCTGCACCCCTGGACACTGAGGGCTGAAGTTGTAACTTCGTATTGCGGGCTGTTCCCAGAGCGGTGCCCGGGGATGTCATCCTGGGGGCCGTCAGTATCACCCTGGGGACTCTCGGTCATCCCAGGGGCCGAGCCCTGCTGCGGCTCGTCGGGCACCGGCGCCTTCAAGCACCGGCCCCTGGCGAGAGCCCCGCAGACCCTGGCAGCGGCCCCCGCCCCTCTCGGCGCGGCCTGGGGCCC
>JANPWX010000317.1:721742-741311 GCA_024734555.1 Trochalopteron elliotii
CTCCCGCCCCGCCGGGCCCGGCCCCCGCCCCGCCCGCCGCTGCGATCGGGGCGCACGAAGACGCCGCTGTGCTCGAATTCACTTCCCAAGGAGACAGGCGTCCAACGTTAGTTTCTTAGAAAGCTTTTAGGAATAAAAAACTGTCTGAAGTAACTGATTTATATCAAAAAAGTAATTACTAGTTCTTATTGTACAGATGTTAATGTTTCTTTTTGCTTAGCCATGCTACACATAATATACATTATTGAAAAATAATTGACACAAGGGAGAACACACACATAGATAAACACCACGAGTGTACACAAGCACAAAGATCTGCTGGGGTAGTGAGAGCACTTGCAGTGGGCACACATTTCACGTAGCACAGCCATCTCCCTCTCTGTGCCACCCACAGTTCATGGATTCTCTCTCGGACAAAGAAATAAACTAAGAGCTTCATAAATTTTAGAGCTGAAGCTGCAATGAATTCTCTGTCATGAAGTATTTGCAACCCTTAGGTTTGTGATTAATTTTCTTCACAAATGATGAACACCAGAGTCGTTTCAACGTTTTATTTTCAAAGTTCTGCAGTCACAACTACAGGTAGGAAAGCAGAGTTGGATGATGGAGAACGTTCACTTCAAGACAGGTGATCCAATGCCTACAGCAGACCTCAGGAGCTGAAGCACAATCCTAAACCTAAACCTAAGCACTACGGAGCCCAGGTAGCTCTTACTTCACTACCTCGGGAAGATGCTTGAAAGAATGAACATTGCTCCTTGCAAGGTGCTGAAGGTTAAAGAGCTGCTCAGCATTATATGCACCTATTTGTAACTCACACATCAACATCTATTTGTTGTGCATTGAAACTATTTCCACACAAAGATGATGTCCTTAGGAGCAGCAAAGACAGCATGTCAGTTTTAGGATAAAGAAACTTGCAGTAATGGATGAAAAAAACCTTCAGATTTTCTTGCTAAAGATCATTTACTTCCTACCTTGGAAGGAGAGTACTTGGCAAAATGTCACCTGGCAAATAGTACTAATTTTAAAAAAAATTACATGACAAAAATCTCATGAAAATGGGATTAAAAATTTTGGAACAGTTGTAGAAAATCAGAAGACCAATTGAAAAAGTCAATCTTAATTTTTCCTGTTTGAAAAGTAGAGATATTTGGACCACTATTATCTACAGCATCAGACAAATTCTTCCACAAAAAGCTTACAGAAATAGGTATGATCAGGTTTAGCCCCTGCACAGCTTTGCCTTTACTACCCTTTAAGAAGCAGGCAGTAATTCTCACAGCAAGATGCCCCTAAGGTAAGTAGCAGTCGCAGTGCGCTCAGGTTTATTGGAATATGACTGAAGAATGTATACCTGACTTTACACTGTGTTTTTTACTCAAGCATTTAAAGAAATCAGACCATCAAGCACCCATCAAGAGGCAATGTGTCATTTTCCCTCTTGCAAAATGAGTATTGAAGGATGAATTTGGGTGAGGGCAGGAAAACTCATTTAAACCAAATCATAGCAAGCATCTGCCTTACTTCAAAGATCTCATTCATGGTTTTCAGAGTCAAGGCAGTACACTGGTTATATTACTAAGGAAAGATCAGCCCATGCTGAGAAAGAAGTGACAAGGCATCTACATGGTTAATTATAATTAAAAAGACAATATCATGAAAACCCAGTTGCATATGTATAGCAAATACTTTACATGTGAGGGAGGATTGTCCAAAGTACACTTGGGGGAAATAAAAGCCCAAGCAGCTAGTATGGGTGAGAAAATGCTAGAGGGTAAAACTCCGCAGCAGGTCAGACCAGAGCTGCCATGGGACATACAGGAAAACATAAGCACCTCGCCTCCTCTGCTTGCCTCGTCTACTGGCAGCTGTAGGAACAGCATTCACCAAAAAACCAAGGAAAAACAAGTTCTTACCATTACAGTTCCAACAGAACATCTTGGTGCAGTTTATGCAAAGATCACATAACGCAATTGATCTAAAAGCTCAGTGGAAAGCTACCTCAGGAATACAAGCTGTGAAAGGCAATTAAGTGACAGGAAACCAGAGAAGTGAGAGAAAGCAATGTGAGCAAGGTCCTATCGTTGCTTTTTTTGGGGTTATGTGCCCCCAAAGAAAGTTATTCAACATGTACTTTTTATTGCAGAAACTGAATACAAGACAAATTAGTCCTTTAGGACATAGCAGCTTTCTCCAAACATGAGTTAAACTAATGATCCTCATAGCAAAGATCACTGGAATGGACACCAAGAGATCACAGGTCCTCTGGCAGGCTGTGTCAGCGAGCTGGAAATGTAGATGCTAATGCATTGAGTTCGAGGTGATAAAACACATGGACCTCTGGCAACAGAAGCAGCAAGCATGAATCTGTTACTACAATTTTGCAGAAAGTTTCAGCTGCAGCTGAACAGAGAAATTTCTAGCTCCTGCCAGTTCTTCCGGTGCAAAGCAAAATAGGATTCCTACAAACACCACTGAGCAAATACAAATGTTTTAGTGCAGTGGCAAAGGCTTGGGCTCACTGTTTCAGGTTAACAAAAAGGTCCAAGAAAAGCCAACTGGCAGTTTTTCTAAACCCTCTTCTCTTTCCAGCCTCCTCAGAGGAAGGTTACCTGCCTCTGTTCTGTCGAGCTACCACACCACCACATGCAGTGACTTGGAGGAAGTAAAAACAAGCACAAGTCTGACAAATTTTCCAGGTGGATAAGGGGCAGCAGAAAAAAAACTGCCAACACTGAACTCCTGCAGTCTTCACCAGACCCAACCTTTTTTTTTCCTCTCTGAAAGATTTATCCATTTCAGGTTTGTGGTCTCTTTCCCAATAACCCACCTTCAAGATAAGAGAAGTTCATTTTCCAAAGACTTTGTTCACTAAAATCATGGCCATCTCAGGCATCTGAGAGACAAGTACAGCAGAGGGACACAACTAAAGTTATGGGAGACAGAAATACACTGACAGAAGTGACAGAGGTAAAGAGAGGCCACACTACTTTCCCAAACCTCTGCCTCAGGACCTGTCAAAATGTATGGGTGGGAATCCCCTCATAATCTTGACACACAGTTGCCAAACTAGTTTGAGTCAAATGTCTCTCATCTGCCAGTTAGAAGAAAACACAGATGTTGTACACTTGGGTTACTTCTCACATACCTGAGCAGCTTGTAAAAAATGAGCCAGCGTGTAAAATGTTCATCCCCTCACACATGTACGCAAACAGCAGCTGCGGTGGGCACCCTGTACAGGGTGCAGCCCACGCTGGCAGAGCAGGAGGTGGAATACAACGATAAGCCTTACTTAGGAATGCTCACGTGCTGAGTTAAGTACTGTGATAATTGAATCATTAGTCACATTGACAAGTGGGTGGAAGAGGCTGGAAACGTCTAATGCAGTTTGCTACAGGCAATCATAGATTTACCAGTGATGCATCTGTCACACACAAAGATGGGCTCAGACCCAAGGATCTGCAACAGCTCAACTTCTGCCTATTTCCCAGAAGTGAAATGGAACGGAGGCACCAGCCCTGCATGCCCAACCAAGACTCACTACCAACCTACCACAGGCAAGCAGCTGTATGATTTCACATACTCAAAATATTCATCTGGGAAAAAACTTGCAGAGGCTAATCCTTATCTAGAGATCTGGGGATTTCCCTTCCTGAAATTCTCCCTGATAGTACTAACTAGTTATCTAGCATTTACACGTCCCCAATCTTATTATGTGGCATATCTCACTTGGCTACTGCATAACAAAAGGCTTGCAGGGTCACCAGAGGAGATCTGACAGCATTTCAGTAAATATCTAACCACTCTCTTCAGTATCTGCCACTCACATAGTACCAACTCATCTTTGCAACAGTTTTCAATCTCCTTTAAAATACAAAACTGAAAGTACTTCTGTTTATCTTAATGAACAAAATTTTACATGACAGCTGACAGCAAAAAATGGGATCTTGTAACCCAGAGCACCAGCCCTTGTTTCACTACCAGCCTCAAAATTCCTCCACATAGAGCAATGTAATTAGGAAGGAGGGAGGGAGAAAGGCAAAAAACAGTAACCTCTATTAGGACACCTTACTTGCTGTGATGGTCCCACTCCACAGAGAAGCCTGTGCACTCTTCCCAAGTCCAGAATTAATTGTTACTAGAGAAGCCTAAAAGGCTTGTGGGGAATCTGTTTACTTGCTGGTTCCTGCAACAGGTCAACTTTCAGGAAACAGGAGTCTGTAGGAACATGCACAAAGAGGACAAGACTCACAGCAACAAGGTGAGGTGGGTTGTTTTTCCCCAAAAAATTTTTATTTGAGAAAGCTGACAAAAGTCCCCCACCAGTCATTACAGGTAAATCCATACCAGTGCCCCACACCTGCTCCCCAGTGACTACACCAGTACAGTGAAGATCAAACATAACACCAGAACAATGGGAGTGTAACAGTCACCTGGGGAACTTAAGGCCTCACCATCATTTTTAAGATAACTTTGTACTCAGATAAGGATGGGGAGAGGATATCAAAACAGACAAGACCAGAAAAATCCCTTTCTTTTACTGTCTTCTCAAGTTATATAAAAACAAAAGCAAAGCTTTAACAGATCTACAGGCTTCAAACTGTAGGACCTAAAACTATCTTCAAATGACTTCTGTAATTCAGTCCTGTGGCACTGCTGCTGTTCTGCACTGTAACAGCTTTCAAAAACATACAAGGATAAAACGGATGCAAGGACAGAGGAGTGGACTTAGGATCCTAATATGGCTTTATCAAAAACCAAACAAACTAAAAGCAATCAAAGTACTTGCAGTGGAACTAACAACTCCAGGAACTTGGGAATGGCAAAGAACTAATGTATTTAGATGACAGGAGATCATCTTTACATCCTCTTTTCCATTGTCTCACCCTGGACAACTGTTTCCTTCCTAGTAATAGATCAGACTCAGGTTGGAAATTATAAAACTACGCTTTTTCAAAACTGCTAGGATGGGCCCAGGGCCATGACAACTCCATCCCTACCCAAAAGTATCTAGACACAGGACACCAGAATGCTGTGCTGCTGAACCACTTGCTCTGAAGGAATGCAGAGACGATGAAAGAATTGTAATCACTGCCTTAAAACTGCAGCCAGGTCCAGGAAGTTAACCTGCCTGCTTTTTCCCAGCCTGGTTTATTTAACATAGTACCATCTGGACAGCTGAGAAATGGCGAGAACCTGCTGGCTCTTGCTATCTAGTACTGCACAGGAAAATAACAGTTCTGTTGAGGGCACAGTTCAGACTATCTCCTCAGAAGTACAATTAGCCCATTCCCACCCTGTACTGCTTTTTTCAGTTCATACACATTTTTCCAACTCTTCTGCTACCCTGCACAGCACTCTTGTACCCCCAGACCTCAATGCAGGGTACAGGCCCTCACGCCTCATGTGAGCATCAGCTCAACTTGCTTTGAGGTCTCATAAAATGACATTCAGCCAGCTGCCTGGATAGATGAGAAGTCTCCTGCTCAATGTAAGACCAAGTTTCCTAGCATGACCTGCTCCCATCTGGTCTGTGACTCTATCTGACCAAGGCCTCCCGCACAAAAGGCTGTTCCTGACCAAGGTTTTCAGGAAAACTGCTGCACCATTTCAAAACAAAAGAGGCAAATCCAAGACAAACGTGTAGGGGAAGGGTGGGACCAAGGCTGGATAGCTTATTTGAGCAAAGCAGCCTTCTTTCCAAGCTCAAACACATTTCGAAGCCTGCCTTAGAAGGCTCCCCTTCCTCCAGGCTGAATCACTATACGCTCAAGTGCTCTGACCTGTCAGCACAAAGACACCAGCTCCCACAGGGAGAAACACAGAGGTCCACGACAGGGACCAATCCTTGGAAGACCCTCTCTTCTCAGGCCCTGCTGGAATGATGAATCCTATTGCTTTGCACTCATCTCCATTTGCTTGAGGCTTAGGATCCCAGCTGGTGAGGACAGGGAATCCCCCTGCTCTGCCCCAGTGTGACCTGCATGCCACCTAAGGAGCACAGCAGGGTCAGGTGGTTCTGAGTAACACTGCAGTCACAGACAGATGGGAGACATCATCAAGCCATGATTATAAAAGGAGAATAGACAGCGCAAAAAATTTGCTGCAGCTGTCATGGAAACATCTTTGTTTTATTTAATCGCTGCCCCAGGAATACCCAAACCCGTTATGACCTCCCCCACCCTCAACATCCAACAGGATTTCACAAATCCCCCATTGCCTCCGATGTTCAGGCTCTCCTCCCCCTTCAGGGTCCAAGTTCCTCCAGAAAAGCTCCAGTCAGTGGCTATCATCTGTAAGATGGCTCCAGGAGGCCATGGCTCGATCCCAGCGGTGTCCAGCTGGGTCTGAGAGGAGGGGGAAGATTATTTGCTCCTTTACTCAATCAGCTTCTTGGCCTTGAAGAAGCGACGCAGGTAGAACACCTGCCAGGTGGCCAGTCCGATGAGACAGCACATGGAGAAAATGCTGAAGTACAGAACCCGGGTGTTTGTGGACTCTGAAACAGACAACAAACCATTGCACCTGAGTCTGGCATCACAGGATGCACCCCAAGATGGCAAAGTTCCCAGGACGACTTCTCCTCTCTCCATGCAAAAGCAAGATATCATGAAGGCAAGGGCACCTGAGAACCAGCAGCACTTGAGAATAAAAGCAGAGGCAACAACAAGAAGGACAGTAAGAGGGAACAAGGTGAAGCTGTGGTTAATGGGCAACATTGAATAGAATAGAGTAATTCACATTAGGAATGGAGACAGAAAGAAATGATTTCTAGACACAGAACAACAAGAGTCAGTGACTGCTTCAGGCTTCCCTTACTAGGAACAGAACAGGCAGAGACCACTATAATTGCTTGATCTCCAAATGCTGCCCTAATAACACATTTAGCAGAAATGAGGGGTTTTAGAGTTCCATCCCTCTGAAGGGGCACACAGTCTCTTACCGTTTGTGTCCCTCATCTCCTCTTCTCGTTTCTTCATATAGGCAAAGTCATTAACAATGGACTCTGAAAGATCTTCCAAGCGCCTCAATTCTACTTCCAGGGGTTTCAGCTTCTCCACTTTAGCAATCTAGAAAACAGAAGAGTCAAATCACTGAACCAAAACCAAAAGCCCCCACATGGGTTTTTACTGCCAGTTTGAGCCACTCCTCCCCACACGCTACAGATCTGGGGCATCCTTCCCCTCGGGAAATACCTCTACAAGCCAGAAACTACCATTGCATAAAACATTATCACTTCTCCCACCTGTTTTCTGAAACACACTTTCCTACTACTCCTCCTACACAACGGAGGAGCACAGCATGCATACAAGCACACTTCTTCCTTATTCGGCTTAATGTTAGCTTATTCACAGTTGGTTTCTCAGGAGTGGGTAGAAGATCTTGCCACATGACTAAACCTCCAGTGAGTACAAGTCACAGACTGAGATAGAGGTGACTAACTTACGTATGTGTACGATACAGTTCCATAGGCACACAGGCTATTAGCACCCGAGACTCACTTCGCTAATGCTCCAAAAAGCCCAGGCAGCCCCGCTCCCAGCAGCAGCGCCTTGCTTATCCCACAAGAGCTCGGGGCTTTTATCCCACAGACAGAGCCTCCAGGGCAGCACAGGCTCCTGGCAGGGACCCCGCAGCCACCGGGTGGCGCTGCGGGGCCGCTGCCGGGCCCGGCTCCCGTCGGGAACAACCCGCTTCCCTCAGGAACGCCGAGTCCCGCGGGACATCGCGTCTGTGCACAACGCGCAGCCATCACACGCTCACACACTTGGTATCCAAAACCAAAATCCTGCTGCAAAACGCAACTAGAAAGCACAACACACAACAGCAACAATTTAAGTTGAATGTATAATCATGTGTCTCTGCCCCAGTTGCAGCTGTAACCTGACACACCCGTTACATAAAACCTGTGACACAAGGACACTCAAAGGAAGCTAACTGCAATTCTTGGCACTTCTTTAGTGTAGAGTTTGGGTAACTGCGGCTCTTGCACAGAATTTGTGACTATTACCAAGAAGTGGCAGGGCCCTGCCATGAAGGCCAGATGCTGTGTCCCCAAGTAATGCAGCAGAAGAAAGGCGAGTTACAGAAAACACACAAAGCACCTGCAGTTCACCACCAGCCTCACAGGATTATTCAGATGTAAACCACATGATGGCCATCTCTCAGTGATCCATGCTGACAGGCAGGCAACAGGGCACCCAGCATGAAGGTATTCCCAAAATGCCACTTCCAGAGGCAGCTGCCTGGGCTTCAGAGCCAGAGCTGAAGAGATGCTCGTGACCAAGCCAGTGCTCGGTAATCAGCCGTTCCACTGAAGGGTCTCCACATGACATGCAGATCCTGACAAGCAGCAAGCCATCAAACAGTCATCTGAGGATTTTTATGCTGAGACAAGCTGTATATTATAGCTCTGCCAGCACAGCAGTGTCAGTTTGGAGTGTGTTTGAGAGGAGGGGTAGGAAGGAGTAGGTTAACCCTCTCCTGCTTTCTAGCCAATAGGTTGTAACGACAAAACCCTGTGGCCTAGCCACATACCTGCCAGCAGAGAGCTTTGCTGAAAAACTGGCAGTGTCTGCATGCCTACAGCCCAGACTCTGCTGACACTGCTAGAGCAGCAGGTCTGTAACACACACAAGGTCCTGGGCAGCTGTACTGATGAGCTAGCCTTGCACTGACCAGCTCCATTATCTTCCTTGAGGGCTCACTTCTCATTCACAGAAGGCTACAAGAGTTCCAACTGGGAAAAAACAAGGTTTATCTGCTCCATCTCCATCTCTTCAGCTGCCCTTAACAGGTGCAGCTACAAACATCTAATAGCTACTTTTAGTCCTGCATGTATTCCAAGATGTGTATCCTGAATCACAGAAATCAATCAGAGTGGAAAAGTCTTCTGAGATCTCTGAGATCGAGTCCAACCTAAGACCTAGCACCACCACCACCACAACTAGACCATGGCATTAAGTACCATATCCAGTCTTTCCTTAAACACCACAACCTCCCTGGGCAGTCCTGGAACCTTTTGCCCCTAATGAACCCAATACACGCAGTTGTTCCAAGAGATTTTGTAAAAAAGCCCAGCAAGCATCTGTGATGGTGGAACATCATCATCCTATAAAGAACATCTGGACCACCAGCACCAGGATAACAACTCCAATAAGCTTCCCAGGGGTCACTTAAAGATTTGTGAAAGGCTAACTCTCTTCCTAGCATAGAAAGAGACACACTATGGCCAAGAATTGACAAGGGGTAGTCCATGTGGAAAAAAAACTAGATCATCAAATATTCTTAGTGCCATCAGAAATCTTTTCACTTTTCTGTATCTTCATTTCTGCTTCCTGAATGGATAAAGTTATTCCTTCCAAACCAAGATAACTAAGGTATGACATTGCAGTTAGATCTTCTAATCCAGCTCACTATTCCAGCTGCTTTGCTCCAAGCATATCTGGATCCATGGAAGTTTATGAAGCCAGACTTAGGCAGTATCAGTGACCCTCATTAAACTCCCTGAATCAAGTCTCCTTGCAGCAATTCAACAAGAACCAGGGCTGTACAACAGGTCTCTGGTACCCAACAACAGATGAACATCACACGCAAAAGGCTCAGAGAGGCTGCCATTCCATGAGAGAAACCCAAGCAACATTCCTGCCCTCTGAGGCCCTACAGCAACCTGTCAAGTCAAAACTCACAACTACTACAGCAAACTGAGAATACAGACGGTGAAAAAAAGAAAACACACTGAAAGGAGTGGGGTTAAACATCTACAGCAGCTGTACAAATAATAAATCAGTTGGAGTCCTTTGTAGACATGCTGCTCAACAAGGCTCAATACAGTCTACCACTCTGAGAGGTCCTCACAAGTCAAGGATGCTTGTCAGAGCTGCCAAGATCTGCATTTGGTATCAAATGCGACTGCAAGTCTAAATTCTTCTTTTCTTGTACTTGTCCATGGACCTTTTCCCTCAATGAGCATAAGAGATGCATTTATTCCAAGACAGTTTTATCAGTACAACCAGTGAGCCTGTACACACACAGGTATAAGAGAACCTCTCTGCACAGCATCAGTGTTTCTAGGTAGCACTGCAGTAATGTAACTCTAGAGTATGCTGTGGGGTGGTATTTAAAGGGATTCTGTAAATACAGCAAACATAATCCTCCCAGTTACGCTCTCAGGGATTCACCCCATAAAATTTCAACATCTTGCAATCCCTCAGTAGCAGGCTGACAGACAACTGGCCCTATGAGTGCTCCACTCTTCCCTGACTCCATGAACATTTTTACTCTCCGTGTAGGATGCGCTCCAGACTGATTTAAGCTATGATTCCTCTGTTGTTCCCCGACCTCAAGCAGCTCCTTACAGTCCACATAGGAAGTGCTCCCAACCAACTTAAATCACTCAAGACCACACAGCCCAAAGTTTGAAAGGATATAAAAACACCAGCATGACCATCTAAGAAATCTGTTCATTTTCTATCTGGAACCATGCACGGCTTCGAAGCTCTGCTACCCACTCTCTTCTTTATGGCATCTCCCATGCTCTTATGCACAGTGGACACAGCAATCATTTGCAGGACTCTTTCTCCACCAATAATTCTCATTTTCTCAGGCACAGGCTCTGTACTGGGGGATGACTGATCCCAAATTCTAGTGAGCCAAAAGCAGGACAGCTGCCATAAAAATTCAGCATCTAAACCAGTCAGGACTGTCTCAGCCACAAAGTAACTGCTACTCTACACAGCTGGCTCTTGGGTTTAAGCAAGCTGTGTCCTCCTAAGATTGAAATGCTTATGCTTTTATGCCTATTTCCAATGTCCCACCTTCAAACCAAATACTCATTCCACAGCAGCTACTACTCTGCCAAACACCTTTACACTGATACACTGCCAGTTCTTAGAAACACACAAGCACTATTTCAGGCCTGCTGAGCCAGTACATCTTACAGGCAGGAAGGTAACAACAGTAACATTGAAACTTGACCTTTAAGAGAAGGTCTGATATTAACTTAAAATGACCTCTGCTGCTGGGGAAATTTCATCTCTCAGTGTCTTGTTGCCTCCAGTGCCTACGCCCAGACGTTGGGTCATGCTGTTCTAGCAAAGAAATTCACACATTAGGCTCCAGTTCCCAGAGTACAGAATCAATTCTAGCTGATGTTTGTCTTTTTCTTTTTTTCTTTTTTTTTCCTCCCGTAACACACAAAGCTTCACTGCAATTGTAGTTTGTAGACAGGCTTTCATCAGCACTGGGAAAACAGCTTCCCATCACAAGCCCAGATCTACAAAAGGCATCACGTGAGTGCTGGGAAAGGGGAGCATGCAGTGCAGGCAGCCAGGGGATATACCTCCTCGTAGTTCTTTGCTTCAACGCCATGCTTCATATCCAGAGTCACGAGCTGGTCCGGCATCCTCCCTGTTCCTGGAAGCATAATGAAAGGATTCCTTGTGTGAAACATTCAGCCTGCCAGGAAATCACCAGCTCTTCCCACCAGTGAGGAAGAACTCAAATCCCTCCCCTCCCCTCCCCTCCCTCCATGTCTGCAGCTAACTGCGGAGGCAGCACAGTCCAGCCTAAAAATACAGAGACTTCACAATAAATCCTGGCTGAAGGAGAGCCTTCCAAAGATAATGAGAACAAGCTGTAACTAAAAGCACTGACTGTCTACAGGATGCAAATCACTGTAAAAACTGCAGAGGATTAGAATATGAACAGCAGCTGCTATGAGACAGCCTAGTGAAAGACAAGTCACCAGAGGGGCAAATATTCAACTGGGAAGCCCATGTTCACAGGAAGTGAACCAACAACTTGTCAGGGTTGCTGGGGCTGTAAATGACTTTACAATCAAAGGAGCAAATGATAAACTGTTCCAACTGAGGGACACAGTATATGAGGACTACTGACACTCACATGCTGGAGTGTCTGCAGAAGCCAAGGCAATCCCTTTACCAACCATCTCAGATACTAAGAACCACACTGCTGATGCAAACCCCAAGGGAGCAGGAGGCTTCTGAAGCTGGGAAAACACTGCCTCAGAGAGCTGCCAGCTGGAACCCACAAACAGCACATAAGGCTGCAGTCACCAGCAGAGCAGGTATCTTTCAAGGCTGTAAGCCCCAGGCTAGGGAAACCGTGGCTTATAGTGTCTTTCAACTGCTACAGACTGTCACATCTGACAACATTCGCATGAGGAAAAAAAAAATGTAAGATAGTCATATCAGATACCCTCAAAAATGCTGCACATCAGCATGTCTGAGTATCTTTCTCTACTATACCACCCACCAAGAAAATGTCTGTATGTAACACATTTCCAAATCCCAGCATGTTGGGACATACAGCTGTCCTCAACTGGCTGCCAGCAAAAACAAGAAATTACTTAAACTATGAATTTCAGAGGCTCTATCCAGGAGAACGCCCAATACTCACATTTTGTCTCAGAAGGCAAAGGTGGGCATTCTCACAGTCCACAAACAAATTCAGTGTACAGATTACACTGGGTCACTCCAGTTGGAGCTAGGAAGATATTCCAGATCTTTGATACAACATCTCCAAATTTTTTCTCTACCCAATCAATGAACAGCTCTTCAACACCAGATTAGAATCACCTTCTACTGCTAGCAGGACAATGAATAATCTACTGATAAGATGGTGCATATCAACTACAAACTGCTTCTTAAGTCTCCTTAAGGAAATGCACTATATAAGAGCCCAACAGATAAATTATGATTAGGATAGAATTTTGTTGTTTTCTTATAAAAGACTGGTTACTGTAAGAAACCCCTGAAGTCCCAACACTGTTCTTGAACAGACTGGCTGTATACAACCCCCAGTACTCCTTTCCCCAACCACAAGTTTTGGCTGCTTATGCCACACACATTACTGGCATGCATGGAGACAGGCAGGTAGGACAGACAACAGTAGCTGCAGAAAAAAATTCACAGCACACAGTTCAGTGAGAGCTGAATAGCAATTTGAGTTGAGAGCTGAAGTTTGCAGGAAGAGATAAGAAAGATGAAAAGGCTATGAATGGAGGAACAGAACTAGAAGAATGAATCTGCTAGACTGGAAGGGAGAGCTGCCAAGAGGCAGTAAGAAACCAGAAACTTTAAAGCTGCCAGGTGCAATGGGATGGAGAGCAGACATTTTGCAAGAGGTTAATGTTGTCAGGAACTGGCAAGGAAAAACTCAAGCTGCTCTCCTATAAGTTTACTAATCCCAAGGCAGCTCCATTCACACTCATCAGATCCTCAGAAACCCCCTGCTTCTGCAGCCAAGGCTCACCAGAGCAGGCTAGATCAGCAGCAAAGAGAAAAACAATCAAGATGCAGAGATCATGAACTAAACTGACACCTACATTTCTCAGGTCTTCAAGACGTCATCTCATCTGAACTGTTTCCTGGGAAATTAGGGGAGCCCTTAATTTGCAAAGTCGGTGGAAAAGCAGGATGATTGAACTGAACATCAAAAAGTTTTCCCACAGGAATTCCAGAAAAAATGAGTCCTAACACTCTTAAGAAAGTTTGGGAAGAGAAGGACTACAGAAGAAGCATACAGTTGAAGATTAGCACACAGAAGAGTCCTAGAGGGAGAATGCAGTGAGGCCAGGCTGTTCACCTGAGATTAGCACACTGTGGTAGAGTAAATGTGCCCGGGAGCAGAGCACTGGTCAGGAAGACAGGACCATTCTGCCTGGAAGAGGGTAAAAAGCCCATCATGCAAATACCCACAGCTCCAAGAAGCACCCTAAGAACTCCTCCATTCTGATAAGGTGAACCTGCGATGTAAGATCTCTTTCTCACTTCCTCTTCCTCATTTCTGTGGTTAGGGATTGAGAAATCCCAGTTGCTTGGACCCCTCAGATCCAACAGCTCTAGGTTTCCTCTACCAACAGTTTATCTCTTTCAATACTCGACTAACATCCTCCTTGGCTGCTGCCATAAGTCCTGATTACTTACTTGATGAGACTGGCACAAAGACCCTAACCTTTAAAGAGAAACATGAGAACCAAACAGACTTGGTAAGTTGCCCCACTCCCATGCTGACCTTATAGAGGAAATAAGCTACTTCCTTGTGACGTGGTGACTTCTTTCCAAGTACCTTAACAAAGTCCTGGAGATGATCAAGCCTCAGAGTGTCACAACCCTTACTTTAATACATCCTTCACGGCTAGCACAGACATAGGAAGTCTGGAGATACTCTAGGTGGAATTTGGGATACCTGGGTCCAAAAAGAAAGCCTCCAGAAGAGGATCCAGTTGCTCAGTTGATGAGATCTAAATTTTGGCAGCTCAGTGCTCCACGGGTCATCAAGGTAGAAACTGCATTTAGAAATACTTAATCCTTAACCATATTGAAAGCTTTAAAACAAACTTGCAACAAGGGAGTCAGGAAAAAAACATTTGCTACAGCCAAGACAGTTATAAGGGGCCCTGTCTAGGCAAGAAACTTCTGCTCAAAAAGCACCAAACTAAGAGTCTAGACACAACTAAAGAAAGAAACTTTTCCCACTTCAGTGTGTGATCACATGGAAGCTATGAAAAGATCTGCAGGACTGTCTGGAGAGCTCTCAAATACTCAGGTGTTGGAAAGTAAATAGCATGAGTGACTCCCAGATGAGTCACTATTGCCTGCATGTCTTAATGTGTTAAGGAACATTTGGAAGTCCTACCTTTGGAGTAAAATAAAAACATAATCCTGAGCATTCGGGGTCACTATTTTATCTGTCATATCTGTCAAAATACCACAGAAGAGGTGTTACAAGCCAGATTGCTCCCAATCCCAGCAAAGAATATAGCCTTCTCTTTCTGCAAAGTTTTCAACTTGAAAACTATTTGCATCTTATATATGGAGCAGAAACAGCAAGAGAGCAGCTGCCTTTCAACTGATTTGAGGAATGCTGCTAGTGAATGCTCTGTGAAACACTCTGGGATCTTTTAGGATAAGACCTAAGAAAAACTGGGCCCAAGAAGCAGAACTCTGACAGTCACCATGAAAAGATGCAGCACCTACAAATCTGCATGTGCTCCCACCACTGCTGAGTCTAGAGCCCACGTTGGCCACTTCCAGCACATTTGTCCTGCAGTTGAGCTCGGGCATTCAAAGCAGTACATGCGTCACACTCACAGGAAACAAGCCTCAGCATTCGTTAGGCAACCATCCCTGTAGCACAAATGCAAAGCTGACATCCTGCTCATTTCCCCTTCCCTTTATTGACCACTTCAAGAGCAGTTGTGGGTGCAAATCAAGGACACATTCGCTGCACACACACAATCCAACCTCGTTAAACAGTTGTCAACCTACGGCAGGACAGCTGTCAAGAACACACTGTGCATAGATCACATTCTACCAAATGGGGAAGAAATGGCCTGCTGGGGTGAAAGAGAGGTCCTGGAGATGATGGCACCCAGCTCTGTCCTGGCTCAACTGCAAGATGGGGAGAAGCATTAAACTGGCAAGAGAAGTGTGGTTTGCTCACTGGTACTGCCACTCATTGCAACTGTGGTGACCTCTGCGGGACAAATGCCCAATTTCTCTTTCAGAGGAAACCCAAGTGCTCTACACAACAGCCACAGAGGATTACTTCAAATGCAACACATAGGGCACATGTTCTGCAGTGAGACTGGCCACAGCCTCCTGAAGACCAGCTTCAAAAGTTAAAAGTGCTCTGTGGACCACATTCAGGATCACTTTACTTGTATTCCTAACCCACACAGCTACACAAACTTGATCAGAAGCTGGAAACAGCCAGCACACCTTTCATTTCACTTACCCACAGGAAGTTTACTCTCAAAGCAAGCCTCAAACATATCATAGTCTTCTGTGGTGAAGGCAAACTTGCCCTTGGTGGCATCCTCCTTGGCATACAGGATGTGCCCAGCTGAGTCAGTTATCTGTAAGAGGGACAATGAAGGTAAGAAACACAGTACTTTGCTTCTGTGAGCTCATGCTGCCTGTGCAGCAAGAGTAATCCTAGCCTCCCCTTTGGATCTACTGCTTTTTCATTTCAACAGTTTCCCTCCTTCTTTGTGACTTCATCAATTGCTCCCCGCTTCATCCACATACCAGGAGCTGACAAAGTCAGAGTGACTATAAAGGAATTATTGACTCTTAAGAGCCAAAAAACCACCAACCAACCAAAAAACCCCACCCCCCCCCAAAAAAAAAAACCACCAAAAAAAAAATGACCAACAAAAAAAAAAAAAAAAAAAAAAAATCCCAACCTGAAACCCACACTAATTTCTGCTCCTCCTATGAATCCCAAATACAGACTACATGTAAGAACTACGGCTGAACCAAACTGTCATTCGTTGCCTTTAGTTTGCAAGCAAAAATTCATGAATTCCCATAGCAACAGAGATAGGGAGAAGGCTTATGGGACAGAGTCACACTCCTCAAAAGATGAAATGGAGAAGGGTACGTCTATTCCTCTGGAAATGAACCATGAGTGTGGTCGTGAGTTACACAAGGTTTGGGTGCCAAGATCCATAAAAGTGGCCACTTCAGAGGACAATTCAGACTACACAGACAGAACAATGACTGCTTTGCGCTAACTCTATAAAACTACTAAGAATAGGCAAAAACTGTGGAAGGTCTACAAAAATGTTTCAACAAAGAGTATAAAAAGAAAGGACACGCATTTCATGACGTAAACTTGAAAATAATTGTGCTCAATTAAAGGCTCTATCCAGCTGAAACACTCTGACCAGGGAGAAGGGTGAAAAAAAGGAAGGTGTTACAACACTGCATGAAAATGAACAGTGTGTATTCCCCTGGAATGCTTCCCATTTTCCCTCAGTGCTAATTTTTAACAGGTATGTTTGAAACACCATGGACACTAAAGTTATGAGGGGTCTTTGAAAGTCTTAGAGTAAAGAAAGTAAAAAGCTTGGGAATAATTTTAAAGGTATACAAGACCAAAGTACACAAAATAATTTGTGGCATGGAAAAGGTAAGTCAGACATTCTACTTTCCTCCAGCCTTTTTCCCTGTACGAAGGCCATGCACCCAGAACTATTCTAAGGAAACACTCTTTTTTCTTATTAGAGCACCTAATTAACTCTCTGGCACTGGATTTGAAACAAGTGTGAACCTACCCATAGATGAGAGTTGCTGCATTAGGCAGGAAAAACAATCAAGTATATAAATTCTCACTTTATGGTATAAACCACAGCAGGCAAGACTTTAGGAACAAGCTTCCTCTATACACAGATTATCTCACAATGGCCTGTTAGGGGATTTGTTGTAGCTGCCCCTGCACTGTATGCTGTCAGTGTCTGAGAACCAGTGAGGAGCACTGTTCTCCGTGCAGCAGCTCAGAGCTGTACCTGTTTTCAAGTGGCAAGCAGATGAAAGCTCACCTGCAGTCAGGCACAGGCAGCTGTGCTGCCATCCCCTTGCCACAAGCCACCAGCTACCTCCTGTCTGGAAGGCACCAGGCACTGGGATGCACTGGGAAGCTTGGCCCCAGTGAGCAGGCCCATCTGCAGCAGAGGACAGAGTATGTTTGACCATGCCAGCACAATGTAAAAAAGCCTGAGATTTGGCCACCACATGGTGCGTGCAGTTTAGTGGAGCAGTCATGCTAACCAAGATGTTTCATGAGCGTGACACCACATATTCTGCACACCGGGTTTTCCATAAAAAAAAGTAGTCAGAACAACATAGCTCTCAGACGCCCCTATTATTTTGAGCACTATTTTCCTATGCCTTTGTAGGCACCAGAGCTAATCTTTATGCAGCCTGATCCATTTTTGCCCTTTGCAGCTCATGAGCAGCATTCTGGATGACAGTAAAAGCTCTGCTATCTGCTTTCATCAGAACTGAACAGCATCACCCAATCAGCCAAATACACTGCCCATTCAGCCGGGTGTGCGAGGGCGGGAGAAGCCGCTAATAGCCCAGCCAGAACGTTTGTGGGGGAGTCGACCTGAAAAGGATTTTTCATGCTATTCTTACGGTAAGGCCATCCCCTACAGACGGGGCATTGTTTGCCCTCGACAAACAGCCCGATACCGTCGGGCTGGACAATGGGCCAGAGGCACGTGGCTGCCAAAGGAGAGCTGAGGCGCCCCACGCCCCCCGCAGCAGCAGCCAGCTGGCAGAACCCGCGGATTCCTCCAAAACAGAGGGTGCCACTGTTAGCGCTAGGCTATCACACAACAAATTTCAGCTCACCGGCAGGGACCGAACTGAGCCTGCACAGAATTAACTACCAACCTCCTCCCTCCTCTGTTCGGTGGCCCAACCCAAGGAGCCGAAGCAGAGCATCCGGTGCAGAACAGAGAGTACCTGCAGACTTCATGTCCTGAACTGACCTTTCCCACACAGACCACAGAGAGAGCAGGCACCTATCAGAGAGGTTTCAGCACTTATAGCAAGTCTAGCATATCGGGAGGACACAGCATACGTGAACAATAAGAAGGATAGCAAGAACTGCACACATTATTTTTTCTCCTTTGTACCTTTTCAAACTATACAGGACTTCTAAAAATTACTTCATTTTATGGTTTGAACAAAAAAGAACTTCTGTAAGCAGTACCACCCGGATATCAGCTTCATCAGCAAAGCCAACTAAGACTAAAACATGGGATTCAACGACTCACCATCATCTCCCTAGATAAGTGCTATGTCATAAAAGTGAGTTTTGGAAGAGACCTTGGGGTCAACTGACCTAAGAGTCAGTTGAGACCCTGAGGACCAGGATGCTTGGTTATAAAGCAGTGACAGACAGATGGGAACATGGCACTCTGTCTGAAATACATGTGCCTTACCAGGCAAATACTACATCTACATTTTGAAGCCTTAATGTTGCTTGGCTCTGCCTATACACAGACGAGTTTCCTCTTACAAATGATGCAAGAAAAGAAGAATAGGATTTTTTAAAAAGTCAGACTCCAGAGGAAGCCTTCTCTAGCCATAACCAAGCACAACTGCCAATAATGCCAGGTCCTTCAGGCATTGGCAGGCAGATGCTGGAAAAGCAACCTGATTTCAGGAGGTCTAAAATATTCAAGGAACACCAAGTTCAGAAACTCCCGAGCAGACCATTTTGTCTCTGTTTGCATGCTTACTATTGAAACCTTTGGGAATGTAGACAAATAAAAGAGGGGACAGAAGACTGTTATGAGCGGACTTTGTAGCAACAGACCTTACTCAACTAGGTTGGAATTTTGAAGAAAGCCTAGGAAAGGCAGATTGTGGGTAGCATTAAAGTGAAGTTGTTGAATTAAAGTGAAGCTGTCTAAGCTTAATAGCTGCATGTCACACAGGTGTATTAGTCACGTATATTCTGCCAACCCTGTACTTCCTGAAGATCCTTCAGGATCATCTTCTCTCCTGCAGCAAACATTTGCCTACCTAAAATCCATGCAAGCTACGACACAGCAAGATGTGAATAGCCATTTTGTGTACCAGAACCTGGTTTCTCAGCTCCCATTACACTGTGCCAGGATCCTGCTGTGCCAGGCCCTAGGCATGGAGGGAGCCCTCGCAAAGCCACGTCACCATAACTCCTTCCAGCTCACATGGCGTCAGCAGCCGTGGTACAGCTTTATCGCAGCGGCCCATCTCACCG
>JANPWX010000317.1:746300-760120 GCA_024734555.1 Trochalopteron elliotii
TATGACTGACTACAATCCCTTTCTATTGTGGCCATTTTGTCACGGTACATTTTTAGATGAGCTACATTTATGACCAACAAATTTATCCCCTGCTTTCTGTTGTAGTCTCCTCCTGTGGAAGCATTATTCTAGAAATTGCCACATAGGCAAGTTCAGATCTAATTATAAAACCCCCTCAGAGATCCTTTAGTGCTTCAGTGTGTTATGGAATAAAATGGTACAGAGCTGCTCTGAGTCTTTGCACAATCCCCAGCTTTTGGCTCTTTAAAGCACTTAAACATGTAATGGGGCAATCTCCCTTGAGTGTGCAAATAACTTAGAGCAGAGGGAAAGCATTTGAAGATCCTTTCAGTTGCAGGTTAGGAAATAACAGTCTTGCAGGGACATGCCTTAATGTTTCCACATAGTGGAGGCTAACAAAATGAAATGCTTCCTGTAATTCAAAAACCCTGAACAGAGGTGAGGGAGAGATTGATAACTTGTTACACAACTTTCCAGCTGAAGCTATGACCTATTTTAGCCTAATCTGCTGCATTAAGCATTGTGGGAGCTCAGCAGTCAGCTGGAAGCAGGTATTCTTTCTCACTGCCACCAATCCATAGACAAATGGGTGTATCCCAAAAGTAAACATTAACATCAGCTGCTAATCACGATACACTGACAAAATTCAAACCATTTTGTTCATGAGATAAAAGATATCTTTTATCTTTCCAAATATCCCTAATGCAGTTTTATTGCTGTCTTGAAAATGATGAAGAGAGCAAATAATTATTCGGCTTTCAGTTCTGTTTTAGCAAAAGAGCAATGGAAACCTTTGGATGTCTCTATAGTTTGAGACAGCAAAGGCCATTGAAGAAAACACGCCTTTTCCCAACAAATTTCTAATTTTTGCCAACTGACAAAGTTCACAGAGTGTTAGCAGTAGTGAATTCCTGCCACACCAAAATGTATCCTTTGTCTATGGCAAATGGCAGAAAACAACACCAATTTGCTCTCTCTGTGAAACAATGTGTATGAATGTGTATGAATTACGTAATTAGACCTTTTTTTTTCACTGCTTCTGCGTCAGCTGCTGTGGCATTTTTGCATTTTCTTCTTTTGGACAATAAAAAGTTGAAACAATGTTCCTCTTAAAAACTATTCTAGACTTACTTTTATGCTCTAATCCTTTTGCATTCTGCCTTGCACCTGGCAATTCACTACAAGCTACTGAGAAAATTCTATAAAAATTACATATGCTTTACAATGCTAATCAGTGTTTTTACTCACCATGCAAAATTATCCATCCACCACTTCTAGAAAGTGCAAGGCCACTTATTTTAAGGGGCTATATTTGATCTCACTGCTGGGATATAACTCTCACAATCATCGTGATCACAATCCAGATAGAGATGTTATTCAATCAACTAAAAATAAATCAGTGGCTAAACAGCCATAAAACAGCATTGCACTGATTTGTCTCTCCTGCAATCTGTCCCAGAGATCACATGCACCGTGTGCTGGCCATATAGCTAATATATATAGTGTTTGGGTAAGAGGCATGGAACAAAACAACTTTAGATAGCAAGAATCAAGAAGGTGAATCCTTTGAGGAGACAAACTATTGTTACAGTACATTTATATGTATCTGCTTCCATTTCACCACGTGACTAAAGTTATTCCTACAAAGTACTTCAAAATCTTGCATGGATGTGAATTGCTTGAAATCAAGTGTATGGGGCTTAGTCTAAATTATGAGTTCATTTAGGGAAACAAACCATCCTTCATCAAAGACAGCCCAGATTCAAGCACAAACAAACCACTTTGAGGAAGTGAGCATTCATGATTCTTCTCTCATATCTCCCCAGAGCTTTTCCTGCTGCCAGGAAGGTGTTCAGCTTTTAAGTAGTAGCCTGACAGCCCTCCCATCTTTTTGAGGAAACCTCCTACTTCACTTCCCAGCAACTTTCACCTGCTGCCCTCTTGGAGCTCAAGGGAAGCCCGTATCCCTTTCCATTCCCAACAGATGGCTCCAGGCAAAGCCCTGCTTCTCCCACAGCCCCAGCAGCATGAACCATGCCAGCTCCCTGTCCAGCAGAGGACTGCTGGCCTTTCCTGCTCACCAGCAACAGTGGTGGGATCAACTTTTCCAGCAAACACCAATACAGAGTTCACCTAGAAACCCCCAACCTCTGCAAGAAGCAGCTGGCTTGTTACCTGCTTTCAAGCCTCAGCCCTGTCCTCCTCTGACCTTTGTGATAAACATGCCTCTGCTCAGGGAGGGGAACAAATTACTGTTTACACAGGCTTTCAAGAATCTCTACAAAAGAGGTTTTGTTACCTAAGCCACAACTCTGAAAAATAGAAGCCTGGGGTATTGTCTTGTCTCAACAGGCAAACTCTCCAGTGTTAAGTCATACCATTATTTTTCTTTCAGTTGTGAATCACAGTGTAGGCTCAAAACAACACAGAAAAGAGTACATTTGATGTTTGGGGCATAACTTTATAGTTACTTTTTCTTCAAAGACCATAGCTGAGATCCATCTGACTAAATGCATATCTTTGCATCTCATGGGCCATGAGGGCTGCATCCCCTTTCCAAGCAAGGGAGAGAAAGAAGTTATTCTAGAGCGGTCTTCTCATCCTGAACCAGACATCGAAATCTGGTGAGATAAATCTCACTCCAGATTTCTTCAAACTGAGTTTATGCTGAAATCAAGGTCTAATCAGCAGTCACATTGTGTATTGATGCTCTGCAGATGTCTGACTGAGCTGTGTCCTTACCAGTGTACAGCATCTTAAATAAGAGGTGATTGGCCAGGTCCACCCCGCTGCAACTCAGCTCGAGTCCTCATTCACCTCATCCCTGCCACCTGATGGGGACCCCCAGGCCAGCTTCCAGACCACTCAGACCAGCTCCTCAGCTGTCCTCTCTGATAAAGGCTAGAGATGGATATGGCAGAGGACAATGGAGAAGTCCACAGCAGAAAGACAGGACATATTTACTCCAGCATCAAACAACTTGGTTAGACCTAACCAGAGGCCCTTAGAAGACACACTATCCTTTTTAAAATATACATTCACTTTAAAAAATTTGGATCTTTCTGCCAGTCATATAAATTTCAATGCTTTTTAATATTGCTGAACTCTTTAATCAGATGCTTTCCAGAGCTGTTGTCCAATGCCTGCAAAGGTATTTCCTTAAAATCAGTTTCAGATTTTGGTAACTGCAAGCTTGTCACAGAACCTGTCCTCCAGTTGTACCTGATGGGAATATAATCAGTTTCACTCTCAAGGAAAGTGGCTGCCTAAGCTGCGAGGAGACAACAACTGAGGGAAACAGATGAGGAAAAGTACCAGGTTAGGTACCAGGAAAGGCTTGAGTATCACTGTCTCTAAAGGCAACTCTTCCAAACGATTTCCAGTTAAGACAAGCTGTGACATCAGTGGCATTTTTTAAAGAAAAATTCTGAACCCAATTCTTAATGTAACCATCCAGAGAGACTTTCACATGTCAAAAGTAATGTGAAAAATACTCAGGAATTAAAAAAGTAAACATGCTTGTGTAGGCTTTGCACATGACAGCAAGAAGCTTTTATTGTGTAGGATGCCTGAAGTCTTTTAATCATTCTACAACAGCAATGATTAAATGTCAAAACGTTTTGTTACTAGAGGCTGTATTTCTTCAAGGCCTAATTTTAATTATTTTTAACTTTTCAGATATTTAGTATTTTTATCTGTCTGCTCTTAGATCTTTCCTTCTTATACATTGACAGTAAGTACAAGAACACTGGAGAGGAAATATCAAGACAATAGAGAGCTCAAATTTCTAATTCGAAACAGAAAACTAATCTCAGCTGTAGCTATGGAGCCATGATTTCTGAATTATATTATCCTCATATCACCTGGTAAGAATAAAAAGAGGATATGTATGCACAGCAATGCTATCTATTTCAAAGACATCGTCATGCCAGATTTAATGGGGAGTATCGAGACCAGTTCCCCACAGAAGATAGTGCTCAATGAATTCTTCCAGACTGACATGTTTTTTTCAACTCAGAACAACCTTGCTGATTATCTGAAGATTAACAAGAAGAACATTCCTTCCTGCAACTCGTCTGAATGACCAGGATCTAACAAACATAATGCATAATGAGTATTAGCTCTTGTATATCAACAACAGCACAGCTGAATGTTGCTCAAGTCACCAGTTCTTGGGAGGAGGCTTGGCAGCGAATGCAGCAGTTAGATGGGATGTTTATTGGATATCTTCCACCAGCTGCACTGCGTGGTGGCTTGACTGTTAGATTATAAATATTTCCCCTTGTGAAAAAGGGAAGTTGGCTGTATGAACACTGATTCAGCAGGACATATTCATAGCCTCGGCAGAGATTGGTGTGTAAGAAAGCAGGAATGGGAAGCATTGAATTAGGCCTGGGAAGTCCCCTCTCTCCACAGGCACATGAGCAGAGTACTTGTCTCTGGAAGCTAGTCAGCATGGCACGTGGGTAATAGAAATATTAATAACTCCTCTACAGCAAGATTTCTGGGGGCAGGATGGCTCACCCAAACCACAGCCTCCATGGCCACTTGGTGCAGATGGGCAACTTCTGCATTGAGGATTTCCTTCTGCAAAGGCAAACTGAGCTGCTAGGCTGGGTGGGGTGCAGGAGGCACCCCAAAACCCAGGGAAGAGGTACTTTGGAGGTACTGCTTTGCTCACTGTTGGCCACAGGCAACAAGTCACTAAGTTACTGCTAGGCATTGTACCCAAGACCAGTGGACCATGCAAGCCTTGCCAGCGTGCCTGCCTCAGAGAGCACCAAAGACCTGGCTGGCCATTACAGTGTCTGATATGGAGAGTATCAGTAGACAGGCCTTTTGGAGAGCTGTACAAGGAACACATTCCTTGGAGGGAATGGAAAAACACACAGTGAAGATGGATAGGATGTGCAGTCACAGGTTCTCATCCATCTTGCAGCATGGCTATGAAAACTGATGAGGATCAAGTGGTAAGAGCAAAGTGGAAATTTCCTTTGCCCTGCAGAAGCCTTCCCCAGAGGTGTCAGAGTGATGGGATAGCTCTGGAGTTTGTCTCTGTGCTGGCTTTGTGCAAGTGGCTCTGACTCACCAGGGCAATTCTGGACCAAGGGGTTTTCCAGGAGGCAGGGGCTGAAATCCCCAGGGATGTTGGTCTAGACAGGGTGCTCTTCCCTTTGACCTCATTGAGGACATCAGCTTCCTCTTTATGCAAGTAACACCAGCTGCCAGGACAGGTTATTTTGAGCTACAGAACAGTTATGAAAGAGGAATATGCTGAGGGTTTGAGGAAAAAGATGCTCCTGTTGTAAGTATCCTTTTCAGACCACAGTTGTGCCAGGACATTCATTGCTGCTAGTCACAGGAAACAATTTTTATTCTTGACATCTAAAGAGACTCAAACAGCCTGAGAATGGCTCTGTGCCTGACACTGGGTGAGAGAGCTCACAGAACGATCTCCATTTCCCCCAGGATAATCAGAGGGAAATCCCAGTCATTAAGTCTTCTGTCAAGTGTTGACGTAAGAGGGATTGCAAATTAATCCTGCTTCCCATTCATCTCATCCCAGCAGAGATCCCACTAGTAAAACCAGTCCTCCAACAGCCTCAGGGAAATCCCAGACCGTATCACAGTGCTCTCCTGCCCTTTCCTGCAACAAATATTCCCTGGTATTTCATGTGCATGTGTTACATCTTCCAATCCTTAAGAGCTGATTTGTAGAAGAAGGCACAGGCAAGGTGTGAGTGCATTGGAAACACAAAAGGCTTAAAATATTCTGGGCTGTAGAGATATGTGACCCTCTCTCTACTTTCCCAGCAGCTGGTCCCTGGCTGCCTCACCTGCCTTTGGTGTCTCATAACTCTTCAGCAACAGCCAGCCTGGCCTGAGCAGGGCTGACTTGTGGCTTGTGGGGAAAGGACATGTTTTGTGGCCCCTCCTGGCCTTTCCCATTCTTGCTGGCCCTTTGCACTTCTGTCTTCTCTGCTCTCTCAGAGGCTTTCTTCTACAAATAAACAAGCAATTTTGGTGGAATGAAAGAACCTGGCAACCTGGGCAGCCAGAAGATGAATGCCCCCCTCCTAATGGCAGGAAGTACCAGGAGCTCTGTCTGCATCTGGGGCCATTGTCATGGGCAGCACTGGGCAGCACCTGCTGGGATTTGCATTGCAGGGGCATGAGGCTGCACTGAGTTGTGCATTAGGGAGTTTGTGGCTGGGGGAGTCACACAGACCTTGGTACCAACCCAGGGAAGCTGGATTTTGCTGTACAGTCCTTTGATTCCCAAACACACTTTCTGAACTGCCTCACTGAATACACAATACCAATCTGTGCCACTCCAGGCACTCCATATCCCATGGAATTGTCATGGGCCAAAGGAGAACAAGATAACAGAAGACACAGGGGACACACCAAGTGTTCTGACCCGTATAGTTGACATTTGGATTGCAGTAGGGCAATTCCTCAGAAATCAGTGAGATTAACAGTAATCAACAGATACTCAGCAAAAAACGTCCCCAAGGATATGCAAGAAACTTCCAGCTGGCCTTGCCAGGCTGAGGGCAGGACTGAGTGAGAAAGGACTTCACCATGTGACATAGATATCCTCCTCTCATCCAGCCACTTCACTCCTGTTGAGCTTTCACCTCCAGGTGAGGTGAAAGTGTTCATCATGAAGAAGATGAACAGACTTCATTTGCTCTGAGTGGTTTGGAGTTTGGGGTTTTTTGAGCCCAGCATGAGGAACTGCTCCTGTGGCTGCCTCACTCACCTCTTGCCATGCTGCTATATATATCAGTGATTCCTGTCTCCAGGATCTGTCTGGGATCCGAGCCACCTCTCCAAAAGGAGATGTATTCAGCACTGTCATATGACAGAGGTGGAGGGAAAAGATGGCAGAGGTCCAGGGGACAGAACATATGGGCACATACTCCTCGGGATAGGAAAACAGTTTTAAACCTTTTGTCCTTTTTTTGTTGTTGTTGTTTTTCCATAAATAAGGGAAAACAATTTTCTCCAGGGCTCTTGTCATGTTTAGTGTTTGACATTATGCTAACTTGCTCCCCTTCACAAGTCTTCAACCTGTCACCTGTATGAGGATGGAGAACATTAGCCCCAGAATTCAGGATGGGACACTAAAGCAACCACATAGACAGACATCAGGGAAAATTGTGCCCAAAGTAACAGAGCAGTGCAATGTCACAGAATAACAGATTACCACATTCCTGGCTCCTCTCCTCTGTTCAGATTAGTAAACCAGGCAAAAAATATCAATGCAAACACATCCAAAAGAGAAGATAGACAACTTCATCTGTGTGAGCTTCGGACAATGACGCTATTACCTAGTAATGAGGAGCTTTGAGCAATTGAGATTTCTCATGTCAGCAGGGAAAGTCTCATAGACCTAACCTATGTGTCTACACAGGAGTGTGAGTGATTGTTTTCCAGTTTCTTTATAGGCTTTTCTCTTGGCTTTATTTTTCTGTTCTTTTGTTTTGGTTTGGTTTGTTTTTCTTAAAAGGGTCTGAGTCTCCACACAGTGTTTTCTGAGTCAGCTTTTTACCTCCTTTCAGTACTACAGCTCATGGCTCTACCAGGTTGCAAAGTCAGCAGACAAGAGGAGCTGGCCAGCTGTGCAGGTCACCTCCCAGGGGACAGCAGCAGCTCTGGCTTCCAGCCCACAGAAGCAAGTTTGCTAGAAAGCTCTGGCAGGAGTATTCCTATTCCAGTACTTCCCTGCTTGGGAGTTTGGTCTCAGACACTGTGAATCCAGAGCCTTGAGAGAAGCCCTGCTCCGCCCACGGTGGTGTCCATGCTGGAAAAGCGAGGGTCAGCGCAGCGCTAAAGCCCAGCTCGTGTGAGCACTCAGCCTGCATTCCCAAAAGGCAGCGATGAGGCATGGAGCCGTCCCCGTGAGCCTTCGGCAGCCGTGCTCCCCCCTGCCGCCTCCTCTTCCACACATCTATCCCCTGCGGCCACACACCAGCCTTGCTGACAGATCTTACTTGAAAGCTCTGGCAGGCTGTGCCACTAATGGCAGAGCCCTGAGCCGGCTCCCTCCGTCTCCCTGGAGTCCCTGCGCAGACGTAGGTGCACGTCACGGCCTGCTCTAATTTTATCCGTGTTTGATGGAAGAGACGAACTGAGCAGCAGGGAGGCAGCTATTTTGGTTTTCTCTGTGGCGGTGGGTTATATAAAGCATCTTGCCATGACCCGCGTCGCTTGGGAGCTGCTTTGCTTTCAGTCGCTACAAACCAGAGGCTCGGACGCTGGCTGGCGGCAGCCGAGACCTGCATGCGGCTGCGTGTGCCGTGTGTGCCGGGTGTGCCGTGTGTGTGTGCCGTGTGTGTGTGCCGTGTGTGTGTGCCGTGTGTGTCTGCGTACGGAGAGGGTGACAGCGAGAATCAGGGTGACCATCTACAGGGAGAGACTGGCTCTCTTCCTTGCCGTGCGGTGTGTCACACCCAGGGGTTTCACCCGTTCTAGAGCCAGCATTTCATACGTGCTCCCCCAGCAGCACAGCGGGCCACGGGCACAAGCGGGCAGCGGGCAGCAAGCTCTGGCAGAGCACTGCCGCTCTCATCTCACCCGGGCAAGAGGAGCGGCTCCATTAGGTGGCAGCAGCAGCAGCCACAGCAGGAGGAGGCTGCTCTCCCGGTGGGACTCTGTGCGGGTGTGCGGAAGGCCCATGGGCCACAGAGGTGCCTGGCAGAGCCAGAGGCACTGGCACAGGGTGCTGGGCAGCTTGCTGCCGTTGGATGCAAGAGATGTGGGGGGCTCTTACCCTAGCTACCTGCGATTCCTGGTACTCGGGGGTACCTCTGTCTGACACTGGCCGAGCCGCTGTGACACGCCAGGGCCACTCCCTGGGCTGACCTCTCGCACGTAAGGCAATACGTGGTAAGCAGCCGGGGGGATCCTGTCCCGTGCTGGCTGACCGCAACAGAGCCCAGCCTCCGCACAATGGCCATTTCCCAACTACAGGGAGGGGAGGTATTACGCAGGGCTTCTTGCCCGTGTGGGCTGTGGCTCCTCCACGCCTGGCCCTCACGGGTGGTATATTCGTCAGCGGTGCTCCGGTGCTTGGTTCCAGGCTAGCGAGGCAGGGCAGTAAGCTTTGGGCTTGCCGGCTTGGGAATTTTTGGCAAGAGGCGGCATGACCAGGGCTCCTTTCTGTGTCTGACATAGGAAGAGTTTGCCAACAGGTGGGTAAAGTGCTAGAGCCCTCTGCCTGGAGGGAGTTTTGGGGAATGCCTCTTGCTTTTGTTTCTTGTACAAGCAAGCAAATTTAATAGCACAAGCTAAAGTAATTAGGACGTGTCACGCTGTTGATTGGCACCTCCCTGCTTCTCCAGTCTCTGGATACTGCTTACCCTGTGCTCAGCTCTCCTGCTGACTCATGTCAAAGCCGCCTTCTCCCTAATGACCAGGGGTCAGGATAGGACCCAGCCCGCTCCGTGGCTCTCCTCGCTCCCACGCAGTTCCCGCTGGGCCTCCCGCCGTGGCACCGGCAGGACGCACCCACTTCCTAAAGAGTCACCTCCTGGGAACACCGCCGAGCCTCGGCGGTGGCCACGGCATCCGACTCCCTCCCCCTCCGGGCATGTGCCTGCCTGAATGCCCATGCCTTCTGTCTGGCTGCTCCCGAGGAGGCACTGCTGGGTGAGGGATAACCCGCAGGACAAGGGGGCTGTGGTCCACGTGCAGCCACCACCCATCCGCCCAATCTGCAACTGGCCGGAGTGGGAGAACTACATCCTTGGGGTGTTCCCTACAGGACCCATATCTGTCTTCCTCATGCATCCCCCACTGGCGCCAGGAGCCCCAGCCCCCTCAGCACACCACCGCATCTCTTTTGCTGGCACAATCCCCGGGGAAAGCGGCGGGCGCAAAAGGCAAGCCGGAGGAGGGCCGGGTGTGCGTGCAGGAGCGTGCATATGTGCACGTCAGGGAGAAGGAAGCGGGGTTGTGAGTGCTGGAGGCGTTGTGAGCGCCAGGCACAGGCTGACAGGCAAGGCTGCCGCTCCCGTAGGAAGATAAACTGTTTCACAACAGTCACGATCGCAGTGAGTAGTTCACTCCAGAGTGCTCCTTCTTGCTAGGGAGGGAGAGGATAATAGAGCCAAGAGGAGGAGTGTAGGATATGGGGGAGCATCCCGAAGATTATGCGGGTGTGTGTGGAGAGAGAGTACTTGTGTGGAGAGTGCAGCAGCTCTGTAAGCCCCTACAGATGAGGAGAGGAGTAATGCTATTGCACAGTAATGCAGTAACACAGCTCCCTCCAATACTGATGTGGAATGCTGCCCGGGGGCAAAGGTCACTAAACCTGCCAGAACTGGCACCAGAGCAAAAAAGAAATGCATGAAGAAACTAAAATACTTCAGGGACCGAAAATGTTATAGACTTGGAATATACTGGAATGGGAGAACAGCCAGCTAGCCTCCTCTCAATTCTGCAGAGAAGTGCAAACATATTCAAATATTGTGTGAAAGGACAAGCCCTCCTGCAGGAGCTCAGCTCCAGCTCTCCTTTCCTAGTGCAGCAATTCAGCAGAGATGTGCCCCAGGCTTGTACTCAGAGACTCTGCAGATAACTGGAGCCCTGTTAGCTTGAAGTTGCCTCTGTGACCATGTCTATACTTTTTTGGTGCTGAGGCTGTTTGAAGTGGTGTAAGCAATACCAACTCAGAGCTCGCTCAGATCCTCCCTGTTGTGCCAGCACAACACTATACACAACTGCCTGGCAAACCACATCCAGGAGCTGTTCTGGCAGAGGAGCCATCATCTTTTGTCTTTGTGGGGTTAGTCATCTTCCAGCACAGCTCATTGCAGGGCTCCTGAGCAGCATTGTGCACCCCGGCTTGGCTCCGAAGGTGGCTGGCTGTGCCTCCCAGATTTGAATCAGCTGATACAGAGAGAGTTGGGTAGCTGCCAGCACCACACCCTGTGTCGTGCCAGCACAGGCTAGTGCCCATCCATTCAAGTTGCAGCTCTGCAGCAATGCAAGCCAAGCTGCCGTAGGCTGGCTTTTCCCACTCCTCCTGGCATGGGACCTAGCCTTCTCCATGCACTGGCTGACTCCTGACTCTGCTCTCAACCAGTTCACCATGATAAAATGGCAGAGGACAGATTGACAAAAGACAGCAAAGGGTTTTCTCTTGGGGTAGCACAAGAGGGCAACTCCCCACCCCACAGCTGACAACTGGACCTTGCAAGGAGCTGGAATGGGGTCACCCAGTGGGGAGGGTACCCTGGCAGTTCAGCCCATGGCAAGCCTGAGCAGCAAGTGGCCTGAGCTGACCTTCTGAAATAAAACCTGCTGAAATAAAGTGTTCTATTTCCCTGCAGGTCAGCTGTCTGAACTGGCTTGTTGTACGTCTACATGCTCCTATGTCTAGTGCAAAGAAACGAAATATGCAACTCAAGCAGGAGGGGACTAGGAGCACCACAGGGCTACATTGCCACCCACCTCACATCTTAGGTGTCCAGCTGCTTGCTCTTGTCCCACAGCATCACTGAGCCAGGCCTGTGTGACACCAGGCAGGACAGATTTGGGATGGAGCAGCAGGGACAGGGTTGGGCAGATGCACTTCTGTTGAACTCTGTCCCCTGCTCTGCTGGTCCTTCCCTGTCCTCTGCCCCAGTGCTCCCTCCCTTCCTGCAGGTGAGGTCCCATAGTAGACAGGGTGGCAACCCAGTGGCAGCCCTGGCTAGCAGGATAGGGCAGTGAAAATATCCAGTTGACTGAGATGAAGCATGAGCAAATGAGGAGGACACTGGGATAATTGGTCTCTGTGGCTCTGAAGCCCAGGAGCTGTAAGTGCCTGTGCTAACAGCACTGTTGCCTGTGTCCTGGAATGGGATGGGGCTGGAGGGCAGATGGCCTGTCTTGGGACAAGGGGAGCAACAAGCATAATTGGAGTAATTAGTGATTTTTCCTTTCTCATGTAAACATCCTCTCATGTAAACAAACCTCCATGAAACATGGAGGAGAAGCCCTCATACCATGGGCACAGCTGCCTGGATGCATCAGGAGCATCCCCCCCCGTGCAGGTGTCAGGGAGGCACCCACTGCCCGGGGCAGAGGCTGTGTGACAGTACACGTCCTGATGGGACATCCTTCCAGCCCTGGCAGGTGACTTTGGACATGCTCTGCATTGCAGCTCCAAACTCCAGGCGTGATCCCTGCCTTTGTCCACCTACCCACACTTTCCCACACGGCCAGCGGTCTCTGGGAGCAGGTGACCGGGTACCCGCGGAATGCGGAGAGCTGCCGTGACGGTGCGGAAAGCCTTTTCTCACGCCCGCTGATTACCTTCCCAAACACCGGCACTTTAGGCTTGCCCTTGAGAAGCAAACACTAATTTCAGCCGCACCCTTTCCTGCCCTGGGGCTGCAGGGCGAGGGTATCCTCAATGAACGCCGTGTTCCCCACCGAGGGGTGTGGGACAGGAACCAGCCCTCGTAAAATCGCCCGGATTGAACCTCCTGCCCTCAGCCTGCCAAACTAAACAGAGCTGATGTAAAGCAAATAGCAATGACAACAGCCTGGCTGCTGGCGAGGGTTGGGCAAGCAGTTGGTTTCCAGTTTGCTGGCCTCAGCAGATGGCGGCGGCGGGAACAGTCGCTGGGAGTTCCCACCCCGCAGGCAGCCGGCTCAGCGGCCGAGGCCGGGGCGGCCCCGAGGTTCCCTCCTCTCGCGTCTGCCAGCAGCGCCTGCTCAACCCCCAGTGCTAAAACAGCTTTTGGGATTTCAGGGAGCCGCCCAGCCGGTCCCGGCAGGGGGAAACCGGGGATGCCGGTGGGTGGGTCCCTCCGCCAGCCGCCCTCTTCGTCGGGTGTTTCACCTAGAAGGACTCTGGCCTCCACACATTGTAGGGGAGGAAGCTGATGTCAGAGAGAAAGACGCCCGAAGGAACATCCAGAGGCCGGCTGCCGGGGAGGAAACAGTGCACCGGGAGCAGGGCTCTTTGGAGCAGCCCCGGAATTCAGGGAGGAGCATTTGGTCTGTCTGGCCTCTGCTGGGCACCCCCGCTGCTGGTGACAGGAGCATGGATGGCACTGCATGGTCTGCTGGGCAATTTTGGCAGAGCAGGCTTTTCAGAGGATGAGGCTGGCAAAGGATGCTGCGGGAGCAGGCCAGTCTTTAAGAGATGGACGAGAAAACACTGCAACTTCTGTGGTTCACTTCTTAGTTTCTTTCCACTTGTGTCAAGGCTAGATTTCTCAGGTTTACTGGACATGCACTTTACATCCACACTCCACTCAGCAACCTAGATGACGGGCACAGCAGACCTGTGGCACATGTGCTGGGAGTACTGAGCCAGTACCTGCAGCAGGGCAAGAGCTCATGCGCACTTCTCTCAGAGCAGTGCCTGCATAGTGGCCTCTGTGGCCCGCCCGCCCATCCATCCATCCATCCATCCATCCATCCATCCATCCATCCATCCATCCATCCATCCATCCATCCATCCATCCATCCATCCATCCATCCATCCATCCATCCATCCATCCATCCATCCATCCATCCATCCATCCACCCACCCATTTGACCTTCCCAGCTCCGGGCTCTGCCTGCAGCTGGGCTGTTCGCACTGTCGGCCAGGCTCCTCAGTGCAGAGGGCTGTACCGCTGAGCCCAGTTAAAAATAAACCCTCCTTCTCAGCGGCATTATTTTTAACCCTGGGCCCATCTCCGTGCTCAGGTTACCAGCCCGCGCCCTCCCGGCGCACGGCAGGAGCGCAGCCAGCAGCCACAAGCCGCCCGTGGGGGCTGCCGGCTGGAGGGACCTCCGCTAACCCACAG